>OZ023176.1:11064621-11574621 GCA_963678695.2 Diplodus puntazzo
AATTTGCTATAACGAAATTATTGCTGTATCTCTATAAATTTGAAAAACAAATTCTAGCAATCAAAACTATCTTTAATTTTGTTTACTCTGTGTTTTGTCTCTTTTTGGCAAATAAAGTGTGAGCAGAGAAGAGACTCTGGAATCATAACTATGAAGAAAAGGGTAAAAAATAAATAAATAAATAAAAAGGAAAAAAGTACAATTATTATCATCTGCTCAATTATTAGCTAAAATGCAACCAGATGAACTCACAAACCAAAGTTGCACCAGGCAAAACATTTTCACTGGATCAATAAGACGATTTAATCATATGTTTATTATTAACATGGTATCAGTATTTCATTTGTTAATATCAGGTTATCATGAAATTTGCAATACTGTGACATATTTCAAAGTTTTCAGTGTGAGTGAAGTTTACAAATTGCAGTTGAAGTGTACATATGTTTGATTATTTTACACACCAATTCTAGTATTTTAAATATATTTAAATTTGACTGTTACTTGGACACAAATGAAAACAATATATATATCCTTGTATTTCCTCACCAGAATTTTTATGTGGACCATGTAAACATTTAAGCTCTCAGAAGATGCAACTAAACAAATAAATATTAAATATGAAAAATAATAAATAATTAGAACATTTTACAGGCTGTCTTTTTTGTTCTGTTTCCCAGCGAGGGTACGGTTGAATTAGGGGAGTTTACGCTCAGGATCTTAAAATTTCTGGCTACGGTCCTGATAACGTCAGCGCGCAGGGAAGTTTCCAGACACACTGTGGGATTAAAAGGGGTTGAGAAAACGCTCTTAGTTCTTCCGCCAATAAAATCCATATAAATCCTTTGGATTATCTCACAAAGGCTTGATCACGAAAATGAAAACAGGGCTGTTTTTCTTATTAATGACGTACACTCAGCTGACAGTTTGGACACATAACAAAAATCTCGCAGTCGGGATTCTATAACTGTCCTCATTGCTGTTATCAAGTAAAGATGAAGTAGTTGTCATATCGTGTGAATATTATTTAGAGTTATTATCTAGAACAAACCAAAATGTGGATTTTCTCAACTGTGGTCCATGAAATTGGTGAAATTCAGGAAACCCCTCGTCAAATAACTTTTTGTAGTTATAAGGATTAGTTTGACACGAGGAAATAAATGACAAAAGTTCAACGTAAACAAATGAGAGCACATTTGATCATTTCGCAGCAGAGGAGAGGCCTGATCCCCCTGACGAGCCGCAGTGTGTCCGACGTCTGGTACCAATGAAGCTCTCGGTAAAAGGTCAGCGGTGAAACTCAGAGGAGAGGACTGGTTTGGTCACCAGGCTCGCCTCAGGACAGAGGGTCAGCTTCGTCACAGCCTGGATGGGACTGCTGACCTTTCTGATTTCTGTCAGAGCGCGTGGATTTAATGTGTGTGTGTGTGTGTGTGTGTGTGTGTGTGAGAGAGAGAGAGAGAGAGAGTGTGTCTTTGCCTGGGGGAAGATTGAAGGCAGGTCATATCTAAATGTGCCCACATGTTGAGATGGGGGGGAGGGGGGTGATGCATATCATCTCTGCATTGGGGATTTTCTTGTTTTTGTGGGTGGTTTGGAGTTGAATATCAGCAAATAAATAAAGAATATAGAGGAGGGGGAGGGGAGGGTGAGGTGTGTGGGGGGGGGGCTTTGGTACTTTGTAAAACACCTCGGGTTTCTGTTTTTGGCCCACACACTAGAGAGTCCTTGGCAGAAGCTAAATGGACGAAAGTAAATAAAAGTGGCCATTATGTGTGGGCTCCAGTAAATAGCTGCTCTCTTGTCTCTCTGTGCTTCAAAAAGAGGGGCGGAAGATGCGATCACGAGGAAAGCCCGTGTCTTTTCTTCTCCAGCCACTATAGAGAGAGGGGGCGGCGGCGCTGGGGGGGCGCTGGGGTCTGGCTCTCCTCCTCTGCCTCCCCCCTTCCTCCTCTTCTTCTCTACCCCTTTCAGCTTTCTCTCCCTGCTTCCTGTTTCTCTCTCTCCCCCCCTCTCTCCCTCTCTCCAGTTCACTTGTGTCGTCCCTCTCCTCCCTCCTCGTCCTTCTCCTCCTCGCCGCCTCGCTCTGCCCGCCCAGTGTTCCTCGAACATGCAGGAGGGGAGAGATCAATGGTGTCCTCGGAGAGGGAATTACACAGCTGAATTTCGATGAGAACAGAAGAAAGCAAGAGGAAGGGGAGAACAAGCAGAGGCGGGGAAGGCATGTGAAAAGGGAGAGAGAGGGAAGGAGGATAGTATATCCTTCAAGGGAAAAAAAGAAAAGAAAAAAAAGGAGAAATGGGAGGAATGTGGAAAAGTATGTGGAAGAGTGGATGAGTGTGAGCATGCCTTGAAAGACTTTGAAAAAAAATAGAAATTAAAAACCTTGAAAATGAATCTTCGTGTGTGTGTGTGTGTGTGTGTGTGTGTGTGTGTGTGTGTGTGTGTGTGTGTGTGTGTGTGTCGTTGTGTGTGTGTTTGTGTGAGTGTTGCAGGACGGAGATAACATCCATAACTGTGAGCATCGGCCCATAATTTGTGCTGACAAGTGAATGTCTGTGCCTGCGTCGTATTTGCTGGGATTGAAGAGATATTTCCTGTTTATTAGGGGGGAATCTGCTGTGTTTGCATCAACACACACATATGGACGTAAGACTCAAGTGGTAAGAGCGATGAGAAAATGGCAAGAGACGGGGAGGAGAAAAAACAGCAGCTGTTTGTTGAGATTTGTATCATCAGTCAACTTTGTCTCTATCCCGGTGTGACGTTATGAGGTGAGATGTTGACGCGTATTTAGAGTTGTGGGCCTAGATGTGACCTTTGACCTCCGCTTGAGGTTTTCCTTCTTCTTCCTCTAGCCGGAACATCCTGCTAACAGCCCTTCGTTGGATTCGAAATAAGAATTTGCGAGAGGCTGGTTAGGATGGAAAATTTTAAATACTTGCACAGACAGATGCATGTTGAAAACATGCTGATACACACATCGTCAAACGTGTACGTATTTCCATGTTTTCACCCTAACCGTCCTTTGGTTCGACCAAATTGCAACACATTTTCGCCCTTGGCCAGCAGCATCTCCTGCAAATAGTTTGGGGTTTCGTCTGCTTCGGGTTCGACATATCTGTCTCTGAGGTTTGTGCCTCAACTGTGATTAATTTTTGAGGTGGAGGGGATTTTGTTTGTGGTGCTCGCAGCACTGAAAAGACACATTAAAATTTCATGAAAAAATGTCCTGGTTATTGTGGTGATCCACAGACCTCACTAACAGTTTTCGTAGGAAATTTCTGGGGGATTGAAAAGAAGGCCGTTCACTCATGCAAGCCACCACTGTAATATTTTTAAAAAAAAAATAATATAAGATAATATAAGAAATAAGAAATTCTGTCATTTTTCAAAGGTTTTTGAGCACCATATGCAAAATTCAGTTTACCTCCATTGTATGGTGAGAGGTGCAGAGGTGTCCCACACAGATACATTAAAGCAGACAAAGGCAACTTCCCCCCTAGTGTTTCCAGGTGGTAATTTTGTTGCCGTCCCTGTTGCGAAGATAACCGGATCATTTTCAGTTTTCCTCAGAGATGAAAATATGAACAGAACAGGACAAAACATGAGACTTTTAATTAATTCAGTCTATAATGGAGGTGCAAAAATAGATAGAAGGGATGCCAAGCTGCAAGTCCACCTTCATTTTCCCAACATATACCCATCAAAGTAAAACATTTTAAACAAACAAACAGAAGAAAAAACTAATGTTAGGTAAACTGACCCCTTAAATTAGAATGAAAACTGATCGCTTAAAGTGCAAAAACAAGCAGCAAATATGATGCATGGCTTCAAGGCACAGATAGATCAGGGGAAAGAAATAGAAATATTAAAAGGTGCATTCTATGCAATTTTTGCGAGGACATTTTAATCAGAAGAGAGAAATCTTCATTGATTGTTTGAAGATTGAATAAAGAAACTGTCCTCAAAGGACAACACAAAGTCATACTGTTTTACTTTGTTTTTATTCCAGGATCCTTGTAAGTAGCCACCTGTCTGGCTTCACACAGCCTTCTGGGGACCGTATTTCGCTATGGGGACATCTTGTTAAATCAATCGGAAATATATCAAATTTTTATTATTACCTTACTGATTTTATAAATATTACCTTTCTGAATTTGTATTTATTTTCCAAAACTATAAGGTGCACCTTCAAAGGAATAATTCAACCAATAAATGAAACTGTTGTCATTATCTACTCGCCCCCATGCCAATGAAAAAAAAGGAAAGAAGTTTCATAGTCCACAAAACCTTTCCCCAGATTCACAACTATAAAATATATATTTGCAGCATGCTCCTAAAGAACAGCAGTAGATGGGAAGTTGTTTAAAAAAATCAGAAGACATCTGAAAAAAACAAAAAGATTTCCAGGTAATGACTTAATTATCATTTTAGGGTGGACCTATCCTTTAAAGTCAGTCTTGTTGTTAAAATAAACTTTCATAATCTCAGACACCTCCACTTTAATTTCATTAGCTACATTTACAGCATTCTGCGCCTCCATGTGGCAAACTTGATGCAAAAAAATCCACTAATAAAAGAAAATAAACACATTTGCAGAATATAGAAACAAACGTGGAGAAGGGTTGACCCCAGACCTCCATGCTCTTTCACCTCACTACTTTAATGTCTGTTTCTTGTCATGTCTCCTCTATGTAATCCGACTGTGGTTGGGAAAATTCCTCTCACATTAAGTGCACTTCACAAACATTTTCTAAAAGCTTTTTAATCTGGGCTGTGAGAGACCGTATCATACAAGGCTATTTACTGGGGTTTGTTAAGGGCGTTCAGGCTGCTGTTTGTTCTGTCCCGGTCTGTAATAAATCAGCAAAGCCATAAAAAAAAAGAAAAAAGCAGGAATAATCCTAATATTGGTTGGGTAAGGACCTGGTTGTTCATGATAAGTGCCACTCCTAAAATCCTAATGATGCTGCTGGCACCAGAGAGCCGTATAAAGCTGTGTTTGAAGTGAAAGGCCCGTTTTCTGGCCGAGCAGCCGCAGACGGCCGGCGGGAGAAGGAGCAGTGGAGGAGCTTGAGGAGAACCCATCTCTCCTGGCTCTGAACTCTGCTTGGGCCTCCGACGCCGTCAATTACTGGGAGATATACGGGCCGGCCCGTTTCCACCACTTTACTGAGTCCCCTTCAGTCGCAGCCCACTCGGACTGTAAATTATCACTTCCCCCGTCCGAGGTTTGCAGCAGTTTTGGAGTCACCAGTGAGACCCTCCTCTGTCTCGGCCCGAATCTGAAGGAATTCCCTCCCTCTGTGTGCCAAACCCCAAAAACCATCGTGAACCGGAGCTGTGGAGCATGCAGCTGCACGCCCATGTGGACACGCTCACTCGCAAACATTGATTTAAACGCACACAAATGCACACAAATGTTCGTATATGGTATATAAATTCCCCTGGAGCTATAGATCATTGGGAACAGGTAGAGAGTTTAGCTCACACACACACACACACATACATAGACACACACACACACATCTACACAGGCTGTAGATCACTGAGGTGGGCAGGGACGTCAGCACTCCCATACACAGTGAGCCTTATTGCAGAGTTTAATAGAGGAAAGCCAGCATGAATCCCCACAGTCATTCTGTTCCAGTCAAACACACCATTCACTACACACTGCTCCTGTGTGTGCGCGCTGATACACACATATGCAACTTCCTACGCACTGTAGATCATGTGCCTCAGATATGTATACTATATGCATATATGAATGTGATTGGATGTGTTCTCATACAAATGCAACATACAATGTGTGTGTGCCATATGTGTGGTTACGCATGAGTACATTTGTATGTACTGTACCTGTGTGTGTGTGTGTGTGTGGTAGGATGGAGGGCATATTGACCTATCAGTGCTGCTCTGTCACCTCTTCTCTTTATGAGTCTGGCCTTTTAAAAACAAACTGGATTTATGGTCAGTTTGGGCGCTATCTCAGACACGGTGTGTGTGTGTGTGTGTGTGTGTGTGTGTGTGTGTGTGTGTGTGTGTGTGTGTGTGTGTGTGTGTGTGTGTGTGTCTGCGTGTGAGAGAGTCCAGAAAATACTTTTTTCCCTGAACACCGGCACTAATGTAGAAAGTTAGTTTCGTTTTGCTGTCAAAAGGGGAATTAAACACATAAACATTCAAAGTGATGAGAGGATTATTAGCTGCTACAGTACGCTGAGAAAGGTTAGTTATGAGATATTTAGAAAGGGGAAGATATGTCGACATCGACTTTGTCCCGACTCTGTTTATTAAACTTTACTTTAAAGGTTCACCCAAAAATGAAATTTCAGTCATTATCTACTTACCCACGTGTTGATGGAACGTTGGCTGAAGGTTTGTTCACAAAACATTTCTGGAGCTTCACAGCAACACAGTGTTGCAGCATTCTCCAAAAAAACTGAAGTAGATGGGGACTTGTTTTAAAACACTAGTAAACAACCTAAAAAAAAAAAGCATGAAATGGCTCCATACAGGTCTTACAGAAGCCCTGACATCCGAAATTATTTTGAAAAGACGTTATTTACACCCACATCAAGGGCGTTCCGGCTGGACACCCTCTCCAGACAGGGTGCACTTTTAGCTTAGCAGTGTCAGCGAAGATTTCAGCTTTTAAATGGGTGTAAATAACGTCTTTTCAAATCAGTTTGGGATCTAAATGCTTCTGGAGACTTGGATTACGTGAAATGGGCTGAATGGAGCCATTTTAAATGTACATTTTAAAACAAGTCCCCATCTACTTCAGTTGTTTAGGTGAATGCTGCAGCGCTGTTTGTTAAAATGTTTCTTTAATGATAAAACTTCATAAACATGTAGACAACAATGTACTAGTGTAAAAAACATAATAAAAAAATGTAATATAGTATTATAAATGTGATTATGATCTTTTGGCCCCAAATAGTTCGGTGTTCAGTTATAGATCTTTTGGTTTTTTGATAAACAATTCGGGATTAAATCAGCCGTTTTGTCTTTCACTTGATATATTTAACTAATTTTCACCCAAAATGTCAACCCTTATCATGTAGTCTAAGTTGTCTCATTGTGTGATTTTACTTGCAAGGAGTATCAGATACAGTACTACAATGTTTCTGACCACCTCAGGTATCTCATCATAAAATTTAAAAAAAGAATGAAACTCATAAGAAAAATTGCCTGGTTCAACTGAACGCAGAGTGATGTCAGACAATCTCCAACAGCAGCAGAAAAGGGACTTAAATCAAAAATGTACCCATAGTGCTCTGGGGGCGTACATGTGCTAGCATCAATAACATAAAAGCACTAAAATACTTTCATAGTTTCACTGACACATGTTTAGTTTGGTGTGTAAACCGTCGTGATGTTTACGCGTGCTGACCCAAGACCAGGTGATGTGAGTAAGAACAGAATTCTCCCTGCACGTAAACAAGGTGATGGATGTCAATATTCACGCTCACACACATGCATGCGTACAGAGCTGAGCGGCGCAGATGGCGACTTGACATCTCCCTCTCTCCCTGTGTGTGTGTGTGTGTGTGTGTGTGTGTGTGCGTGTGTGTGTGTGTGTGTGTGTGTGTGTGTGTGTGTGTGTGTGTGTGTGTGTGTGTGTGTGTGGGTGTGTGTGTGTGTGTGTGTGTGTGTGTGTGTGTGTGTGTGTGTGTGTGTGTGTCTGACGCAAAATCCCACGTCATCTCACAGAATGCTCTGCCTCCAAATTGATTTCACAGTGCAAGAGCCCCCCTGGAGATTAACAAAGTAAATTCCACTTCTTCTCTCCAAAAGAAACACCCACAAAATTCTGCTTGGACGTCTGATAAGCAGACGTGGAGGGTTTTTCTTGGGACTATGCATCCTTTATCTGTGACTCGAGGTGCTATCTCACTGTGGATGGAGCCTAATGTGTGGTCCATTTGCTTCATTAATGGGGCAGACGCGCGCCGTTCAGCCAAGAAAACGCCTATTGTCCCCCTTTACCTTCCCGTTTTTTTAATGTGTAGCATTAGTCCAGCAGTTGTTAGTGCTAGACCATAGTGCTTTGCTGATGGTCAAATGACAAAGTCTTAATAGAATATAGTGGGACCGGCAGGACAAAGGTGGGCAATGTTCAGCTGGATGCAGCCAATTTCTGTGTGAGAGGCCTGCCTAAAAACCCCATTCAGAGGCCTTCTAATGCTGGTGCGTAATTAAATGTGATTACTGGAGCAGAGGGCTCCTCTCTCCCTCTCTGAGGGCCACACACAGGACTGGAGGCAGCATGCATGCGCTCATTAAGGAGGCGCTAACAGATGTACACAAGCAACGACCACGGGCATACCTAAAAATCTAAGCCGTATCTCACACACAAACACAAACACAGGTAGAAAAACCATGTATCTCCGGCATGTCAACTTCTCCGGTGCTAAGAAAAAGCAGGATTGGATTTGAAAGGGAAAAAGCCCAAGGGTGGGGAGAGTTTTTTTTAACCGAGTAGTATGTAATCCTTCAAGTGAAGTTTAAACATGAAGCAGAGCTGTGAGGTTTTTTTTACCTGACCGAACAAAGTCTCTCCAAAAATAAAAACGCAGCAAGTAATGTATAGCAGCAAATAAAAATTAGGCTAAACTATGACCTTCAGTCAGTGATAATCATAAAGCAAACAAGCAGAAATATAAACAAAAATCAATTATGGTTTACACACACATATACCTTGTCTGGCTCGCTCTCCGGTCCAGTTTCCTGGGCAGACACAGTCTCCTGGTGCTCATGGGAAATAGCGAGCATGCCAGGCCCCACAAAGACGTCCTTTCAGCCACCCGCATGCTTGACCTGTGCGGGGTCAGCGCTCTGCTTTGTGCCCCGTGACCCCCGAGTGACCCGGGGTCATGGCGTGGGCCCAGGGGTCAAATCCAGATGCCTGCGTCTAATTTCGCCCCGACTGGGTTATCCATCCAGATCTGCCCTAAAATTTGCCCCCACCCTAAAACCCTACTACTACCTCCACACATGACTGATTCCTATAGAAATACATAGGTACTCTGCAGTCTAATTGGACTACTGTGGAGTAGTGCTCACACTCATGCTCTCTCATACTAACGCACACACATGCTGGCCTGACCCCCTGTAACTGCACTAATACCCCATCCCATGGCCTTTGGTCTATCTTGAGGGATTAGGTGCAGAAAGACACACATACAAGCACACATACACGCACGCACGCACACACTTACGAGCGCAGCAGGCCTGGCTGAGGGTCTACCTTGAGGGATTAGGTGCAGAGAGACAGGACCCTCCAGCCAATCAACCGGTCTGTCACATTGATTTTGAGGGGTCACTGGTGCACAATGGCCAGGGTTTTCCTGTCTTAACCTCTCTGATCACACACACATGCACACACACACTCATACACATGCATGCGTAACGACAATCAGCTTTATTTATATCATTTACGGAGAAGTCAGAGCTGAAAAAAGTTCTTTGTGGGAGGGTAAAATATAAGAAACAATGGAGGGTAAAAATAGAAAGCACAAAAAAACAAATAGTGTGAATAAAATAAATTCCTGTCATTATAGAACCGAAGGACCTCCTGCATTCACACACATACACACACACACACACATCTATACAATCCAGAATTCCCCCCATACGCCTCTCAAAGCTTCATCACATCCCTGCTTCTGAAAATCCTCCATCCCTGGGGGGGAAAGCACACCCGGCTGAGGGGGAAAGGTCCCAGGCCAACCCTCCTCCCCTCCCCTCGCTCCCTCTTCTCTTTCCTGGTCAAACAACACAATAGTCACGTATCACAGAGGGCACCGGGCAGCCGCTTCAGCTGACAGAAATAAACCCGGCTACTGCCAGCTACGTTTCAGGTGCTCGGGCTGACTGTTCCCTCTGACGTCATCAACGATCAGCCTGTTCTGTTTTAGTCCTTTTTTTGTTTCCCACTCGCACCTTTAGCCCTCGCATCCCTCTGTTGCCTGTTTCCCTTTCCTGAAGGGAATCTCTGAGGCATCTGGAAAAACAGGATTCATGCGTGTCTGTTGGCATTGTTGTGATTACAGGGCTCATCAGCGGCGGAGGAATTGGTCGGGTACTTTAGTTAAGTAAAAGAGGGAGTGACATGATGGAAACATGTGCAATTACCTGAAAACAATTCAAAATCCTAAAAGTATTAATTAACTCAATGTGCAGGAAAATGGCCCATGTTACATCATATATATGACATTATCCGACTGTCACTGATGCAGCAACATGTCGGTTGCATTTTATTTTATACTGTATAGGTATACTGCTATGGTTTAGTAGTTTTGTTGAGTAGTTGCCAACACAGGGTTCAGACTCCGCTCTAAAGGGTCATAAGATAAATCTAAGGGGGTTGTGAGATGATTGATAATGTAAGAAGAAAACACATAAATGCCACAATCCTATTTCTTTTATTCTCTAATCTTTGTTTTTTTTATGATATTGATAGGGACTTCATCCGTTCTATATAAATTAGGCCTTTAACTGACTATTACTTTTCATTGTCGCTTAATCTGTAATTATTTTTCTTAATTAATCGATCAGTTGTTTGGTCTGTAACATACCAGAGAATGGGGACAAATATTGATCAGTGTCTCCCAAAGCCCAGTATGACATTTTCAAATGTCTTGTTTAGTCTATTACCCAAAGATATTCAGTTTACTGTCAAAGAGGAAAGAAAATATTCACATTTCTCTGGAATCAGGGAATTTTGACCACTTTTTCCCAAAAAACAAACCTCAAACCAATTAATTTAAGATGAAAACTAAAGGAAAGTGTCTGAAAAGTTAAGATGAAAATCACCCTTTAGCAGTGGTGGAATGTGACTAAATACATTTACTCAAGTAAATGTCAAGAGGTAATTGTACTTTACTTCAGTATTTCCATTTTCTACCACCACATCGTGGAGCCAAATTTGTACTTTTCCTCCACTACAATTATTTGATAACTGTAGGTACTGGTTACTTTGACAAAGGCCCTAAGCAGACACTGTGTGTGTAAGAGGTCAAAAGCTGAAAGCTTGAAAGGTTTAATCCTCAACCCTTAATTGTATTTTCTAAGGTTATCGCATGTTTTAAAAAAAAAAATAAAATCTTAGTTTGACAAGTAATTTGTAGGTATAGTAGAGTAAAGAGAAAAAGTACAGCTTACCTCCTTAATTGTGGTGGAGTAGAATTTAATTTAAGCAAAATTAAGAAGGAAATACTCAACTAAAGTACATGGCAACAGAGAGTTCCTAAGAAATTATGAGATAAACGGTGAATGTGCTAGAAGAAAGCAAACAAACTTATTCTCCAAGTACAACTAATGGTACCAGAGTCATGTCCCTCATGTGACCACTAGTGGGCGCCCGAGTCTTTCAGCAGTCTGACAGCAGCGCGCCGTGTTGTCTTCGGTCACTTCCTCGACTACAGTCCCCACTTCCTGGATACGCTTTCAGAAAAAACACCCAGGTTTTGACATTGTTATCCTACACAGAATTTCTTCTAACCTGTAGCGTGTAAACACACACAAACCAAGCCGCGGTTTTCAATGACATATGACCGTTCTGTGTGAGGAAACTACCGATGATTACGTAAACAGGGCAGCGAGGCGGAGGCGCTGAAGTCGAGGAGAAAGGTGAAAAAGTAACGTTACTAACGGTTCACGGATGTTTCTAACAGTAGCGTTAGCCTGCTAGCGAAAATACTGATTTTAGAGCAATAATATAGTTTATATCTGTGTTTCTGTTTGTTTAGTGTGTGTTTTACAGAATGACGAAAGCTTCGAGCGAGTCAAACATCAAACTCAGTTGTCTCTTGTGTTTTCTCCCAGAGCGCCACGTCATTGATCGGCGGAGGAGTCAGAAAAACACACCCGGAATATAGTCCCCAGTCCCCTCCGCCCCGAGGCAGGCACACGGTCATACTGCACCGTTCACGTTTAATGAGCTGCTGTCTACGTGTCTTTTGACATTTTCTTACCGAAGGAGGTTTCCTGTCAACAAGGGGGCTCAAAATGACGGCGTCCAACTGGGGTCTTATCATGAACGTGGTGAACAGCATCGTCGGAGTGAGCGTGCTCACAATGCCCTTCTGCTTCAAACAGGTGGGTCACCTGCGGCCGAGCGCGCGCACCTGCGGATGTGGAAAATAATCGTTCCCAGAAACTCATCCGTCCCTGAACGCGTCCCCCATATGCTGACCGTACACAGTGGCAGGAGTAGCTCTTTAAATTATTGTTTTAATACAACTCTCATAATAGGCCGATATTAATATAATGCATTCACATGCAACCATACCATAATGTTGTAGTTTGTCAAGCTGGAGCTCCTTTGACTTGTATTATATACTGTTTGCTAGTTGCATTTCAGGAAACACATGTGGCTGTACACGCCCTATAACGACCTGATTAAATATTCTGTGTATATAATAAAAATCCCTGGCATGATTTCATCCCCAGTACATCATCACTGAATTTATCACGACAACACAGAGGTTTTCAGTCATCAAGTTGAAATGATCATGTTTCAATTTGTCATAATTCATTGAAATAATGTCATAAAAACAGTCAGTTGTTGTTTGATGTGGCGTTGATTTTTGCATATAGGTGTTTCTAATACTCAGTTAAACATCAATGATAGCATACAGTCGGAAATGGAAAAAAAAAAACTTCGGTGTAGCACAACATGATTCAACCAACTGTGGAATTGACGTCATGTTATAGTTGCACATTGTAACTGTGAGCTTGATGACTGTGCTTCATTTTAATTTTGCTGTGTTTATGCCCTCAGTATACTAGGACATCACTGTGGAGGGAAATCTACCTAATCAGTGACTGCGTTATTGTAAAAGCCACTCATGATATCGATGGACGCTTGGTTGAACATAAACACTATCTCAGCATGTTGGATGACTGCATCAAGAGTCTTTTAAATAATTTGAACACATTGCCTTACAGGTTTAGGCACAGATACCAAAATTGTTTTTAAACCGTCTTTTGCAAAAAGTACCATTGTGCTAAACACTATAGGCAAGGCATTCCCCTCCAACCTCTATTTAGAAAACAGGGTTAAAAGGGAGGAGTATTCATACATTCAGTCCTAACTTCATTGTGATCACAGCCTGATCTTAGGAACAAATGGGCTTTCAAGTTTGTCAGCCCACTTCCTGCCACACTTTCTCTCTGTCTTTGTCGTGTGTGACCATGAAACAAAGTGTACACAAGTAAACTGCAAGTTCAAAATTTGTGCATTATTTATGTACAAAGGGAACTTAAGATAAGGAGTCTGGGTGAAACGTATTTAACTTTCTTTTTTAGTTTCAGATGTGGATAAATGTTATGTCTCTTCTCTGTATTCTAAGTTGTGGATATCTTGTACATGGATAAGCAATACATTCTGTTACATCATGAAGTCTGTGTGTGTGTGTGTGTGTGTGTGTGTGTGTGTGTGTGTGTGTGTGTGTGTGTGTACATCTTCTCAGACTTTTCCTTTTCATACATCTGTCTTTAGTCAAAAGATTTTGTGCATTTACGGTGTGTTTCCCTGTTGGACTGGTGTTGTAATTATTTTTAAAGACTGACTGTAGTCAAGTTAGTTTAGTAGGATTCCGGTTTGAATCCTAGCCAGGGCATCATGACTTAATCAAGGTCATGTTGAACGCAAATTCTTGTATGATTTAATAGAGCACATTATTAAGAGCCCCTCTGTCTTTTTACAGTGTGGGATTGTGCTGGGAACTCTCCTGTTGTTCTTCTGCTCGTGGATGACTCACAAGTCCTGCATGTTCCTGGTGCACACAGCGAGCAACACCAAAAGGAGGACCTATGCAGGGTTGGGTGAGTTGAAGTAGTAATGAGTGTCATTTTAAATTAATGTGAAGATTTCGCAGATAAATTATATTTTGTACAGGGAATCATCTGTGTTACTTTTTGCTGACAGAAACAGCCACTGTCTTTTCTAGAGTTGAGGAAGAAGTGTGTGTTTAGCAGTAGCAATGATACCCGCATGACTGTACAGGCAGATAAAACTGTGTCACTTAAACAAACGTAAGTGAGAGAAACCGCATCTTCACCCACAATGATAATAAACATGCTGATTTTAAAGTGGAACTTTCCCAGCTCCTAGCTTTTTTCAAAGCGGTATTATTGTTGGCACCACTTTCACAAAGACAACTGGAACATTTCTGTTTTCCTCAGAGTCGCAACTACCAATAACACAGGAAGAAATGTGAGTTCCTTCACAATAGAGACATGAAAGCATATTTAAAAAAGAAGACAATTTGACTGGATCACCAGTCAGCCTTCATTTTCCCCAGAGATTTTGTGGACAGCGGAAGACAAAATAGCGGAGTGAAAGCAAAGTTTATAGGGAACCAATCTTAACACATATGGTGTCATTATTTTATAACAGTTACATTGTGCAATCAACATTTACTTCATAATGATATGTTGAAGAAAAAAATTTTCTATTGCCAGTTTACAATGCTCTACTGTAGCACACATCTTGAATAAGCATAGTTGCGGTGCTTTGATAGGTATTGAAAGATATTAGGGTAGCAGAAACTATTTTTAGGACTCTGCCATCTGTCAGTCTGCATGTCGTTCACACTGACATCACTTCCTTCTCTGCAGCCTTCCATGCTTACGGGAAACCAGGAAAAACACTTGTGGAGACGAGGCAAGTCTCATTATTAATTCACTACGCATTTTCTGCTGTGTTTAAAGTGTGAATTATGACTTGATTTTCTAGAAATAAAAAACATTGTGGATTTTTTTCCAAAATCATGTAAACTGATGATCACTGTGTTTTCACCTTTCCCCTATTTCTCCCTCTGCAGTATGATCGGTTTGATGTTGGGGACCTGTATCGCGTTCTACGTTGTTATAGCTGATCTGGGCTCAAATTTCTTCGCTCAGCTGTTAGGTTTACAGGTTTGAGATCAATATTTGCTACATTCATCCCTGTATATCTGAATATATCTGAACACTATTATGATCAAGTCTTCAATGTTTCCTCTACACTGCAATCATTTGCCCACCAACTTTGCTGTATAGCAACAAAAACAGTTAATTAGTGTCCTTAAGAAACAATGTTTTGATTTCATATGCCACTGTCCTGTAAAGGTGACCTTCGGTTTTCGCGTGCTGCTGCTCATCGCCGTGTCTCTGTTCATCGTCCTCCCTCTGAGTCTGCAGAGGAACATGATGTCCTCCATCCAGTCCTTCTCCGCGATGGCTCTCATGTTCTACACTCTCTTCATGTTCACGGTGAGCCCACCAGCATATAAACAGCTACACTCCACGCAACGATCATAAAAAGACTGCAATGGAAAGTAACTTAAGCAATGCAGTCAAGGTGAACAGTATTAGTTAGGTTTTTGAAAAAAATGTAAAAGTTCAAAGTAAATGGAGCTCAGATGGATTTAAATGTCTTGATACAAACTCATCTAACCTGTGTGAGATCACAGCAATTGATATTAGATTTGCTGAGTTGATTCTGAAGCCAATGTGCTCTTAATGCACGTCTTCCATTCCAAACACGTTACACATAATTACTACATTCATGCTGCTCTCTATTTTAACTTGAAACATATTTGATTGCCAAAATACGGTTTGGATAAATGTTATTTTGTTGTATTCTGTGTAAATTCTTCCTTATTCGCTCCATCGTACAGAACTATGTCTTCCTTACCGACACAATGTTGCCTTGCTCCTCTTTTTTTTTTTTAAAGAGCAAATTCACACTAAATCACATCCGGCAGAAAACAATTGCTGCTCTGCTCTTTATAAGCTGAAACAAAGATTCTCCCCTGGGAAGGAGGCACCGCTTGGAAGTGGCCACTAGAGACTTTTTAAGCACTGCAAGTGCAAAGTAAATGGAGGTCAGATAGTCAACAGCACTTAATCACAAGGAGTTGCAACTGTAGGGAATTGTCTTTCTATATTTGCTCATTTGTTGCCTGATATAAATATATCAAATGCTTTTTGTATATTTCAGATGTCGCATTACTATCTCTAGGCCAGCTGTGGTGTGCACAGTTATTCTCTGTTCGAAAGTCCTGTGTCATTTCTATTTCTACATACCGCTCGATCAATCATCATTGATTAGCAGCTTCACAATGCCTCCTACAATATTTGGGATGTACTGTAGCTTATTCAGGAACCTCGCCCAGATATATAACAAGCCGCCTAAATATATCTAGTAACCCTTTTAGGCATTTTATACTTTTTTGTGTTTGTTTAATTCTTCTGCGAGAACGACGCCATCCATGATCAGTTAACTAGGTGACAATCAGCTGAGCCCTCACTCTTCCCCTCCTGCCTGTCAATCACACATGCACTGTTTTGATCGTCCACATAAGAATAGAATAGAATAGAATAGAATAGAATAGAATGCTTTTATTGTCATTGCACACAAGTACAACGAAATTGGAGAGCCGCCCCAGCAAGGTGCCTCATCAATCATAGAAAAAAAAAACTCATTCCACACTTCATTCATTGCAAAACATTCACACAATACACACACCCATAATTAACAACAAGCTTTCTCCTCATGCAAAACACTGAACAGACAGCCTAAACCCAAATATATTCAAATTCCACTGTTGTAAAACAGAGATTAGTTGCAAATTCTCACATGGTAGCAGTTGGACTCAGCATATGTGTGACATTTTACATATTGGTGAATGACAATAATTAGTTAGTGGACTAATCAATTCAGTACAAGTTCAAACTTGGCACAGAGGTGCACATGTTTGCATGTCCACAGTTCTGTCAAAACAGGCACCTGTACAACATGGAGCACTTTGTGACCTCTGATAAACATGTATTAATTAGGGATGTCCCGATCAGGTTTTTTTTACCCCGATCCCGATCCGAGTCCTTTAATATTTAGTATCTGCCGATACCGAGTCCCGATCCGATACTTAGCCTGAACTAATATTTTCCTGGATAATACAGCTGCATTAAGAAAAAAAGTACCTGCAACCGAGCTGTTCCTTAATAGTATTTTTATTTTGTTGAAATAAAGTATATACTTTCATAAGGCTCTTTCTTATTCTGCATATGGTATTACAACATCGGCGGACCACCTTCCTTGTGTTAGCAGGTGAGTGTGTGACGCTGCACTGTGACAGCAGACCCTCGTGTACAGCAGCTGAAGTGAGAGACGCAGCCCACGTTTGGTTCCTCCATATCATCCACTGCTTTTTACATATTCCTTACGTTGACACGTAAAATGACCTGGACGTGTTGCTTATGACCTACGAAACTGGTGCGCAAACCGGCGCGTTGTAACTCGAAAGTGGAGTCAATAATGTAATGCAGAGATGGTCGGGCACACCGGGGATACAAAAACTCCAGGTGACGAAGAAAACCCTGATCCTCTCCCACGGAGATAGCGGAGAATTCAGTTATCTTCTCTGTAATATTTGTGGCCATGTCGCTGTCTCGAGGATATTTCTCTTTTCTTTAGAAAGTATCTGCGAGTGTTTGTTGCTTCGGTGTTGTTGCCTGTAGCTACTCTCGAGTGAACACGTTGTATCCTCTGAGTTTTTGTTTTGTATATGCCGTATCAAATGAGTAGTAAATGCAGCTCCGCGAAACAGCCATATTGCAGATGTTACATGTCGCCGTTGGACTACTTTCGCTTTCTAATTGAAGTTATTTCCACACTGCTGACATTTTATCCACAGGTTTGCCAGAGTAACGTTACACACGCGTCTGCGCTCTGCCACTAATTGTGCACTGACGTTAAAAAAAATAATAATAAAAGAAAAAAAAAATCGGGCCTGGGTCCACGTTCAAAATTGCCGATTCCGATCAGCGGAAAAATGCCCAGATCGGCCCCGATCCCGATCCTATAGATCGGATCGGGACATCCCTAGTATTAATACCCTTGTTATGAGTATTGGCACAAGCCACTGAAGTATATCTGTTACAACACCAAGCAGCACTAAAGACACACAGCCCTCTCACAGCTGACTGAAGCTACAGGTTGAAGTGTGTCCAGCAGCAGTTTTCTGCCTGATGTGATTCAGCTCATTTTACTCTTTAAGTGTTCTGTTTTACTGACCTGTAATGCTGCTTTCACAGACTCCTCACTGCCGTTTACAGTGTCTTTGTGCGATGTGATGATCGTAGCATGGCAATATACATAACCTGGAGCGTTCGTGTGGTGTGTGTCTGGCTTCAGATCCAGGCCCGGCCCAGTCCAGACCCCTAACCCTCTAACAGTGATGTATCTTCCCTCCTTCCCTCCCTCCTTTCATCCTACTCCTTTCTGCTTATTGCTTTTTCTTCCTCTCACTCTCCTCGATCATCTCTCCTCCTCCTCCTCCTCCTCCTCCTCTGCACCTCTTTGTTTGCTCCCTTCTGTCCCACTGTTGTTTCTGTCGCCGGTGCTGTAGATAGTGTTGTCGTCTCTGCGCTACGGCATAATCTCGGGCTCCTGGGTGGAGCGGGTTCACCTGTGGCGCTTCAAGGGCGTCATTCAGTGCCTGCCCATTATCGCCACAACCTTCTGCTGTCACCCGTAAGTAAACCGAGGAAACCACCCCCACAATAACACCACCGTAAGGGCAGTGGCGGGGGGGTGGAGAGTGAAGGAAGCCTGATGTTCCCACTGCAACTTTACGCTCCTTACACCCCCCCTCCCGCCTACCTGTACGTTCCACCCTCTCTTCTCAGTCATCCCCATTTTTCCCTTTTTAATTCGGGTTTTGGTCTGAGCCATTTGTGCTCTGTGACTGTGTGTGTGTCTGTCTGTGTGTGTGTGTTTGGTGGCAGTAGTAAGAAGGCAGAGGAGTGCAACATGCTGAAATGAAATCGTGATTTTTGCAGACCTCCCACCACCGCCCCACACCGAGGATAAGCAGCCTGGGTGTGGGTGTCGGAGGCTGGAGGTTGATGGAGTGTTCTGCTGTCCTCCGGGACTTAAAGGAGCAAGACGTAGGAAACGCATGCTGATCAAAACCTGTGGGGTACTTTGTGTCCAGATTACACTTCTATAAGACTTTTTTTTCCTCTCAAATTTATGATTTCACTTTGATTCATAATATATCACCTTCATTGCTCAATGTTGTCCGCCATGACAGGTTTTTAGTTCAGTATGGGATTTCTTGTCATGTCTCTTTGTTGTTTCTTCATTTTCTCTGGTTTCCCCCCCTCATCCCTCATTCATTACTCTTATTATCTGTCTGTGAGCCGCCAGCATGGGTGCAGCCCCCCTCCATCCCCTCCCCTTCTTCGTGCTCTTCCCCCCCAACGTGTCTTCATTTGGATCGGGCCGTAACCTCCCCTCCCTCCTCCCCCTCCTTCCCCCCTCAGATGGTGCTGTCCTCGTTCAAACACGGGCTGCTCAGCGGCTGGTGGCTAGAGCAGGTCAATGTGGTGCGCTGGGAGGGTGTGTTTCGCTGTCTCCCCATCTGTGGCATGGCCTTCGCCTGTCAGTCGTAAGTACTCCACCCGCCCCTCCACCTGCACGTAATGCAACCAGCGTCAAACAGGACTCGAAACCATACTGAGAATATGGAAAAGCTGACATTAGTCCTAAAATCACGTGGTGGGTCGATGCTCAAAATGTCCTAAACTGCAGTGAATTGAATCTTTCATTGCTGCATGTAGAAATTGAGCAAACATCCCAATTATTGCATGCGCACTGGCGTCATTCCATTATTAGCCACAGTGGAGGGTTTGGGGTGAGTTTGTGACAAATTTGTGGTGGAGATGAGGTCGTTACTGAGGCATTTCTAGACCCAGTTTCTACGCTGCTTATTTGCTAATGTGCCTTTCACAGTCAGCTCATCTGTTTCTGTTCCAGTTAGGTCTGCCGTCGCAAGAATTAACCTAAAACTGCTTTGTGACCACACTAGTCCTTTTGTTTTCAGACATAATATCAATTAAACGTCAAAAAGTTGTCTAGGGACTTTTAAATGTCACATAAATTACAATGACAATACACCACAAGAAAAATGATCAGCATTCAATAGTGTATAAGTGTTTTCCTTTCTTGGTTTTAAAGGCTGCATTAAAGTAAAGTGCTGTTATTTTCTTAACTTACTAGACTGTTCTGCTCGTTGTGATACTTGCCTTTATGCTCTTGGTCACTACATCCACAACCTGTTAACGTTACTAATGCTAGCTTATATTAGGGCAGTACAGTCTGCTGGGCGCATACTGTAAAACCCCACAGATTCGCAGCAACCAAGAACACAGATACCACGTGAAACCAGCGGTTTTATACTATTGGCTGACAAATCTTGTTAGTAACTGGACCCAGCAGTCAGAATTCTTACACAGACATAAACAAAACAGTTATTTTCGACACTACAAACATTTTAAAATGATTGATTCATACTCATAAGAATGTTTTTAAGGCAAAGCGATTTTTATGCTGTACCTTTCTACAAGCTCTGCAGAAAAAATAAAACATTTGTCGTTATAAAAAAATGTATCAATATGACCTTTTAATGTCTTGAGAAAATACAAATAGTCACCCCTACCATATTGTCACAATACTTATATCAAGATGTTTGGTCAAAAATATTGTGATACTTGACTTTGTCCTAGCATTTATGAAGTACTTTTGAGAAGAAAATATCAAGATAAATATCGTGTGTTGTAACCTTTTACTAAAGCCATATTGCCCAGCCCTTTGCAGACCCTGCTAGTGTGGCAAACACTGTACATACATTGAGCTTATTTTCTTTGCCAGGAACTAAGAATGTTTTAATGCTTTTTTTCCACGCAAAACATCCCATGCTGACCTCTACACTTACTTTGTGTCACTTCTCACAACTTAATCAAAGCATCTTCACTTTTTCATCTCTCCATTGTCGTCCATCTTCATGTTTGTCGCTGAACTTTTTTTTTTTCCTGTCCTTTGAGCTTTACTGCTTGCTCTGGGTTTGCGTTGTGTCGAGCGGTAGAAGGTCTGCTTATCTTCGATTTGAACGCAGTGCTGGGCAAGGATGCAGGGGGTGTTGTGGTGAGGTCATTAGGAGCCAGATGTTTGGGTGGTGGTACTGTATGGGTTTGTTTGTGTGTGAGAGAGAGTGAGGTAAGTGGCTGGAGTGGGTGACTGTAGCCTTGAGACTGAAACGAGACTTTAATTAATGTAATCGCACGAAGCCAACAGAACATTACGATATGTCGAGCGCTTTTATTAGCAAGTGAGGTGTGCCCATGGTAGAGAGAGGAAGAAAGTGTGCACTCTTGTGTGTTTATGCTTGTGCCTTTTGTGCGTCAGGTTCCTACTAGTGGCGCTGAGTGATATTTGGCAAGGCGATTTCTTGGCCTGTGGTCAGGCCGAGCAAGGCGAGCGCTCCGTTAGGCAGCAGGCAGCTTAAGCCAAACCACTAATCAACACATTGGACCGCCGCCATCTTACAGACACACACTGATGTATTCACATGCTGATTAAACAGCTCTCAGCACATTGGATTTTTATTACATTCATGAAATGTGTTTACTTTCAGTTAAAACATTACTTAACATCACCATTATGTCGGGATGGGAGCTGGCCCCGTTGTTTTTTGGCTGCTCTTTGAATAGTGAAGAGCAGTTAGCTCATAATAGAGGGACATACGAAAAACACGTGCAGCGAAAATGTCCCTCTGTGATGCTACCGTCAGCATGCTTTCAGCTCCAAGTTAATGATATTATCTCCAGCACACACTCGAGCCCTCCCAACACACATGCACACTTCTCCCACATTCGCTTTGAAGACCTTCTCCGTCATATTTCCTCCATTTAAGGGCAGCGTTAAAGCAAAAACACATTAGCCTCTGAGTCAGGACTATTGAGTGACCATTAGATGCTTTAGCTCCGCACTTACGATATGCCGTTTTATTTAACCTTGGCTCCGAGATTTACTGGTTTGCGGATTAAACAAGCGTCAAGAAAAAGCACCACAGGACAGTGCTGGCTCATAAAACCAGAGTGTGTGAAAGAGAGACGGGCAAAGAGGCCGAGAAAGTTATGGTTTCTTTCCCTCTCTCTCATTTCTTCTCTCTGTTTCCTCCTTTCACATATATAAGAGGGCGAGGGAGAGAGGAAGAGAGGAGGTGAGCACAAAGAGTCTGCCAGGAAAGTTTATAATGCTCTAAAACCTGCCAGGCACTCGCTGTTATATATAAAGCCTGTAAATCCATGGGGTAATGCGCGGATGGTCCGCTCCACACACCACCTCGGTCTCTCACAGCACAGGAGATAGGTACCTTACGCGTACAGACAAGGAAAGTTTCAGGCACAACCTCAGCCAGCCTTGACTACAGTCACCCATTCTGTGTCACACACAGACATGCACACACACACACACACACACACACACACACACACACACACACACACACACACACACTTTCCCCTACAGACCTCAGCCCCACTGCCATCACATCACTCCCATCTCGTGTGGTGCATTTAAAACATTTTGAAACACCTGTTATTATACTGTATTCATAATATGAGAAAAAAATCCACATGCTGAAAAACTTGATGCATTCATGTGCATGTCAGACGTATGTACAGACACACAACTTGTATGTTGATATGCTCTAAAGGCACCTAAATTATGTGTGTTTTTGGGGGGCACATTTTTGTGGGAAGTTGTAAATTGATAATTTGCAGGACAATTCCATCTCTTATCAATTCAATTAGTGTAATTATTATAGTTTAACAGTTATTTGATAAATGGGGAAGAAGGATTTGAAGCAAACCAAGGACATGAGCAAGTGAAAAACAAATTATTTACACTAAACAAACGTAAATAATTTAATTTAAGTTGATCTTTTCCCATTGGGCAGGCATTTTTGGCTGTTCATTTTAAACCATTTCTCAGCTGTTATTTGGTCAAAACTGGCAGCTTTGCCTATTATCAACCATAGGCAGTTGGCAATTTGAGGGGGAACACAATCCCCCTCCTTAGCAAAATGACCAAAATGCATCGTCCGTAATAATAGGGGTGTAAATCACCAGTTTTATCAAGATACAATATAATATCTATAGGGTACAGTATTTGCCGATATCATAAATATCATTACCATGATACAATTTAAATTTGATTCAATTCAGGTGCCTACAGTCGATATGAAATATGATATCATATGTCTATTTAACACAATCAGTCACCTGACGCTCCAGCATGAGGATTAGCCATTGATATTATAGAATTAAGCAAGTTATACGTAGCTTCTTGGTGTGCTTGTGTGACTTTTAAAAAGACTATGTAAGAGCACGTTTTGCAGAAGGTGGCAGTGACTGACATTTATTAGCAAAGAATGCAGATAATGTGGAAATTTACATTAGTGAGTAGGCATTAATGATAAACAGATCTGACTGCAGTTTGTAGACAATATAAATCTTCATAATCAAATGATGCGTCTCTCTCCTCATGTCCTTGTCACCATCCAACTCAGACAAGTGATTTATTTTTGCTTGTTTAGTCCATTAAAGTTTAAACGGTGTAAGACTGTCATCAGTAATGCATCAAATTGAGTGGCACAAATGGGCCTCCATATGGCTGCACATTAAAGAAATCTACGGAGCAGTTTGCAGAAAAAAAATCCCAACTCTGTCGATTCATGTAACAACCAGGAGACTACTTTCCCCTGATTCTCCCTGATAGATGTGAGAGTGCCACATCCCAGAGCGAAAGTTGTGTATCTGACAGTCCAGACAGCACATGAATACACAACAACAGCAGCGCAGATGTGGTCTTGTGTCATTCAGCTCGCAGATTGTTTTGTTGTTGGGCTGCTTGGATCTCACAGGCAGGTGCTGCCGACCTACGACAGCCTGGACGAGCCGTCCGTCAAGCGCATGAGCACCATCTTTACCTCGGCCCTCAACGTAGTCACCATCTTCTACATCACTGTGAGTGGAGTACACACTTCAGCCTCCAACATTTTTGACTCACTACATTTGCCACTGTCAGTGCTGTCACATGGAAACCTTGAGATATTACAGAGTCTGCTTCTCCTGATTTTTTTTTAAAAAGGCCTTCAAATCGATGCCAGAAAAATTAATGAAAGCTGTTCTTTCTTGTGAGAACTCCCAACATCTTTTATGCCTGTGTCGGTGGTAAAATTGGTCTTTTGTTGTTTTAAACTGGCATTAAGAGTGTTTTGAAAGGCGTTGTTTCCATCAGACAGCACAGCAGATGTTATTCATGTGTACACAGTTTCAACTGAGGAACTTCTACATATTCACATCTGTATATTTTGTTTGCCTCCACCTCTCCCTGAGCCAGGTCGGTTTCTTTGGGTACGTCAGCTTCACAGAGAACATCGCTGGCAACGTGCTGATGAACTTCCCGTCCAACCTTGTGACAGAGATGATCCGCGTTGGCTTCATGATGTCCGTCGCTGTCGGATTCCCGATGATGATCCTGCCCTGCCGTCAGGCCATTAACACCATGCTTTTTGAGCAGCAGGTGAGCGCAAATGTTAGCTGTAAACCAACTGTATGGGGAGTGCAGATGGTTTGAAGATTTGGATACACGTTCTTGAGATTTTATTTATTTATTTCTGCTCATTTCAATCCCTGTTTCCGTCTCACAGCAGAAGGATGGGACGTTTGCTGCCGGTGGATACATGCCTCCTCTGCGCTTCAAGGCGATCACCCTCTGCATTGTGTTCGGCACCATGCTGGGAGGCATTCTCATCCCAAACGGTACGTCCTGTGTATGTGTGCGAACAATCAGACATGAATTGAAACAGTATATGAGTGCTCGCCGACTGCAGGTCTTTAAGGTGCATGTGTTCCTTTATGTGGGCGGAGTAGCTGGGGAGCTTTACGACGTGTGTGAATGTGACTTTACGAGTCAGTGACTGTCACACTCTAACACAGTCCTTAAATCAGGGCCCTAACTTTTATCTCCTTTTAGACGGGCAGACGGGAAGATAGGGCCATTATTCTCCCAGTCTCTCTCAACACACACACACACACACACACACACACACACACACACACACACACACACACACACACACACACACCCATGTACACACCAATATTGGCTCCCTGTCAAGTTCTTTGAGTCTGTCCGTCCCTCTCAGGAACGACTCCAAAAAGGTGGAGATGTAAAGGTTAGCATGAGTTTATGTTTTATTCATCCTTTTATATGGTGGCTGTTTGTTAAACTTTTGATTGGGTCCACACACACACACTCACACACTCACACAAACATACAAACACAAAGCACGTTTGGCTGGCTCTTTGTGTATCTAATCAGACTAATAGACTGAGGAGAAGGGAGGTAAGGACCCTGGGGAGAATGGACACTAAATCTGAGGGAGACAATATGGTGTCCGTCCTCTGGATGAACGATGGGCTTCCAGGCCCGACGCCCAGCCGGCCCTGTCCACAGAGACAGGGGTGGGGCCAGGGCTCGCTGCTGCCAGGAGCAGGGTGCCATGGATGGCAGCCTGGGGCTGGGCGGGTGCCGGTTATGAATGGCAGAGGAAGATGTGAATGGAGTTAATAATGGAGATATACCGTATATACGGGGAAGTGAGTTTCTTTTCCGTCAGTACCCCTTCTTCAACACCACCTGTTAGTTTACAAGTGTGTTTATTTTGATTGATTTTAATGCGGCTGTTGGGAAAGATGACAAAAAGTGAATATTGTTATAATGTTTCGCATGGATATTGTAGTCAATATTAAGGTTATGTTTCTATTTTTACTACGACCACTTGAGAAGGAAGATCTTTCAAACTTTTATCCATTTCTTTTGTTTAAATATATCAGCTGTTTATCTTTTACTTTTAACCAGATTACCAGAAGCTGTTTATCTTCTATCTTTAGCAAATTGTTTCAACTTTTCATTCACAATTTTTATCTAGCTACATTTATTTATCCATTAATTTTTTGGTCATTGTTTCAACAGGTTTTATTACTTCTACTTAAGCACTCACAACTGAAGAATTACCCGCTGGGGTACAGGTACCTGTGGGAGTCCCTGCTCTTCAGAATCGCAAGGTGTAATGCAAGTGTTTTTCTTTCCCTTTCTTTCTTTAGTGGAAACTATTCTGGGTCTGACCGGTGCCACCATGGGAAGCCTCATCTGCTTCATATGCCCAGCTCTCATATACAGAAAGATCCAGAAGAATGGCATCATTGCTCAGGTGACATAGTCAGATTTAACACTTTCTTAATCATTTGAGAAAAGGTTTATTCATTGTTTCTGACCTGTTGTGCTTCTCCTCTTTCTCTGTCCTGTAGCTCGTGCTTTTTGTTGGTCTGGGCATCCTGCTGGTCAGCACCTTTACCACCCTGTCAATTTCGGCCCGAAGCCCCGGCACCAGGGTCCAAGCTCCTCCTCCACCAGCACCCGACAAGAACAACCTGCTGCTACCGGACCTCCCTGAACTGCGCGGTAAAGATCACAGCATGCGCTAATGGCTGGCACTTATGTACTTGATGGGATGTAGAATAAAGTGCTTTACTAATGATCCATGGAAACATTTACCTCAACGGGCCGGAGCCAGGGTTGTCTGCTGTGTCTGAGAATGGACAGCAGTGCCGCATTTAATTATTTCATGCAAAAGGGACCAACAAGCACGGGAGACATGTTTATTTCTAAAGGCGCGGCGCCCAAAGACAGCAACATAAAGACTATATGTGGCCACATTAAAGGGCCAGTGAGACTAAATTAGACGCACAAAGCCACAGCCACAAAAAGGTTTCTTTCATCCCTGTAAGAAGAAAAGATGGAGACAGACGAAGTGACTGATAGACAGACAGCTAAGGTGAGGAGATAACCTCTTGATAATATCTGAGAGCAGCGCTGAGTGCTTGACATTGATGGAGCGAGAGTGATGCCCTTCAAACTCGAGTAATTTCTCTCCTCCACCCCTCTACCCCTGTTTCATTTCTCCTGCCATCCCCTCCCCCCAAAACACATTGTCTACACCCCCGTCTCCCCTGTATCTCCAGTGGCAGCGATAAAATGCCTCCAAGCTCTAGCTGCATAAAGGGAAGAGGGTGATATGGGTTTGGCGAGGGAAGAGGGGTGCAGACAAAACAAGAGATGAGGAACCCTTCGAGTTAAGGCTCTCGTGTTTAGGGTGAAATTGGGAGGGTTTTAGTGTCAGTTCCTGTCCTTACCCCATTTGTTCTTCAATAGCATCTTTCTTAAGCCTAATCGCTACACCCGCAAAGGCTCAATCTTTGTAATTCTTTCTTTTTTTGGTCTGAACTCTTTCCTCGTTTTTTCTCCAGATGAAACACATGTGGTCTGATTTACACACCTGTTTCCTCTTTGTCACTTTCTCTTCTCTTCTCTTCTCTTCTCTTCTCTTCTCTTCTCTTCTCTTCTCTTCTCTTCTCTTCTCTTCTCTTCCCTTTCATTTATGCCAATTGTGTCAGCTTTGCCATTGTCAGTATTTGCTGCCACCTAGTGGATCTTCTCATGAGAAATTGTCAGTGGAATCAATTACAAACGAGTGTGTCGCTGCAGCACATATGCAGAGTTGTTAAATTATTTTAATGCCGGCAGTTAATGTGTGCAATAAACACAGCTGTACCAGAAAATAAAGAGTAGATGTCAGGGCAAGTGTTAATAGGAATACAGTCGCTTTACTTTTCTCAGACAAGAGAAAATAGTGGAATAAACGAGGTGTCGAATTTACGGTTTCTCGATTTAGTCGCGTTACTCACGTTAATGCGTCTCATATTTTTCAGACTGACTGTATATACTGTCTGTGTGGGGAAAAGAACACAGCAAAGGCAAATAAAAAGAGCACTAGAAGCATTACTAAACAACAATTAAAAATATCTTGGTGTGAAAACTTTGTTTTTATGTATGTATAAATCTGTTATTAAGAACTAATTTACGCAGTTGTTTTGCCCCAACAACAAGGAGCACAAATGATCTTAGGACTATGTTGGATATCTGACATATTTGTGGAGGTGATATCCAGTTGCACTACTCTGTGTTGTAACAGATTATGTTTTGTGTGTTTGCATGTAGACAACCCTGGAAACAAGAAGCCAATGGAGATAGAAAAGCCTGACCTTCCAGCTGTGGAGGAGGTACAACCCGTAGACAGGGTCGAGCCCCCCCAGATTAAAGGACCGGAGGAACTACCCAAGAAGAGGAAGGAGGAAGAGGTGCAGCTGGACCGCCCCGATGCTGGTAAGCAAACTGAACCACTACCTTAATCTTAAAGGATAACTCCACCAAGTCTATTACAGGTCTTTGGGAATACTAGTGCTGCTTTTGAAAAGCAGTCCACTGGTCTGTCATTGCATTCCTACAACACTTTTGAACTCATGGACAATTTAAAAGCAAATGATTAGAATGGCAGAGCAGGATCAGAGATATTGCCTTTTTTATTTCACACATTCTTCTTCCTTCTCAAAAACTGATACCCACAATGCAAATTAGCTACTGAGTGACATCACTGGAGGCAATTTATCAGGTTTGATGCAGCTTGTTCAGTTGACAGAAAGGCTTTATATTACTTCACATATGCAGTAGTTCTCTCCAATACCTGTCAACACACTTCAATATGTAAAATTAACTATTTTTTCAATGAACTCTGTAGAATCAGTGATGTTTCTGTCTGTTTACCCAGGTGTTGCGGTGCCAGAGGCGGAGGCCCATCGCCATGAACCACCTATCCCTCATGACGAGGTCCTGGTAGACCAAAGAAAGAACAACGCAGAGCTGGAGGAGGACAAGGATCAAGCTCCTGCTGCAGGAGGAGAGGAAAAACCCAAAAGAGATGACAACCAAGGGCAGGCTGTGGAGGTGAACCAAAAAGACGACAATGCTAAAGAGAAACCAAAGCCCGCTGAGGCTGTCGTAAAGAAAGAGGAAGTTGATTTGGGTGGAGGTGAAGTCCTGTCCAACGAGGAGAAGCCGGTTGAAGACGCAGATAAAAAGCAGGAGGTCAACAAGCTTGATCCTGGGAAAGAACCTCTCGCAGGGAATGTAGCTGTGGTGGAAAATCAGGCTGCTGCGGGAAAAGATGATAATGTGGTTAAAGCTCCGGAGGCTGCAGGGAAAGGTGAGTATTTATGGCTTGTGTAACTGTAGTTTAAGGCAGCTGGATGGAAAAACAGTAAGTAAATGCAACATTGACGTGATATCTGCTGATCCTTCAGCTCCCGTTCCAGATGGAGAGCATCATCCTGCTGCAGACGAGGCGCCAGCAGCGGACGGCAAAGACACAGCAGATGAGAAGTTGGACGGTAAGTGGAGAACAAAACGTTATCAACACAAGTTCATCATCGTAGGTCACAAGTTGCATTACAAATGTATCATATACAACGTTGATTTTTTTCCACAAATACTAATAGGATTTGAAGATCTATCTACATTACATTGTCCAGCTAAATTTAAGTTTGTACACAATTTTAATTACAATTCAACAATCATAGAGCAAGAATACTATGTAAATGAGGTGGGGATAGCAGCTTTTCCAGTGACAGTAAGCCTCCGTTGACCAGAATGCAATGCAGCCGCAGCTTTTACAGTGGTCCTCTGGCAGTAAGGCTGTGCTCAGGTGCTCCTCCACTTCATGTCTTTCAACTATGGTGTGTTCATGTGTTGTTGTTTCGGAATGTTGGAGCAACATGGATGCTGAAAAGAAGTTTTGCCCAGTTTTTTTTTTTTTTTTTTTTTAACATTTTATAGCTCAGAGCATTCAAAAATTGCAAGAAAGAGGGCACAAAAAAAGTAAATATTGTAATAAATGTGCAGTGTTTTGCTGCATGCTGTTTATGCCCCTGTCTCTCCTTTCTTCATCTCAGTTTGCTTGTGTTGATCTTATGTAATCTCTGGGATCTGCTTATGGTGCCTGTATTTGATGGTACAAATGGTGTAAAAGACAGCAGAGATGCACAAATCCATTCCTTTCCCCTACTTCTTGACCTGGCTTGATACACTATGCAGTCATTTTTGGCTTTTGTTGACTTTTCTTCTGTTCTGTTTACCTTTGCCCCTCTCTCCTCTTCTCCATCTTTACGCCCCTTTTTTTTCTTTCTGTCTCTGCCGGACTCCTATCACAGTGATAAAAAAGCTGGTTGCAGGTATGAATTCCATCTTGCCTCCTCTCTATACCCTCAGTCTGACGCTCTGTCGTTCACTCAGTACATATACACACAGTACATATATTTGTGTTTTTATCAAATCACTAAATAATGTGCCAATTTAGACTCCAATCACTCACCTTGCCCTCTAACATTGTGTGTGTGTGTGTGTGTGTGTGTGTGTGTGTGTGTGTCTGTGTGTGTGTGTGTGTGTGTGTGTGTGTGTGTGTGTGTGTGTGTGTGTGTGTGTGTGTGTGTGTGTGTGTGTGTGTGTGTTTGTGCCTACAGCTGCTAATTCCAGTTTCTGTTTAAGGCTACAACTTAGCCATAGCGGAATATTGCCGTTCCCTGTCCCTTCCATCACCAGCCTAACTAAGCTTCTTGACTAATGCATTGCTCTCAGAGCAGGTTGTGACTTATTTTAATTGAACATTTCTGTCGTGTAGAGGGCCAGCTCGACCACGCCGTGCTGCTGCAGGTGATCAAGGAGCAGCAGCAGCAGCAGAAGAGACTTCTCGACCAGCAAGAGAAACTACTGGCTGTCATAGAGGAGCAACACAAAGAAATCCACCAGAAACAACCTGCAGGTGCGTATACACATCATGTTTTATCTTTGCATATATGGCACTTGTGTTAAATTTAAGAAATTGATTTAACAAAGTGTTTATACCTTTTAAGGAGCTGCTGGTGAAGGCGAGGCAGAGAAAGGCCTCCAGGTGGAGGTGATGGAAGGTGGAGCAGCAGAGGCCAAAGATTCAGTAGTGGCCTCAGACCTGAAGCAACCCAAGGAGGTAGCTGGAGGTGTCGAGCCTCAGGCCCAGAAAGAAGTGCAGGTTGTGGATAAGGGTGATGTCGGGGCTCCTAAAGCACCTTACAAGGAGGACAGCCATGTTGCAGCTGGAGGAGAATCCCACAAGCACAGTCAGCTGGGGGCGAGGGGAGAGCCACTGGGAAATAAAGAGCCTGATGATCATCTGGATGTACCTCAGAATAATCAGGCTGCTCAACTTAAAGACGAAGAAAGGAGTCTGGATAAAGAAAAGGAGAAAATTGATGATCATAAAAATGAACAGATAGAGAAAGTGGTTCAGGCGAGGCTGGAAAAAGAACAGCTTGAGAAGGAGATAAAGGAGAAGCTGGCCAGAGGGCAGGAGTTAGAAAAAATAGAGAAAGAAAGGATAGACAAAGAAGTGCAGGTGAGGTTAGAGAAAGAACAGGAGAATGAGCGAAAGGAAAAGCTGGCCAGAGAACAGGAGTTAAAAAGAGTAGAGAGAGAAAGGATAGAGAAAGAAGTGCAGGCACGAGTGGATAAAGAGCGGCTGGACAGGGAGAAACGAGAGAAGCAGGAGCTGGAGAAACAGAGATCCCTGAAAGAGAAACTCGCACAGGAGAAAGCTGCCGAGGAGAGACATCAGCAGGAGATCCAGAAAGCAGACAATGAAATCCTTGAGAGAGCGAGGAAAGAGAAAAATGCGGAGGAGGCTCGAGAGAGGCTGGCCCAGCTGGAGCGAGCCGCGGAAGCCAAAAAAGTTGCACAGGGGGCTGAGAGAGAAGACGGCGAAGCTTTGAAGAATGGAGGACGAGACCTCAAAGAGAAAGCTGCCGCTCAGGCGGACCCCAGAGAAGGTGTAGAAGACAGGGCCGTCAAAGTCGGGGCTCACCCCCAGGGCTCCCACGAGAAGGCCAGGGACCAGGGAGAGATGGATCTAAGGAGGAGGCGCAGGGCACTGGGACCCGGAGAGGCTGGAGGGCCTCCAAAGGAGACCAGGGCTGTGCCGGGGCTGGAGCCCCTGCTGGAGCTGGGGGGCTCAGACCTGCATGCGGCCCTGGAGGAGCAGCTACTGGCTGGGGCCATGGTGCACTCACGGCAGATTAAGCAGGCTTCAGAGGACAAGGGAGCAAAATAACACACATCAGACACACATACATACATATACACACACACTTAGAGCAACACACACTGTACACCTGCAGAAAACTTCTCATACTGTGGACCATGATATCGCTGCCTTACATTCTTTCTTGCCTTCAAAAAAATGTTATGGACAAAGAGGAACATCTCCGTCTATTGATACTGTGTACTCTGGAATAACCCAAAGTCTTTATTAAAGAGCAAAGTGTTTGTAAATATTAACTTATTTTTGTCAGTCGGAGGGAGAATTTGAAGAGGTAACTATTGAAATGTATATGCAAATACCAAATTCTATGGAGCGAATATATTAATGTTTGTATTTGGGTCACTTTGATTCCGTGTTCTTCACCAGCTTCGCAGAGTCTGCTTCTCAGTAGGATCTGTGTGTTATTGTCTCCTGTGCTGATTTCGCGTTAAAAAGGAAGGAAGAATATATATATATTCCACTTCTTACCTGTTGTGCTATTTATCCGTCAAGTTTGTTTCGGTGTGAGTTGTCAGATTTTGGACATATCGGCGGTCAGGATGTCTGCCTTTTAAATAGCATAAATAGCACAACAGGTAAGAGGAAAAATACAGTTTGTATTGCTGATTTGGGGGTGAACTGTCCCTTTAAGGCATTGGTCAATTTGTGCTTATCTGTTACTTTGAGGTGTAAATATTGTAAGCGTTGTGTGATCATGTGTAAGGTTTCTTTGAACCTAGGTTAACCACATGTTGGATGTAATGTGTGTTCACTTTCAAATGGAAGTGACTGAATACAACCTCCATGCTGGAGCTACGAGGTATAGAGCGTAGCCTTACTGTTTATAAACTGTGGACAGTGGAGCAGCTCGATCCATCTGGGTCCATAACATTCCATCTTCAATATCTCTTCCTTGTTAGTTTATCAGTGCCTTCTTAGCCATATGCTGCAGCAACGATATTTTATCAAAACAAAAATGTGTTTGCGGTGTTGTTCCTCGGGATCTCTTACTGTAAACAGTACAGTAATTAAGAAAATTAGATATGAACATGCCTGTTTCTGTTTCTACAAAAGAAAATATGGGCGTTGTGTTTCTTAGTAATCCGACTTCTCTGGATTTCCTTCATCCGTTGGCACTTCAACACATGCTGGACCTTTGCTTTGTACAAGAGGCTATTTTTATTATGGATATTTTTCTATGTGCATTGTATTTCTGTACATTTTGCTGAGAAGAATAAATAAAAACATGTCTGACAGCCACGTCTGTGTTCATTTGAAACAGATAACAGCTAGATTTTTATTCACCTCTGTACATAACAGAAATACATCAGTCTTGCATATGAAAGAATTAAAACTACTACATGGCTTTGCTCAGCTTCAGCGACATGCAGTCTCCATGTCAAAGACCACACCGATTCAGTTCATTGACGGTGCCCAGTAGAAAGTGTTGCGTCATCATCAAGATATAATAATAATAATATGCTTCCAGCTCTGCAGGTCAACACTTGGCACTTCACATCTTCTCCCACAGCACTGGACAGTTGAGGTTGGTCCACTCCAACAAAGCCAGGACCAGTTCCATTCATCTGACTTTTTTCTTGGCCTGTAATAAAAAATAAAACATTTTCAATGATAATTATCTATCCCAACTATGTAACACCACTGGGAGGGTCCTTGTCACTTACTGCATTTATAAAGCAGGTCTTCAGTGCTTGAAATTCCTTAGCACACAGGTCCTTCTGCAACTCCTGTCTGCTTGTTGTGGTGGCTGCAACACACTTCCCATATACCGCTGCCTGAATTATAGAAGTTGACATTAGATGAGGAAAAACACATTAAAAAATTATCTTTTTTAATATACATTTTATCTGAAATAGTGGGCGGATTTCACATATGAAATGTGTTACTCTTTTGTGTGTGTGTGCTTTTTTAGCACATCATTAGCTACAATAATGTAAAATCTGACAAGGTGATCTTACTTTAAAAAAACAAAAACGATAACCCTAACCCTCAAAATTACAATAAGTAGACTAATCATTTTAAGATGTTAGCTTTTCAATCTCTTACAACTTAAAGTGAATCTCTCGCCAAAAAGCAATCTAGGCTTTATTTGTGATTGAATATGAGTCAAACCTTTGTGTAAAAGCATAATTACGATGAAAGAGGCACTTTTAAGATTTACCGTAGTTTCGTTTTCAGGCAAGCTAATTTTCAATGGAGTGCATGGGGCACTTTTACGCTAGCATCAAAATCGCTATTTTTAAAACACTAAGAAGGCTCGACACAACATGAAACTTTGCTCGTAGCATCACCAGATTCTCTACACATGAACACGAGCATTGAGAACATTGTTTGTGTACGCAGAGTTTACTAAAAAGAAGGTTTTTGAACTACTCACCTTAGGAGCTGGATCTCCGGCGCGCCGCGATCATGGCAGACAAGAAGTGTCGATCCCGAGTGCGACCTAACAGGCAGGCTTGAGGAGTGGTTCACCATTACTCTGTCTGTTAGGTCGCACTCCGGGATCGACACTTTTTGTCTGCCATGACGGCAGCGCACCGGAGATGCAGCAGCAACCGTGAGTCATTCAAAAACCTTCTTAAAAGTGCCTCTTTCTTCGTAATTATGCTTTTACACGAAGGTTTAACTCATATTCAATCACAAATAAAGCTTCCGTTGCTTTTTGGTGAGAGTTTCACTTTAAGTTTCATGATCTACTTTACTTTGTAATTTTGAAGTAATTGGTTTAAGTCAACGTTTAACAATTTATAGTGTACGTAGTTATATTTGACACAGTGTATACTGTATACGATCTTTTTGTCTATATGTAAATTGGTCATCCAATCTTAAATATACACAACTGTCATTTTCTTTCATTGTTACAATTACCAAATATTTTATTTTTGTATTATTTAAATACTGTTATCCATGTTGATTAAAGGAGCAATGTGTAATTCAAATGTTCAATTCATACTCAAAGTAAGTGTGAGGGAGGCATATCGTCAGACCAACTGCTAACTGCTATAGACTAGCTACACGTTAACTAGTTAGCTCAATTAGCTGCGTGGCTAGCGGTTTAGACTAGGAGCTTGGGGATCAATAGTGTTGGGGCTTGCAAAGGCGCTATGGACGCAAGCTGGTTAGCATGCAAACTTCAGTAGATATCTCAGAAACACAAAACATAGACACGATAAAGTCAAGACCACTATTTCTTCACACTCAGTTGATTTTTTTTGGTTTGTTTTTCTTTCAACTAAAATTCTTCCATAGTGTCCCTTTAACTATTCCATTGTATTCTTACAATTTCTGTCTGTGCAGCATAGAAAAGTAGCTGCGTTTCACTGTGCAACCCTGTATTGACTGATGACGGACAAGCTAAACCAACTCCAAAGCAACAATCTAAATTAACTAACTTAAATTAACAATGAATCCAGTTTAAAACACAATTAAGTGTCTGAGTGGCCCCACAGCATCAGAGGGCAGAATGCAATAGATAATGAACTGCATGACTGATGTTTACATGCGGTCCTTTAACAGCATAGCTAGCTAATCTCAACGTAAAGGGTGACCAATTTCTTCGCACGTTCGCAGAATGTCACACAGTTTCCATCAGTAAACCACGACTTACCTCTTCGGCACACTGTGCAAAAAGTTCGGGGAAGAGTCTCAATTTCTCCCGACTGCGACTCCACACGTTTGACCCAGACATGGTGGCTGTTCAGACGTTAACAGAGGTCATCTAAAGCCAACTGACGAGCACGATAATTCACAAAGTCACTCTGCTTCAGACTGCTGTTTGATATACTCACAAATTTCCACAGCATAAACATTAAAAATAGTCATCAACTAACACTAGTGCATGTAGCATTTCTGTAGCCCATGGAGAGTGCCATATTGTTGACCCTGTCATCAAGGAAACGTCCTGCGGAATATTGTGTAGTCTGATTCGCTCATCTCTCTGTCAATCAAAGAGTTCGCGCTGGCTTCCCTGAATTAGATTCGCTGTTCCCCGACCCCGGGCGCAACCAGAACGCCAATAGACTTTAGAGTTGCTACTTGCTGTTCAGTGATTGGCTAGCTGTCACAACGAGCCCCGCCCTCCCCTCGTACTCCTAGGAAGAAGATGAGTAACCCGCAGCCAGGATTGCTAAATCATGGCAACATTTATGGAACGATTAGCTTTTCTTCAGAAAGTAAGTGCTGTTTACAGTTATTAGTAGTTGTTGAAGCGATTAACAGCTAATGGGAGCGTTACGAATATGCCGTACGTTTACATAGCCTTTTGAATATGTGAAGTTGTGCCATCACTAGCTTGCTACTAGCCTGCTAGCTAACAGCATGCAGACACAAATTTTGTTAATTGCATTCAGCTAATTTCACTTACAAGTGACCTGCGAGCTTGTTTCGTTGAAGGCTAAAAGCAGCAAACGGGCTTATAACGCTGGTGTAATTGCCGTATTGACCTGGTAGCGAGACCTGGTGTCATGCCAAGTTTGTGTCTATGACAGTATCTGTATCTGTAAGGACAAGGAGTTCTGTTATAATCAGATGGTTGGTGTGCTGTACAGTAGTCAAGGTTGCAGAACAGTCCCTTACTGTCAGATTTGAACTGGTTGTAATTTAGAATAACACATTATCCTTTCCACCAACTGAAGGTCCCTACTCTGATGAAGGCTACATCAGATGATGAAAACCCCTGTCCTGGCTACCTTTTCCAAGAGATTGGAAGTATCCTTTGGCAGCCTCTGTTGTGGTTCCAATCACTTAATTTAGCTGATAGCTACTGGATGCTTCAAAATGTCATCTTTAATCTGCAATAATGTGGAAATGTCTCCAAAGGGGTGAAAGCCATTGCTCAATGATGTCATATAGCAAAGCTTTAAGGAGAATCACTTTACCCAGATGAGACATACCGAGTCTGTTACACTATGTTAATGTCCTTAACCACTGTCACACTGTAGAAATCTCCCATGAGTCTTCAGGTTGTGGTCAGTGTTTGTTGGAGTACCTTCTGGAGAGGCTGCAGGTGGAGTCCTGTCACGTCAAACTCAAGGTGAGAACAGTGGTTCTGTCTGTAAGAGAAGGAGCTGTGTCATGTAGCCGTGATGTGTTAAGCTTTAAACCTTGTGGGCCTTTCTCCCTGTTCTGTGTGTGTCTGCTACAGGTGCTGAAAATCTTTGTCCACCTTTGCGGTCATGGCTCGAACCATTTCCTCACAGAACTCCGAAGGAACTCCACCTTTATCCAGCAAGCGTCAGGTGAGACATAGCTCTTACAGCGCCATTAAAACATCACCTCACCGTCACCTGAATATTATAATTCGCTCACTCATGGGTGTTTTGCTTGTAAAGTTTACAGCGGCCCTCCTGATCCTATCCATGGTACAGCATTGTACCAGAAAGTCAGAAATACAGCACAGGTGAGACGCAGGTTTTATTTGACTGTCATGTCAATAACGTAATCTGTGACATCTTGGAAAACACACTCGATTTTTACATCTTCTACTTGCAGGAAGTGGCCAGGTTGCTTTTCACGGATACATTTTCCACCAAAAGCGACGTCTCTCCGCTTGAGCTGGCTCCCCCAACAATGGGTGAGTACTAACAAGGACCATATTGAACACATGAAGTCCGTACGCCACCAGAAAGGAGGCAGGTTCTGCCAAATGTAAACAAAGCAAAACCATATTCAGTCATTTTGTTTATTTAGTTTGTTTAGGCATAACAAACAAATCAGTCAATGAAGATCTTTCTCTTCTTATTAAAATATCTACCCTGAAACTATGTAGTACACCTTTATTTAATTTAAATGAGTTGCATAAGGTTCTTTATATTTTGTAAACTTAAAGCCCTGAGTACAAAAGGTCATCTGTGTCTTTCTGTCCAGGTATGGGCTCAGGAACCTCCCACAGGTCAGGAATGCAGGGCTTTGGATACAGTCCAGGGAAGCAGGGGACAGGTGAAAGTGACACACTAACACAGATCCAATCAAACTCATCTTTGTATATTTCTTGCACCTTTTTTTATGTCTGTTTCTTTGCCCTTCCAGCCGGCAGTGACTCACTGCTGGATAAGATCCAGAAAGCTGCAGAGGTAGTGGCCAGCGCTGTCCTCCCCCCGACCGAACAGCAGGGCATCCGTCTCCATGACAACCATTACCGGGCCGTCGTTGCACCGTCTGCACCCATAGAGGTGGCTGTGCCTGCGTGTGCCTATAACCTGCCTGCTCGCAAACCAAAAGGTGAAATATTGTTGGTGTGTTGGTGTCGTTGGCTTGTGTTAATGAATAAGAGGCTTGTTTCTTGATGCACCTGGGACAACTTTTTCTCCACAGCGAAGACCCAGCGGTGCCCAGGACAGGTAGGAGGCGGCTGGGAAGAGACCGACAGCGGCAACAGCTCCTCTCACAACTCTTCTCAGGAACTTGCAGTTAACAGCAGGGCGTCTGTGGGCAGCAAGTCAGCCGGTACGGGGAGCCAATCAGGGGCCAGTAGAGAGAGCAGTGGGGACCTATCAGATCGGTGAGTGAGTGATAATATAGGATGAACCCCACATATGCTCACTTCATCCATATAATTTCTCTCTCACATGCTTTCTGGTGTCCAGGGTGGAGGCCTTGCAGTTAGGGGACTGTGGCCAGGAGATGGCGCTCATCAGCGGACTGACTGTAGGATCCAGAGTTTTCCTATCCAGAGAAGAGAGCCAGCACTTCATCAAAGAGTCAGTGCATCAGTAATCACACTGTGAATAGATTTATCAACTGCATTTTTTGTTGATTTTTTTTCTTGTTTAATCTGGCAGGTGCTCCATTCTCAACTGCGAGGTCGTGCTGGAGTTGCTCTCAAGCAAGCTTCAGGATCCATCAAACACTATTAAAATGGTAATAATGCTCAGGATTCACTAAAAGTCCAGGTTTTCTGTATGATGCCATGCAATCCTAATCCTCGTCCTTTAATCCTGCAGCGGGCGCTGTGTGCTGTATCATGCCTCCTGACCTCGGACCTCCTCTCTCTGGAGCAAATGTTTGGAGCTACACAGCGAAGGCTCCGCCAGCTGAGTGAGGGAGCTCCAGGACCTGTAGCCAACAAAGCCACCAAGGTAAGAGAGAAAGAGAAAGCTACACATGGCGAAGAATGATTGGACAGAACTATATATGCTCAAACTGTTTTTTGTTCTTATCTCCTCTCACCAGATCCTGCGACAGTTTGAGGCTCTGATGGGTGGATCTGCACACGCTCCCCGGCAGGATGCCACCAACAGCAGCCATCAGGCAACAACTAATCACCCTCCCACATCTACATACTTGAGTACTTTACTACCAACACACTCTCCTGGCAACCTCAGCCATCATCAGCCTGACATCTCACACACACAAGGAAATAACCCATCATCTTCTTCTAGTCTGGCCCAGAGAGACTCTTCAGGGGAGCTGATGAATGAGGCCGATGAGGAGAAACTTTCTCCCATTCAGGTCGAGCCAGTCAGGACTGCTGGGGCTGAATCAGTTGCTGAGGAATCAGGGTCTTCCCCCTCACCTCAGGGCGAGCAGCCCTGTCTGAGCAGACTGTCCCTGTTCAGCGGTATGCAACTGGTGACCAAGGGGAGGCATGTGTGTCAAAAGGATACGTCCCAGACAGAGACAGATGACAGTTTCAGGGAGGATCCAGCTGTGCAGAACTGTATCGCCATCACCAGTGATGATGCTCCTTCAGTTTGCAACTCAGTTGCATCTGATAGCAGCCAACCAGTATCGGCCTTCTCATTTGTCAGCTTTTGACCAATGTTTACAGCTGGAACTGTTAAAGAGTTAAACCAATGATGTCATCATGTATATCCTCACAGAAATCTATTTAATTTTATAAGATCAGATCTGTTAGGTTATAACAATATATAAAGACAGCCGATCCATGTCATGTTAGGGTTTTCTGTTTTTATCTGTATGGTGCCTCCGTAGAAGTTGTGTTCAAAGAGCAGACAGAGATAAGATTATCAATGAGTGCAATCCACCTCAACTGCCATAAGTGAGGACTGGTGTGTAAGCCGTGTGGCTTGAATTTCTCAGAAGTATTTTACCAAGAAAGGTTGTCTTGAATAACAGTTTGCTTTATCTCAGGTTTTCCTTTTAGTTATTCTTATCTCTGCAGCACGTCCTGAACCTCAATTTGTAATTTGCACTACAATTGCTTGTCTTATGGACTCTTAAAACTACAAATGAAAGTTGTCTTCCATATTTTTTTGGTACTTATCAATTATGTCGATGTTAACGTTATCCAAGTGTTAGTTTACAACTTATTTATTACGTCTATCCTGCATTGATTAAAACATACCTGTGAGAGTGGTGGCAGAGTGCATGTCTAGGATTAAAAAAAAACTGTTAGGAAGAATTAATTAATATTGAGATGTTCTGTGTGCAAAATCAGTGTGTGGAACTACGTGTGATAAAACATCTGATATCAGCGCAATGCAAAATATCTGCAATTTCATGGTTCATTTCAACGGTTGCTCGTATAATTAAAAAGCAAAGCAGATCATGTTCACTATCTCACCATTGTTATTTCAGTTACTGTACTGTGGCATTGATCACTGTGGAATGTGGTACAAACTACACGCCCAGATGGTCGTCCAACCTAATGGAGCGTGCAACGAACACTACTGATGTATTTTGTTTCAGTGAACACGAGCTATGCTGTTGCACATGCTGATGAACAATAAAACAGTCTGTATTTTTGCTACAGCACTTACTACTACATCAGTGAGTCATGTTATACTGTATTTAAAGGTGCAATATGTAAGGATTGTAGTTTTGACACAGTGTCATATATGTATTGTGTTGAAGAGATATCCAATGAAGTTAGCATGCTAACCACTTAGCCCCTCCTGGTCCGAAACTCATGTGCTAGCTGGGTAAACATCAACACTTATCTGGAGCTTTGAGCTCCCAGGACCACCAGATACACTGTTAACCGAGCTAACTAGCTAACAGCAGCTACAATTAGCAGCAATCAACAGCCATTCAAATTCAAATCAGGCTGTGAATGATACGTGTACAACCCCTTCTGTACAAACCTTCAGATTATAGATGGGAATAACACTTTGTTACTTTGGTGTGGGTAGGTGCTACTCAAGTTTCATGCTCAGAGTTAAGTAATATTTAATTCTGAGAAATGGCCTTTAAAGATGTGTATTGTAAAAAATTCCATACATGTTCAAGGTGGAATACTTAAGAATTGACACCCTCTCGAATCTAACTTCATATTACCAGAGTAACCACTAACTGATGCTAACTGTAGCTGCCACTAGCTAGTTAGCTACAATGGATATGCACTAATTTCTATACATCTCAGTGACACCTACATGTGGATTTTGACCATTGAAAGAAGACATGTTATGGCAGCAAAATATCCTAAAATCTCAAAGTTGACCAGTGCATGAAATGTCTGCCTGTAGTGTCTGCCCATAACAGAATTCTGAACGTTATCAGTGACATGTTGCAGACATTACTTTCAGCAACGCTTTATTTCAATGTCAAATGATTTGGCAAATTACATAAAATATGAATCACTCATACATCTCTCATTTTTATTTGCAACACAGTGTGCTGGTCATATTAAACCATACATTATCAAGTATGGCTGACAGGCTTACAACACACACACACAGACAGACACACACACAATGTGTAAGATGTTAAAGAAGTAAACACGTGGTTACAAACTGATTCAGAGAGCTTTTTTTCTTGACGCTGTGTTTGTCAGAAGCACTGTGCTGAGCGCAACGACGTCCGTGCTGCAGACTTCAGCGCTTGCTCTCACGGCTCTATAATTAGCCGGGGTCTAATCTGAGGTTGGATTTTGGTAGCAAGGCTCATGAGGAATCTGTGCTATATTACCTTGTACCTACTGACCTGCCACACCAAAACATTATAGATTCATTTAGATGTAGTAGTTTAGTAAGAGCAAGGGCAAATGCACTAAACTTTAACTTTACCACTTTGGCTGGAGGGAACAAATAAGACATGTTATAACTAGATTGTTTTAATAATGCTCCTTGGGAGTGAGTCCGTTTACCTGGATGAACTTCCTTTGTGAAATGGATCACTACAACTCCCGCTTCACTGATACAAACATGCGACTGACTTACCCAGTCGAGAGTAAACAGAATGAGGAGTTATTAAGTAAAGTGCTAAGCTTTATTTAGTTCTGCAAGCACTTTGGATCATCACACGTTTCTTGTGATTAGCACCAATGAAAATGTCCACGCATCAACACACGCATGTAAAGAGAATGATATCTCTTTATAAAGTGCACAGGGTGCGTGCACACACATACACGCGCACACGCACAAACACACTTGCACATCAATACTGCACAGAAAACCACAGTGGCTGGGCCATGGAAAGGCGGATGTGCTTATGGTCTTGACAAATGGTACATGGTGAGGTGGGGATGAGCCTTTACGCCCAAAAATCTGTAAACCTCCCCACACGTCGCCCCTCTTCCCCTTGACCCGAGTGTGTCACTTGAGACTTTCGAGGAGGAGCCAGCAGTTTTAGCACTGATGGGCGAGGGGCCAAAGGTCAGGAGAGGGGTCAGAGGTCATGGTCATGTCGAGCCTGGACGTCCTCTGGTCTGCAGACTACTGAAGTGCGCCTCCCTCAGGACTCTATTGATGTAGTCATAGGAGAGACTGCTGCCGTCACCATGGAAACCGTGCTGCAAGGAAATAGCGGAGTCTTCAGGCTTTGGGCTGGGGGAGGACTGGGTGATGCGGTTGTTCTGGCTGTGTATGCACGGCCTGGTGGTAACCACTATTGCCGTCTCTGGACTACTGATCCCGTTACTGCTGTCGCTGCTGGAAGACTGCAAATACAGAACACAGATAGGCTCTGAAGTGTAGTTTCATGGATGGATGCTGGAGCTTTAAATAAAACATTCTGAGCTGTTTCTGACAGTGCATTGCATGTGAATGCAGAGTCACGTGTATTTATATGCACGATGCCAGATTGCTTGCTCTATCCATAAATGTCATTGGGCTTTACATTGTTAAGTCACTAAATACATAAATGACCTTAGCAGAAATACTCTTCCTCTCCACCAATCAGATTAAATCTGGGCCTATGTCAGTCCGATGGTCTAAAGATGAACGTAAACATCAAGTTAGTCTAACCTCTGAGTCCAGATCTGACACGAGCAGGCTGGGACCTCCTCCTGATCTCTTGGCCTGAGGGCTCAGCTGTTGGTCTTCCTCGCTGTCACAACTACGGTGTCGTTTCCTGTGCAAATCAGAAATGGAAGGAACAGAGAGTTTTGTGAGTGGAGGGGACAGCAGAGAGAACATCAAAGTGAAAGAGTGTGACGAGAAGGATGCAGGCGGTGAGGGGGGAGACACTGAGTGGAGAAAGAGAGAGATCATGAAGAGGAACCAAAAATAGCACCTCACACTCAGGCAGTTACATGATCAGACATGTGGCACTCCCATTATGAAATCACATTGATTAACATACCTTCACTGGGGTCTATATAGAGACTGAACAGACGGTGTGCATGCTACGTTGTTGTAATGATAATATGTAATGTAATTTAGCTATTGCAATAAATGCCACAATTATTACACGTTGGATTCTGTATAACATTAAGCCCGTATAAAGATAAAGATATGTAAAAATCGTTATTCTGGTAAACTTACCTGTTGTCAGTCAGCATTTCTGCAGTCTTGACGGATGTTATTTTGGCAAAGAGAATGGCTGACACTCCGTGTGAGCCGGGCTGAGATATCTTATTTAAAAGCTTTTGCTATGTTACAGCTCCACGACCATTTCGCAGATACTCAGCACGGCAAGCTCCCTCTCATCTCAACGGAGAGTCTAGGCTGTGCGAGTGACCGATCTCCAGACGGCTGAAGCACAGGTCGCCGTATGAAAAGCACCAACCTCGGCTGTGGGTGAGTTCAGACCTGTCACTGCTCCAAGTCCTGTCCGCCCTGCCTACGCCTCGGCGCTGGTACAAACTGCTGCTGGGCGTCTGGAAGCTAACCAGCTAACGTTAACGCCTGGGTATTCTCGTTTACGAAGTGAAATCTCGAAGAACTCCGGGCATGGCAGCACTCGGAGCAAGCTAGCCTGCTAGCCGCTACCGTGAAATGTTAAATCAGCTACTTGTCGGCTAACTACTTTAGCTAACTAATGCCGCACTATGCTAACAGAAAGTTCTTCCGCTTTCGTATTCCGTTGACTCGCTGTTAATTGTGGTTAACTGTTGCCTGTACTTGACAGCAGTCCGACAAAAGAAAGAAAAGTGAGTAATGTTAAAAATACATTAGTTTTTGATGTTGTCCGAGGTAGGGTAGCCGAAACGCCGGGCTCGTTATGCCTCAGCAGTGAGCTTGTCTTCTTTGCTTGTCATTAATGTCGACTCAAGTCAAGAGCTCCGCCCCTCTGTTTACCTGACGTCATCAGCAGAGAGCTGAAACGGCTTCCGGTATCAACATTATGGCGAACTACATGGCTGCACTCGGCCAAATTATTTTATTTTAAGTCTTTTTTTTAAAGAACGAATAAGCCGATACATTTGTCCTAAAAGACGTGAATTGTTAGGGTATCGTGTTTTGTTGTCGAATGCACGTGTCGCAACGTGTTTTGTATGCCGTGGAGTTTGGAAAGCTCCCAACAAATTCTACTATTAGCTGTCTAATATTTATTCCGTGCTGTATGTGAAATAGATCAGCAGTGTATTTCCAGGCAGGTTTGTGTAATATTATCTACTGACACAATTCTGCTACTTTGAATATCCTCAATGTACTGTAGTTTATGGATTTATAAATCATATTTCCATCCATTATGTGGGTTTGTAACCTGTCCAATATTTTCTGTCACATAGACTTGCTTTGCTAACAGCCTCCTAGTTGGAGGCTCTAGTTTAACTTACATATCTGAAACCCTAGAGCTACCTATGGATGCCTATGAAAAAATGTATTCAAAAGAATTATAGAGGACTATTCTTTTGAATACATTTTTTCATAGGCATCCATAGGTAGCTCTAGGGTTTCAGATATGTAAGTTAAACTGTACCAAGTAGAAGAAATGCTATCAAAGCCATGTTGAAAATGTCACCTTGTTGATGATGGTTGTCTCTCCTGCAGATGAAGGTGATCCAGCACTCCGCCGAGACGCTGCAAACAGCTTTGGTCTCCAGTCGTCAAGATTTGGTTAAACTTTACAGCAAGTACACAAAAGTAGAAAGGCAACTGCTGGAGGAAGGGTTCCACCCGGGGCAGCCGGGTTCACTTTTCCAACCCATCACAGTGCACTCTGACTCAGACTGGATCCCCGCTCACCCTGAGGAGCCGCAAGACTTCGAGAACTTCTACAGAGACCCTTGCCGCAAGACCCCTAATGCGAGTCACAATACAATTTATATTCAAACCATTGGTGAGTATATTTGTGTCTAGTGCGGCTTGAGCCTCTGTAATCGTCAGTTCAGAGTGTGGGAGTGGTGCTGATAGATATGTTTTTTAAGGAAAGGACATGCGTAGTTGACATTTCTCCATGCCATGTAGCCATGACCACCACAGTAAACATGTCACCAATTACCCAAACAATGAAAATACATAGTTGTTTTTTTTGGACTCATGTAGCATGGGTTACATGGTTTGCTGGCCTTAATTCTACATTGTGTTTCCTGTAGGTTCCTTTGGGGAGGCGGTGGCAAGGACAGACCAGTATGTTGAGTGGCTCAGAGACTACTGCCAGGCCTTCTTCCATGGACTTTCTGTCAAGTTACTGCCGGCGGTAACTGTAGCTGAAACAGGATGCTCCTTCAGAGTTAACAGCCACTCGTATAACCTGCAGATCCTCACTGGTAAGTACCTAGGGCAAGTCTTAGGGCCTGCGGGGCTACTTTCCATGTGGAGCTGCAGGGGTATTAGGGGTAAAATACATAGATCTCCAACTGGACCTGCCATTATTGTCTTCTCTTAAAATGCAGGTGACTTGCTACGATTCCTGGGGAACAGGAAACCAAAGGATGCTTTTTGCATTGTTGGAATCACAATGATTGACCTCTATCCTAAAGACTCCTGGAACTTTGTCTTTGGACAGGCCTCTCTTAGTATGGGTGAGGTTTTACTTCAATGCCTTAACTAAGAAAATGTTACTTTATCTGTGATTATTATTGATAGATGCTGCTACACTTAATAGTAATACTCCACTGAGTGTCAACACAGACTAAATTTGATGTTTAAAACACTGTGATATGTTCAGGACATGCACAATTTCAAAGAGAGAATCAGTAAACATGGCTTCATTTATGATCGTCAGTACTACCTCTGGTGGTGTAATGTGGTTGAGCTGCCACCAGGTGGTGCCAAAGTCATTTTCATACAATCCATTTCATTACCTGTGTCCTCACCATTGCAGGAATGGGTGTTTTCAGCTTTGCCAGGTATGATGACAACTTCTACAGCAGAACTTATGCTGGGAGGCTAAAGAAACGACTTCTGCCAAAGCAAGGAGACTACTCTGTGTTTGACGGTTACTACACTCCACCCATCACCAGCACACTGTTGCTTCGATCCTGCAAGGTTTCTAACAATCATGCTCCTCCACTCACTCAATTTTGGTACTATGAACCTCTTAGTGGTCCAGCCAAAGGTCCTTCTTCCCTTTATTGTCATCATTTCATGATTAAACAGTCAATACTCCTGTTATCTTTTTGTTATCAGCAAAACCTCATGTTAAATATTTATTTTCCAGACAATGACCCATGAGATCGGCCATATGTTTGGAGTAAAGCATTGCCAGTGGTTGAACTGCGTCATGCAGGGTTCCAACCACCTGGAGGAGTCTGATCGCAGGCCCCTGGATTTCTGTCCCATCTGCCTTCGCAAGCTACAGGTTGCCATCGGCTTCAAAATAGCTGAAAGATACCGGGTAAAAGAAAAAACATTTTCGCCAACAAAAATCAGACTGTTTCACAATGACAGTGAATTCTAACCAGAATTATATATATGCTTCAGTTCCAGTGTATATTGCACCTTTTTTCTGAGAATTTATTTTGTTTCGCACAACTTTATTACACTGAAGTAATTCATTGTGACATGTAATCTCCTTTACAAAGAAGCATCTGTTTTTTTCCAATAATTTCCCATAATTGAATATTGTTGCTGTGTTCAATAGGCCTTACTGCACTGGATTGAGGAGGATCAGAGTCGAACATACAGACCAGTGGAGGCATCTGCCTGTCAGTCTGTGCTGCACTATCCCAAACCCACTGAAGCCTTTCACACATCTGCACTGTGGCTCCGCAAGTGCCTGGACATACTAGAGAAAGAACTTTAGTACCAGTTTACGCTACGGTATGATTAGAAAACAGAATCTTAATTTTGTTGAGTTGGTAGCCCAATTTCATACACACTGGATAATGTATCTGGACTGTAATATGTATATTGAGTTTCAGACACAACCTTGCTTTAACAAAGTGAAAGATGCAAAATGTACATAACATATTTTTAATGGAAAAGGCAACATTATTTAAAAAAAAACAAAAAAAAAACATTACATCTGATTGAAAAGTTCAAATCACACTGTTGGTTTATTGCGATTGAACAAATTGTTCATACAAAAATAGTTTGTATTTATTTGTATATTTGTCTGACATCTCATCACACATAACCGCACATCGCCAGCTTGGCAACAGTTTGATTAAAAAAAAACACTTTTAATCACGCACGTCATCTCCTGAGCTTTATGTATTTTCTATAACACGTGTTACAGAATCTGTGCAATTTATTGCTATGCAGCTACATTTGTGTCACAGTGTCTCCGGTTATCTTTGCAGTCTTGATCACCAGCTGGCAATTAGTTCATCAGTTTTAGATATTCCACAACATTGATACCTGAGGTACGTCCACTAATGGTTGATCACTCATAGTTCACTTTGAACACATCCATACTTCCACATCTCACAAAATTGTCCTTTAAAGCATGGCCATATCAAAGGTTTACTCACTTAAAGCTGATTTAATAGCACTCTTTCATTTTAACAATACTAAAAAAACACTGTTTAGTATGTAAGTTATGTAAGGCAACATTGGCACATACATATTGTGGTCTAAAAGATCTTGCTCTCAGAGCTCAGATCTACAATGACAGATCATACACACTCAACATTTATTATTGGTCTTTCTTTTCATTGTACTCATGACACTTCCGCACTTGCCAGCAGTTGTCCTTAGATAGCCTTTTACCTTCATAAGGCTTGACCCTTTATTACCCTTACCCTATCGTTATCAGCTCAAGCAAAACTTATAACCTCCTCACTGTCTCTTGTGGCCTCCGCTTGGTCGCAGACCAAGTTGTCATCTACTTCAGAGCAATCTTGAGGACTTTCAGTTCTTTGGTTCTGTTCACATACTGCACTCTGTTCCACAGAGTTCTCTGTTCTTTCATGTATGTTTTTAGGGTGTTTTGAGTTCCTCCTCCTGCAGAGTAATCCTCTCTTAGCAGGTCTTACCAAACCCAAGAACACGGCACTGACTGCCATGCCGATTGCACAGGAGTAGAAGGCAGCTCCGTAGTTTTGAGTCATATCCACCAGCAAGCCTGGTAGAGGACAGAAAAGGATTAAAAGGAAGCATTAAAGGGTTATTCCAACAATTTTGCACATATAATTCACTTGTTGTCGGGAGAACAGTCCTGTGTAAAGAATTATATAATGTTTTCTAGGGCTCTGAGAAAATTTGGAGACTATACGTTTTCTTGTGTAAAGCTTGCACAAAAAAACGTGATAGGAAGGGTCTAATGCAAGAAGCTACTGAGTTGCTATAGGAAAAGAAAGATCCTGTGTTGGAGAAAGACGTAGACGAATGGTGTGTAATGGTTGAAAATATTTGACTTCAGTGAAAAATGTTTTGCTGAGCGTTGTGTGGGGAGGGTTGCAGAGAGTTGGATGCAGAGCCAGACCTTCTGACCTTCGCTGTTGTGTGTTTATGTTTTGTAATATTAACTGCTGACTGGATCTGGAGTGGAAATGTAATTTACTTCAAAGTACAGTCAAGTATTTTGTTTGTTTGGGATGAATAAGCACACACTTGAGTAATGTGTGGCAACAACTCATTCTGCTTTCTGTGTGAACACTATAAGGACTGAAGTGGAGGATATCTCGGCAGCTACTGCACCAAGTCCCTCAAATTTATGGAATTCCAGTCCTAAAGAAAATAGAGTAGCACTTTAAATCTCGTTTTATATTCAAACTAGACCTCAGAGCAGCATTTATGCATTGCATGGTTGTGTACTTGACTTAAATGACTCCTTCTTCTCCAGCGCTTTCTCTTTAAGCTTTGATTTTGATTAAAAGAACTGAAAACTGGTCACTACAAGAAAACACTTACCACCGAGGGGGGGTCCAGCCAGCCCAGCAAAGCTTTGTATGAATACATAGACACCAGCAGCTGAAGACATCCTCTCTATGCCCACCACGTCATCTTCAGCCAGAATGGGGATGTGAGTGCACGCTAGTGTTCCCATTAAGAACCCATACAAAGCACAGCATACAGCCAGGCCGTAGAACTCCGTGACCAAGGTAAATCCCACCAGATCTGCAGTCATTGCAATGACACATGCCAGAAGCACAAGCAGCTTCCTTTTCATGAGCTGCTTCCGTGTCAGGATCCAACCAATGGCGAAGCGACCCAAGATTTCAGACACAGCCATGATAGAAAGCATGTAGGCTGCACGGTCTCGCTCCACCCCTCGACTCACACTCAGCTCGATGATGTAGAGTTGAGGGGCAAAGAAGCCAAGTGTGGCGAACAGTCCGAACATAGAGTAGAGGATGAAGCTGCACTCTCTGAGGATGGAAAAATCTAGAAGTTTCTTTGCAGATAGCTTTTCATCGTCTGATTTCAATTGATCTTTCATCACTTGGTTCTCCGCATCTTTGTTCTGTTCATCGTCTGTCTCAGACTCTTTGAACTCCGTCACACTGTTTTCCACAGATGTCGGTTTTTCTTTGTCCAGTAAAGTCTTTTCCTCCGTTTCCTTCAAAGACTGGACACCAGAGTCTCCAGTGCTCACAGAGCCTCTGGTGAGCTCATTATCCAGACTGTGGGAGGTATTTTGTCCATGTGAGGTATGACCTGTCAAAGAGTCTTTGTGGTTTGTGCCCTCTAAGTTCTCATGTGAACTTAGTGCCTCCAGTTCCTTTGAGGACGAACTATTAGTCTCCGCCATGTGAGTCACTTTGGGTTTGATAATGATTGGCCGCAGCAGAGCACCACAGATGATGATGATGCTTTGAAGAGCTCCTATCACTGCCATGGTGTGTCGCCAGCCAATACGGTTCCTTAGTGCAGAAAAGGCTGAGAGGGCAAGAAGGGGTATATAGTGAGTGTTCAGTAAAGCTGCATATGTGGTTTTAAGTTTGGTGTGTTCACAATCTCACTTGGATAAAGACGACTGCAGAAAAAAAAATGACATGAAAGAAATTGAGGACATGACCTCTGTGTTCCATGCGTTGTAATGTTATTGTCAAAAAGTCCAACGAAAAAAGACTAAAACAACCATGTTCTCGTTTGTCTAGACTCTTAGCCCATCCCATCTGGTTCCCACAATGGGTGTGACTCTTTAAAAACAGACCATAAATGTATAGGCTAAATTATTTCCTAGAACAGCTAGCCACTTTAGTGTTTATTATAGATTATACAAACAGGACTAAAAAGTTTATTTGTTGAGGACTTTTTCAGCCATACTCAAATGAGTATTTACAGCAGCAGGGTGGTTTATGTGGGACTAGATCTAAATAAACTCAGTGTACCCATGTTCACGTTGAGGAAAAAACATGTCAAAAGTGCAATGGTGTGGTTAATGATATGTTTTTCATAGTTTTATGCTTGGAATATATGCTGGAAGTTTGTACTTGTTTGTAGGACCCCTCCATTGTTGGTTTTCTTGGCAATTGCTGACATTAAGCAGCACTCTAGACCAACTTTTTACGTTGGCTGCACGGGTGCGCCTTACTTTTTCATTTAGGTGCGCCTAATAATACATTTAATATGAATGTATTTAATTCATTACTGCCCAGAAACCAACACTTCTCAGCCATCTAAACAACAGAGTCACATCTGTACCAGTTACCCAAAACAAGCATATCTCAAGACATTGAGACAAGGCCTTATAATCTTTCTGTCTGGACAGTATGAAACCTAGAGAGTGTATGGAGGTTACAGTGATCCTTTTAAGTTATTGAAGTGCAGTCATTTTTCTGCCGCAAAAACACATTCATCACATGGTTTTCAACCAACATCTCCCATTCACCTGGTGCCAGTGCGAACATGGACAGGGACTCTCCAGTAGAAGCCACAGCTGTAACTAGAGCCCGACGATGGTTAAAGTACTGGGAGAGGATGGTCACAGTGGGCAGGAAGGTTAGGCAGTAGCCCATACCTGCACAATGGAAAAGATGCAAGTTTGATTTAGCTACACAAGCTGCTAAGACACAAATTCAAAGAACATTATGTGATGTTCATAGAGGAAGAAGAAAGCAATTAAATACCTGCAACCAGTCCATAGGTGATGTACATTTGATTGACGGAGATGGTAAAGCTGGTGGCTATGGTACCAGCGGAAACAAGGAATCCTCCAAGCATGACAACAAGTTGGAACCCAAAGCGGTTAGTCATCACAGAGGAGAGAGGACCTGAGGAACCATTGAGAACAGACTTTCATTGTTTCATTTTGGATTTTGGCTACATTCTGTTTGGTTTTGTCAGGTGTCATCAACTCAACCTCATCAGCTGTACTCACCATTGAAGGTCATGACAAACACACAGATGGAAATGATCCAGGAGACCCGACTGTTTGTCTCCCCGTACTCCTCCATCAGGTCCTGGAGGAAGATGCCGAAGCTCTTGATGGTGCCGTAGGTGAAAACCTCCACCAGGAAGAAGGCCACAGCTACCGCCCATCCCCAGCCTCCATCCGGGGCCTCTGTGTACACATTGGGCCCCAAGAAGCGTGGCCCCTTGACTCCACACAGTGCCATGCCCTGTTAAGAGAAATTGTGGTTTTAGTGAATGGTTGATAGCCGATGTACACTGTCAAATGTATCCAACTTAACAACAAAACATGTCCGTCCTTTGTAACCAGTGGCTCCACCTTTCAATCAAAGAAATGGCATGTTAGTGTGGTTAACCTGCTCATACCTTCAAGTTGGAGAAATCAGCTGACTTGAAAATGCTGCCTGCCTAGTAGGCATATTATCATATTCCCTCTTATATTCCTCTTTGTTTAGCAACTTGCCAGCAGCTTCTGTGCATCCTTACCTCACCAGGCTGGTGTTGAATGTACAAACACTGTCTGTGCAGTGACCAAATATGGTAAAGGAGGAAAAGGCAGCCGTTGTTTAGGTGCAGCTCCTCTTTGCACAAGGTCGAGCCTAATCAATTATTAAAGCTTAAGTACACTGGACGCAGCATCAGCAGCTCATACAGTTTTAGTAGATCACAATAAATACCCATTGGCCATGAATCTGGGTAGGATATGTTAAAATGTTACACTACAGTATTTGAGCCATTTTTGCTTTAAAGTCTTAAATACGGTGTTATTCTACATAAAAAAATGATTCAACTTGAAATAATTCTGCAGACTGGCCCCTTCATCAACACCATGAAACCAAGGCACATAAAATCACATTTATGCACATATTTTCTATCTGTTTGGAGCAATAAATCCTCATTTCTAAACCGGATACATTGAGCTCTAAAACTAAGTGATTTGATCATTATCCTGATAATTGTCAAACAGTCCTCAATCATCCAACTGATTAGAGTTTGGTGGTCAAAGGTCACCGAGGCTTCATAACACACATTTTTCTTTAATTCAAGAATTAAATTAGCTTATTATGACAAAATGTCTCATAAATTTGATGTCAATTCAATGTCCATAAATTCAAATTCTCCGTGACATACATCATAATGTTCAGCAAAAACACTATTATGGCCGTTGTTTTACACCACAACTCAGCAACAGACGGGAAGGTCGTGACAAGATTCCAAAATTAGTCTGACACTCCATTTCGACAATAATCCTGGTTGTCCACCTTAAAACTGTGCTGATCGTATAGATCTGCTGCTGGGCTGCAGATGTGTGTGAAGCTTTGACAAACTCATACAAGTTTTTTGCCTGTTTTTTGTTTGTTCTCAATGAACTTTCAGACTATAATAGACATTTAGCAATAGTCCACCACAAACTCATTCATTCTGCGGATTATGATCTTGATGTGACTGTTAACCATTTGACAAAACTCTATCAGTCCTCTGTGCACCTCTGTAAAAACACTCTCCAATTGGTGACAGCAAGATTCTCACTGGAATCATACATGTCAGTAGTGACAACTTCAATTTTGCCAACAAAACAACAACACTTAATACCTTTAATTAGATTCCTTCAAAATGTTCACTACATTTGTTCTTCTTTGCCATGCCTTTTTTCTGTAACCAACAAAGAGGTGCAATAGTTAAAGAGGTGGCCGCCAGTCAAGTCTATATGTTGTCAACAAACAGGTGACAGCGTGCCACCATGGTAACAGCTAACTGCTGCTATGGACGTGGACATCGTAGCTTCAATCCATTCATGTCTCCACCGTCTGTCGTCTGTTCATTTTGGAACGTTTTGGACTACAATTTTTACACACTGCACGTGTAAGTGTTTTGTTCCATTATCAAAGTGTTCTTTCTTAACTAATTGTCAGAAAAAAAGACATTATATAATCCCTCTTTGTGTTTTTCGTTCTAGCTATTACATTGAAAATCACTTCCTGCTCTGTTACAGGATACATTTGTAGATGTTAACTAGATTATTCACGACTTTAAAACACACAAGACACGTTTTGTTTGCTTTTAGTGCCTTGACCTGTTAAAAAAACGACTTCTAGAGGAATTGTTTTTTAAACCGTTTTGAATTAAGCGGGATGGGAGGGGATATAGCCATCTGTTTGGAACCCGGCTGACGCAACGCTCCCGGCTGCGGCTCATGCGGTCGGTGGACAATGTGACTTTAATAACTGCTAAAACACGTTGTAAGTACTCGTACGTGGCTTCTTTGAGCTCTATGTTTAATTCAAGACGTACTGGAGATGTGTCCTCGGGTAAACAATTGATTTACATGAGCAATACGATATATTAACGTGTATTTGAGTCGTGTGCCTCACCTGTGTGTAGCTAGTTTCGGGCGGATGTGCCTCCCTGGCTTTGCTCGTCTGTTGCTCCTGTAATCTCGCCGCCTCAGTCAAAGAGGGAACTTTACATCCACATGTCCTCCACACGGTCTGTGACGTGCATATATATCCTCATAGACACACACATGGAGACACACTGACAAACATGCTGTCTGACACTGGCTCGCATTCATGGCCACCCCCCCCGCTCCCAGACGGGCGAGGGGGGCTGAGAAGGGTTAAGAGGGATCTGGTTACAGCCAGTTCTCCTGGCCCGGAGCGGTCTTTGGACTCCCCCACTGCCCTGCTAACTGTGGGGTGCAGGGGTTGTCTGGGGGAGGTCATCTGAGGGTGTGGGAGACTGAATCTGCGGATGGTTGTTGTGGCTTGAAGCTGTAAGCAGCCAAGTGGTAAAAAAAAACTTTTAATTATATACATAATTGCTTAATTATCTACAAAATGTCGAAAAATATTGCCTGAAGTTATTTTTTATTTATCTTAAATGAGACATAGGATATTGTGCAAATTTATCTTTTATTTTGCATTTTGAACAGGTTTTCAATCTGCGCTGCTGTATGAAACCCTTAGTTTTAGCCCCTGTCTGCGTTCGTCTGATCCCAGATGACAAATAAAAATGTTAAAAAATACCCATAAAATGCTTACATTGATCGCCAAATATACTTGGACAACATTTAATATACCTGGGTGACCTATCCAAGTAAATTGTATGTGTGAGAAACACTGAGTTTTGTTTGTAGTTAGCACTTACATTATGTCTGACAAATTGTTACAGACCTGGGATTTGTGTTTGCAATAGTGTTGTTGCATTCAGAAACTGTTGCAAGCACCAGTTTGCAAAAATTGCCAATTTCTACATAATGTTGCTTAACTATAGACTTGTTTACTGTTTTGTTCGATCTGTTAACAGAAATTCTGATCTCAATATTTAGACTTGAAGTAGTTGGTATTCAGCTATCAAATTAAGAGGAGACCTATAATGTATTATTTTTTTGCTTTCATTGTCTAACATGGATTCATGTGAATGTAAAAGATCTGGAAAGTTAAGTCAAAACTCCTCTCCCCTACAGAAAACACTGCTCTTGAAATGCCTCATCAGTAGTAACGCCTTTAAGTCTGTTACTTTGTGACATCACAACACATCACCAAGTGAGACATTTGCATAATTAAGTCCTAGCAGCTAGTTTGGCTTATAAACTGATCTGTTGTTGTTAGAGGTGCTGGGTCAGGCATGTATGAGCTGACCAATCAGAGGAGACTGGGTATTTGTTTTATATACATATGCATTTTGAACATTAAAGCATGTAAACCTATTGTAGTAGTGATCCAAAATAAAATTATGAACCTGAAAATGAGCGTAGTGTGTCCTTTAAAATCAAAGTTGCCACTCTCTATTTTTTCATTAGGGTGTTCATCTCTTTTTCTCTTTCTGTTTCCCAGAGTTAGATTTTGATCTGTTTTGTTGTGATAAACTGAAATACAGGTTTAGCTAGATATACTTGTGTGACAAATGAGATAGAAGCATTTGGTAATTGCAAGTAACTGGACTGGAACAATCATGTGTCTTCACTAGAGACACCTATTTGCCTCTGATTTTATCCCTGTCATTTTGTTTACATGCCCTCAAACAACCAGGTTACAGGCACAAACCGGGGCAAAGCAGGAACATTTGCTGTATTTCTCTTCATCCCTGATGATAGACACCAGGTTTCTTTTTCACATGGCTTTTAAGAGATCTTTGTCCGACAGAAATTATTCTACATGATTTCCAACTTTATGACCGGTGTCGGTACCAAATGATTCGTTGGACCAAGTTTATCTGGTAATAGACACGTTTTTGTCTTTAACGTAAATTTATGAGGTTAAGCGTTGATTTTAGAATCTAATGGCTATAGAATGACACATATGAAGGTATCGAAGGTAAGGCTGATGGTATCTGGATCTGGTCATCTGGAGTTTGTATAGTCTACAGTCTTTTCTGTGGCAAACTATTTTATTTAAGAGTGTTGTGTTTTTAAAGCCTATAATTTATAGACTGCACTAAATATAACAGAAAGGGGTTTTGTGGTGATGGTTGCACTGTAAGTCCAAAAATAAGACATTTACCTCATCATTTTTTTATATATGGTACATTGAGTGCTTTTTTTGTATTTTGTTGTATACATTTATTTACACACAAGTGTGCTTGCATGCCATGCTGTTAATGGAATGAATACGAGTGCATGCCAGCAAAGGATTCAATGAAACCTATGTGACCCTTTGCAGATTTTGACACAAAATGGCAGAGGGTTTCTCCTTGGTTCTTCTCTCTGGGATGCTGATGTGTGGTCTGCTGCTCCACATGATTTCTCAACATGGAGCCAGTGTTAAAAAGCCCAGTGAGAAGCCTAATTTCATCATCATACTGGCAGATGATATTGGCTGGGGTGACCTGGATTCTAACCAGCCGAAAGAGAAGGCAAACAGTACGCCTTACCTCAACCTGATGGCCAAGCAAGGACTAAGGTAGAGACATGAATCATCGGCCTCTTATGTCGCATTTAATGACGTCTTGTATCATCTGATATTTAATGGGAATCATGACATTTATATCATAATGAAACAATTTTTGTGTTGCACGGTGTTTCAGTCTCTGACGTGGTAAAGTGAGATTGCATGGGAAAGGTTATAAATGGTTGCCTGAGTATGAATAACAGGATATTGTCCATGCTCTCTCCCTCTGTTAACCATTTCTCCTTAAAAATGACTTTTCCCAGATTGACAGACTTCCACTCTCCTGCCTCAACCTGTTCCCCATCCCGTGCTGCCATCCTGACAGGCCGCTATGGCCTCAGAAACGGGGTGACTCATAACTTTGCTGTGGGCTCTGTGGCCGGTCTGCCTCTCTCTGAAGTCACCCTACCTCAGCTACTGCGGAAGGCGGGATATTACACTGCCATGATCGGGAAATGGCATCTCGGCCACAATGGACTGTATGGTCCAATTAAAAGAGGCAAGTGGGAGTTTAATATTTATCCGCCTAAAACCCTCTCAACAGTGTGTGCATTAGGTCAATCCTCAATTTTTCAGCATGATCTAAAGGGACAGTTCACCCAAAAACATTCAACTTATTTTATTTACTATTTTCTTTCTAACGTATGACGTCACAGAAGGAACGTGCATCTACTCATGGACGAGAGGCTCCCGCTTGTTGGGGGGTGTAAAAAATAACAGGCTAAGCTTTAATGTTAGCCAGTTAGCTTGGTTAGCAAGCCTTTGTCCATGCATGATTCCTTCAGTGCAGTGATACGGTTGGTGGGTGTAGTTCGTTAGAAAGAAAATAGTTGCCACATGAAACTGCTCACAACAAGGTCTGTGGATTATCTTGAGTAAACACATCAAGTTGTCTGGAAAGAGTTTTTCAAATGTATTTTTTGCAGACATCATCTTGTTTCTTTATAGTCAAGAGAGAGCCAACATCTCTATGGCCTATTACCTCCAAAACTGTGGAACTTAAACCAAAGCATGATTAGGGGTGTACTGTCCCTTTTTAAAAAGCTAAAAATACCCTGTTCTCATCCAGTGGTAGTTATAGCATGTTTTGCTCTGCTATTTGGTGTCCTTTGGTAAACATATAGTGAAAAAACAACCTTTTATAAACATACAGGTGAGATTGAATAAAGTTATCTAAGACCTCAGTAAACCCTGTGAGGAAAGTGGCCCACTGCAGCCACAAGTTATAACTCGTAGAGGAGTTGACTTAAATAAGTACAGAGAGTATATGAGCTATGCAGGGGCGGCGCTAGGAGTGCAAAACATCCTGGGCTTTAGCCTCGCAGATAGTCTTTTTTTAAGGGGGGTCCAGGGATTTCTCCCCGGGTAATTTTTGAAAATTGGGCTGTTAAAGATGTAAATTCAACATAGTTTGAAAAGGAAAGGAAGGCCAGTCGTTGGGTCCTCATCATATTTTAATCACAAATAAAGCTAATTTTCCCTCACTATAGGCCTTCTGAGTAATGTCTGTTAGATATTATAGCCTGTAATAAGACCTGTGCTGTGTGCATAGGCTATTAGAGCAGGTAGAACATTCCCTATTATAATTTCTTCGCTTCATTGTCTATCTGCATTAGGCCTACAGTAGGCTTTGTAGGGTATTAAGAGAAAAAAATCATCATTTAACAGAGACTACACACCCAGACTACACCCACGACCACAATTCCGATTTGATTTAATGCGGGCAAAATTAGAAATTAAAATTAGAATAATTAACACATGCGCCTACCCTATGTCAAGGTGACCATATAGAGGTTGAATTCACGGCGGGACTGCTGAATCTGTGCAAGCAAGCTATCCCTGCCTCTCCTCAGAGGCTGGGGGAGATGATGTCTCGCTCTCCATGTCTTCTTGCTCTGGCTGCGACTTTTTTTTCCAAAAGAACCTCCCTATATCCATGATAACTAACTACTATAAACGCTGCAATGGTACTAAACAGTAGGCTAATAGACAGGCTCTGGCAATATCAGTGATGCATAGAGGGGGAAAGAATAACACTGATGTTGAATTTGCAACAAATTACTCTGACTCTGCCCATATATGGGCATATGCTATAAGGAAAGCCTGGCCGGCTTCTGCGCAATTTGCACCGGTGACAATGTTGTATTTGTGGCTGCTGGCTGTTCGATATGCAACCACATTAAAACCTCTGGGGCTATTTTTATCACTAGGCAATTATATTTGATTTTTTTTTCTTTTTTTTGAAGGCACAGAGATCCGGGGCTATTCCCAAAACATCTGGGGCTATAGCCTCGAAAGCCCACGTCTTACGATGCGCCTGGCGCTATGTACACACACAATTGGCAAATCCAAAATATTAAACAGCTCCAAGGTTACAGTCCAGTCTTGCGAATCTAAAAAATGCCTGCATTTTGCATTTATTTAACAATTGAAGGATTTGAAACAATTTAAAGATACAAAAATATTTTGTAGTTGCCACCTAAAACAATGAGCTAACACACAGTCTCCTGTTGCTCAACACTAAGTATTTTCAATACATTGTTGTGGCGTCAGTAAGCTTTTCTAGGTCATTCCAGCCACATCGAGTGTGTGAGCCAATCTATCGGCCTCGCTGCAGGGAACAGACTACACACACGTCCCTGCAGCTGTGTCCTACAAGACGACAGACTGGTTTCTCAGCTTTTCACCCACAGCTGACTCAACACCCACCCCCAAGTATAACTAACCCTTTAGTACCTTACTCATTCCTTTTGTGCGTGCCCAAGTTTGCCTTTGCCACCTCACTTCAAATACCCACAGCCTTCAAATCCCATTGAATTTGTGAGCTTGTGCAGGCTCACTATCACTTAAAGTTCCACACTTACGGAGCTTAAATCCAACATCGACCAACCAAACTTTCCTCCTGAACAATTTCCAGTTAATATACAGTGATATACATCTGGGATGTACAGCTGATACAAAGGAAAAAGCACTTTGACAACCACAAGGACCTTTTTACTGTCCAGCTTGGGAAGGAGTACCATTGGGCCTATAGGGTCACTAAACACATTGCTATGGTATTTTGTTTATTAATAAGCGGACATGTCATCCCTTGTTCTGATACAAAAACAGGTGTATAAGCTTTAGCAAAAGGAAACTGGCATTGGTAAGTCCACACTGTTGAGGTCTTTGCTGGTAAAATCCCTTTAAACCGGACCAAAAGTAAACAAGAGATTAACGATGTTTTATAGCCAAGCAAACACTGAAGCAAGCTCAAATTGATTGTCTCTTGAGCGGGTTTTGACTACTCATTTGATGCATTTATACATTGTATTGCATGGTGGTTAAAATCCAGTTTAATGTAGGAGATTGATAGGAAACGATAACAAATACGTGATTAAACGGAAACTCTAAATTTTACATATAAAAATGTGTTTACAAGTACTGCTGGATATGTGAATAAGTGCTGTAAAGCCTATTGCGGCTCCTGAGGAAGCTGCATATAGTCTGATAAATTGCCTCCAGTGAAGTCACTCAGTGGCTAAGTTGCATTGTGGTTAATGTAATGTAAAAAAGGTGATACCTCTTGTTCTAGCATATTCATTTTGATCATTTGACTTTGATCAACTGTCCATAATGAGCCCAGCAGTGTAATAGGGCTGCTTCTCAAAACCTGGAGCCAACATTACCCACAGTGCAACTTAGCTCTGGAGCTACAAATGGCTTTATGCTACCTTCTTTCAAATATGCAGTAGTACTCTTCAAGACCTGTAAACACACTTTAATGGTGGCAGATGGTGGAGTTACCCTTTTTGAATATTGTTGCCTCAAAATATGAGAAGACAGTCTGGCTGCTCTTAAATGTGCTTGGCTTTCTTTCCATAGTCGGTAGACATCAACCCCATTAAATGTGGCTAGCGAGAAAGCTAAACAGTGGCCAAATCGGAAAATTAGATTTTGTTTGTACTACCAGTAAGTATTCCGTATGTTGTTATCATGTCAAACTACTTTTTCCAAGGTGAAGCAGGACCTTTCATGCTCAATTTCTTACTTATATTGACAAAACATTCTGTGTTATTGGTTGATAACATCATATGTGTGTGTTGGTATATAATAGTTTATCGCACAATCCAAACATAATGCAGATTTATCTGCTGGCAGATTTTCTCATGGTGCCAAAAATTCGTTCCAGTTGTATTGATACATATTTGCACCACGTTTATTGTCTCAGGTTTTGACTACTACTTAGGAATTCCTTACAGCAATGACATGGGCTGTACTGACACTCCTGGGTACAACTTGCCACAGTGTCCTCCCTGTGACTCTTCTGGACCTCAAGTAATCAGGTCTGGCCCTGTGCTCCTACTGTAACAACATAATTTCATAATAAGAGTTGTTCAACTGACAAATGTTGTTATAAACATTTATTTCTACATGTACATGGACGTTTCTTAAAGAAGACTTATTTTTCTCTACCTTCAGTGTTTTATATAGGTTATTTTGCATGGAAAAGATACTGAGAGGTAAAAAGACAAGAGCCAACAGCAACAGAAGCTCCTCTCTCCTACAGAAAACAGTGCTTCCAATATGCCTCGCCGGTAGTCGCACCTTTACTTTCATGACTTTGTAACATCACACTACGTCACCATGTCCCAGATCTGCAAAATTTAAGATGAGCGGCTAGTTTGGAACCTAAGAATTAATTTAGCATACCTACCTACTACCACTAGTAACTCAAATTAATATCATAACTCTGAAAATGACCATAATAAGACATATTTAAGTTTAGTAAGTAAGACAACACTGTCAGGGGACTTTAGGGGAAATTTACTAGTAAACCCTAGTCAGTTTACTTCTCTCCATCCCAGTGTTGGCAGGACTTTACAAGATTAAGCAAAACTGAAAAGTGATCGTATATCTTAAGTTTTGGTGAGCCATAACCAGCCTGTGACAGACTAAACACAAAAAGACTCTGCTAAGCAACCTACTGAGCAAGACTTAGAGCAGTACATATGGTAAATATACATACCATTTATTTTGTTCAATATGCTATTGCTCTCATGGTCTAGATTGAAGAGGAGTGGGCATGGAGGCTGTTATTCCAAAGTGGGCCTTCCTCTGATTGAAAACAGCAGTATTGTGGAGCAGCCGCTCGACCTTTGGACACTAACAGACCAATACAAATCCGCTGCAACCAGGATTATACAAAATGCAAGGTACAGTTCAGCTATGAAACCATTTAAACAGCACAGTCACACAGTACAAGTCAGCCTCCCCTTCCCATACTCTATGAAGTGACAAAATGTGTGTGTGTTCATAATATAGGTCCAGAAGTATGAAGGGTTGACACTCAAATGTCTACGCCATCATATAAATGTTTTCCAGCGTCGTAGTGCAAACATGCATATGCATAAAATGACATTGTAGAAAAAAAGCACGCTAGATGTAGCTGTTAATCAGAACAGAGCAGCAGAACAATGTGTGCTAAAAAACCTGAACACTTCTGTTTGAGTTGTAGCAGATGTTGATAGGCTGCTGCAGTGCAAATACCTTGTGAATGAACAGCCCTTAAGGGTGTGAGCACAGCTTGTGCTAATCCTTACATTATGCAACCTGTGTGTTTGAGCCAGGCATGCCCATAGAGAATAGGCTTCTCATTTGCGCCTGTGTGTTGTCCACCGACACGGCAGCCGGTGAGACTTTCAAGTGTGCTCTCTCTACATAAAGCGTGTGCATGGTGGTGTAATATTAGCACTCAACTGTGATTTGGTCCAGAAGAGACAGCTGAGGAAATTTATACGCGTTCGTCAACAAGCACTAGCCTGAACACACTGTGGGAGAAGTCTCGAAAAGTCCACTTTGCACTTCTACTTTTCTCTCCCATGTCAAGTGAGACACTGGTAACCTGGCCATGACAGACCCAAAACAACTTCCTTTTGGAGATTATAATAATGGAGATAAAGTTCAAGGCTAGTGTAAATCAGAGGCAAGGGCTAACAGCTAAAATTGGTTACCATCTGTTGTTCAATGCCTTTGATAGGCATTTGCAGTCTACAAATGGGAGATGTAGAGTTTGACCACTAATTTGAGTGTCTGCTATCTAATGAAGGAGTATGTCACCTGAGTGCTGTGGTGTGGCTCTCTTTTGGTTTTCAAGATTGAGAAGGAGGAAGCTGATTTTTTTAGAGCTTTATTTCAATTTGTTGATACCAAAAAGATGACGTAATTGAAAGTATCAAGCCTGTGAGAAGCGGTTGCCTGACCCAACCTTAGATCAGCTGGTCGGTGGATCTTATTGTCCTTATGGTGTATAAATACCAGGACAACTGTATAATCTGTGTGTATTCCAGACAGTACTGTAAATGTACAGTTTTATCAATTTTACCGCAGTGAGGTGAGAATGCTGATGGAAATACAAGACTGTGTGTGTGATATGATTTATGCCAATTTTGGCAACACACGTCAGATTCAAGGCAGTTAATTTGGAACAAAAGCTGTGTCTTAATCCAGAAAACACTGATTTGTAGGTCAGTGGTTAAGGCTAGGGCAAGGTTAAGGTTAGGGTTAGGCAAGTATGGTAAGTAAGTTTATGTGAGACTATATAAATTCCCCAAATGTGACGTCCGTAAGATTTTATGTGTGAGTGTGTTGAAAGGAAAAGAGGAGGGCGGTAAGCCTGTTGCACAGGCTGCGGTTTGCAAACAGATGCTATAGTACAGGGTCATGTGAACCAGAGCAGCGGTTGTTAGTCATGTGCTGTACAGTCCAAACAGTATGCAGGCTCTCTTTCATTCACATCATTTAGGGTGACTAATGCTGTGTACCAGATCTGCCAGGAAACTGGAAAGTTCACATTCCTTCAAAAATCAACACAGACTTTAAAGGAGGAAGCATGCTTCAGTGTGCACATACAAACCCTATGAATGCCACATATTGTTTTCAACATGATTATAATTTCAATAACTTCATAACTTTTTTAGTGTTTTCATAGTTTCTAAATTTAAATCTCTGAAAATACTGTAAAAAGCTTGAGACCTTTGCTGAATCATAAATATGATCCTAAGACGCATTGTCACTCTAAGTTGTCTTAATTGTGCCTGCAGGGAGCGAGGCCAGCCATATCTACTCTACATAGCGTTGGCTCACATGCATGTTCCCCTTTCCCCTCACCTTCCTCCGGATTTCTCCGCCACTGGCGTGCGCCCAGATGAAGTGTATGCTGCCAGCCTGCGAGAGATGGATGACCTGGTAGGCGCGGTAAAGAGTGCTTCGGATGACGCAGACAAAAACAATGCTCTTGTCTGGTTCACTGGTTAGTCAGCCTGTTCTTCCACACCAGTGTAATCACAGAAAAAAGTCCTAATTACAGTTATGTACAGTATGTTTGTGTTGTGTTTAGGTGACAATGGTCCTTGGGAGCAGAAGTGCCAGTTTGCAGGAAGTGTAGGACCTTTTATGGGAAAGTGGCAGACCAGCAGAGGTATGAAAATCTAACTCCCTCCATGCACGCTACATGATTGGGGCGATGTGTTAAGATACACAGTAACGGCACATTTTGTTGACGTTAAACCTCATATTCCTAAAGTCATCTTTTGCCTGTGTGGTAGGTGGAGGCTCAGCTAAGCGGACGACCTGGGAGGGAGGTCACAGGGTGCCAACAGTGGCTTATTGGCCTGGGCGGATCCCTGCTAACACCACCAGCTCCGCCCTGCTCAGGTGCTCTCATTTTACCAACAGGCAGCAACGGTTTTAAATTAATCCTCATATATTTGGAAAGTGCAAAATGTAAGAATTGGCTACTTTTCAAATTTATTCTCAAAACAAATATGGCCACCATATCACCTGAGTAACCGCTAACTGCGGCTAACTGCTGCTAACTGCTGCTAACTGCGGCAGCGCAGTGAACATCTTTGGTACACAGTACATAGACATCATAATGTCAACAATTTTATTTATTCATTCTTTTGATAATTTGAGTTGATTTTTAAGTGTTTTCAATCAAAAGTCTGACATATTGCCCCTTTTCAGGATGTATTTATTTTATAGACCTTAAGTTTATATAAGGACTCATCATTAGTCAAACGTCTCAACACCTGGTGGTTGTATTGCCAAGAAATTTTGTGCTGACATTCTTGTCCCTTTCACTTTCCCAATCACAATCGATTTTCATCATTCATCAAGTCAGAATTTCAGTCTCTCCACTAGATATGACTAAATACAAAACTAATGACATCAACCTCAGTTTTACTTTGTGACTACAATCCCAGCATGTTAGCATTATCAGTGTGACAAGCATATGTGGACACATGTTGGCTGTTACTTTTTTCTCTCCTTTCATCCTCTCCTCTTTCTTTTTTCTTCTCATTATCACTTCTAAGTTAATCATAAGCACCTTCATCTTAATGGACCCATACTGTCCCCTCCTCTCCTCCTGCAGTGGTATGGACATCTTCCCAACCCTCCTGTCCCTGGCAGGTGTAACTCCCCCATCAGACAGACGTTATGATGGCATTGACGCCACAAACATCCTCCTGAATGGTGAACAGAATGGTCATGAGGTACTAGTTACTTCTTGTTGTTAATCTTACTTTGGTTTATGTAAATAACTTTCTCTATATTGTCACTGCTGGTTGTTGTAGACATGAGTTCTTCTCTGCTTTCTTGTAGTTTCTCTTCCACCCTAACAGCGGTGCTGCAGGGAAGTTTGGTGACCTACAGACAGTTCGAACAGGGAAACACAAAGCTTTCTACGTCACAGGTATGGGTCAAACACAGGTCACATGTCCACGATCTTAAGACTGTAATTAAACGTACTTATCCGGCAAAATGAAAAAAGATGCTTCTCCAACAGTGATGACAGTGATGCCACCACACTTGTTCATATATTCAATGAGCCTGACTTCAAAGGCTATGTAATAGCAGCCTCATTTTCATAGTGAAGCATTGCAGTGTACATTTTGATATCTAAGAGTTCAGTTGAATAATAAAAGTATGACTTAGTGTTGCTGTAGGATGTTAAAGGTGCAATGTGTAGGAATCACTCTAAAAATTCACTCTAATTCTAAAATTAACTACAATTATCAGCAGAATGTGAGGCAATAATGTTTAGTGTTGTACAGATATCTATTGATGTTAGCGGGCTAACCAGCTAGCCCCAAGCCTGAAAACCTCTTTCTACCAGAGGTGTAAAAACCAACCCTCTAGCTAGCTACACAACTAACTAATCATACAGTCATAAACAGAATGTAGTTAGCAGCAGTTAGCTACTGTGGTGATATGCTGCCCTTGTTTGTTTGGGGTATGACAAACATGCCCAACTTTAAATATTGCACCTTTAGGTCCATGTTACAGTTTATCACAAAATTAAATACTCAATACTCAGATAATAGATAAAGGTAATAAAAGGGAACATAGATTTGTCTGTTTTAGTGTGGCAAATGTGAAAAAGGCTGATAAAAAATTACATATACTTGTTCCTCTACAGGTGCGGCTGAGGCCTGTGGTGGTGCAACAGGACGGCAGCAGCTCCACGACCCGCCGCTGATATTTGATCTGCAGCACGACGAGGCTGAGGAAACACCACTGGAGGTCGAGACACCTGAATACCGGGCGGTAGCAGAGAGGATCACCCGCAGGAGGGAGGAGTTATTATGGGACATTGCCAGCGACAAGTCTGTGTCTAAGGCGGACTACAGCACGGACGAATCAGCAGCGCCCTGCTGTGACCCCACACTGCCTGCTTGTCGCTGCCACACGCTGGGCTGAGGTTGGGAATATCACACACACAAACTCGGAAACAGATGTGGAGACAAACATCTCCTTTTAAATGTGCTCAGCTGTTTGTTTATAGACCGTGTTGTTTGGGAGGTTCAATGTCCAGATGCAGCGGGAGACGTGCAAACAAGCAGACAGAGCAAAGAGGCGCCTGCAGCCAAACTTTATCCAGCTGGTATTGTGAAGTCAATCTTTCGGGAAAAGATAAGAACTATCAAAACAGTTTAGACATGCTCTTTACCAATCAATTTTGTTGTAGTGAAATTCAACATGTTAGAACAGTGCAAGTTTCAGGGGTTCAAAACCTTGACCCCTGAAAGGCGGCACTTTATAGTTTTGGGGAACAAGCCCAAACTTGGATTTTTTAAGATTTACAGTACTAATGAGTTGGTAATACAAACTTAGACATTATTATTTTTCCCATGAGTGAATAAGCAAGCTGTTCTCAGAGGAAAATAACATCCCCAGAACACTGATTGAAGCTAAAAAGGTGGCAGGGTCTGCCACATATAAACAAAGTAAAACAGTATGAGCTTGTGTTGTCCTTTAAGGTCAGTTTGTTTATTCATCAGTCATGAAAAGTTTGTTTAATAAGTTTGTATAGGCATAATAATTCAGTCAATAAAGATAAAACACTTTTGATTAATTTCTTAACCCCAAAAACTATATAGTGCGCCTTTAACATGTACACAACTTGGCTTGGTTCTTATTTTGTTGGATATGACATTTAATACAGGATTTATAATAAATGACCCAGTGCAGAGGTTGAACTTCTCAGCTTTAATGAGTCTCTGGTGTAAATGGCCAGTATCAAACAGCTCAATGCAGCGTAAGGGTGTCCTCACAGTGCCACCTTTTGGCAAATCAAATGGCATTACCATGTTACTTATTACAACAGAACTATATATAAATGTTATATATACATTATACACACAGTAAAAATCCTCAATATATAATTTACGCATTGGTAAGTCTATGCATTTGATGTGTAATACTTAAAACATTTTTGCAAAAAAAGAACATTTGATACATCAAAGTAAAAATGACTTTCATATTAACAGACTGTATTCAGCATTGTTCAGTCAATAAAAAGGTCTTCAGGATACCACTGAAATTCAAGGACCTGTAACTTTGTCATGTACAGCTTCGCCAACAAGCGTTTCACATTCAGCTGCTGCCACAGAGCCCATCATCAGGTTCTGACTCTGCCCGTCGTTTAGTCTCATCTACCACTACCAGAATTAGTGATGACCGCTGCATGTGCAGGTCATGTAGTACTTACTGCATGTGTCATGATTTAAATAGTGCATCACACGTACAACACGTTCTCCTTCTGCTCCTCTTTGCTGAGGTTTGACACGTTTAATGCCCACTGATGAGCACCCCAAATTCCTGACGCCTGATTGACAGAAATGCTCTCGTAATAGCTTTTCAGATGCCGATTCCCAAAAACAAGACATGAGTCTTAAGAGATTTGACTACTTCTAAAATGGCCTGTCAGGTGATGTCTTCCCATCTCTTTTTGTGCATTTGAGCATTGCTGTCTCCTCTACCATCTTGGTATATTCATACCTCTCACTAAAATTCTGCAGGACCAACCACACGCTTATCTGGTTGCTACCATGATAATATTGTGCAACAGTAATGTAACTGTGTTGTCAGGGTTTCTTTGCTTTGTACAGTCAGTCTTAAAAATAGGTTCAACACTGTTAATATGGGAGTTACGAGTGGGACTCAGTCTTTAAATCTTGTGTTCAAGATGTTCTGAATGTAGTTGTTTTTTTAGTGTTTTTTTTTTATTTTAGTCCTTATAAAAACGTGAGAGGGACACAGAATATGGAAACACCAGGAAGTAACACTCTGGCGAGATTTGACCCTAGGCCCGCAGGGGTACTTGTTTTTTGTGGGAGGGTGGGGGTGCCACAGTGTCTCACACACAGGAATATTTTCGTCCACCTTCCCTGCTCGAAACAAGCGAGTCTGACTGTTGTGCAGGGATCGGATGTTTTTTTAAATGGTTTGGTCAGTTACTCTGGTTGCCGACCGGAGGGAACTCATTCTCGTCGTCCAGACAGACGGGGCCCTCCGCGAACTCGTGCTCTGGGATGACCTCACCTTTCTGGGCTCCACCATCCTCAGAGTAACCTGGGGAGGGAAGGAAGGAGGAAAATGAGTAGGCCCCTTAATACTGATCATAATCTGCGTCGACTGGGAACTCTTGTTTGTTTCACATTTTATGTTTTGGAAAGTATGTACAGTGGTGTATTCGGTAAAGTTTATAAGAGTTAATAATCATAATAAAGGGTTTTTGCTGGTTTGCCTAAAGAAAGACACGAAAACCATCTTCCAACCCCTACATTTTTAATCCAAACTCCCAAGACAATCACATATACTTGCACCATTTGTGTCGTACACTAGAAGTTTAATAGAACATTGATATTCTGAGGACTTTGTAATAATAAATAAAAGGTCATTTATTGTCATTTAAATGTGCAATATGTAAGAATTTTAATTGAAAACATTCTGAAATTCAAATTATGTGAAGAAATGATAGTGTTGATGTTGTCACACCTATATATTGTGCAACCAAGATATCTACTGAAGTTAGCATCCTAACCAACATCCCCCTGGTTTATAATAATTTATAAATGGTCAATAAATACTGTGTAGTTCTATAATCCAAAACATTATTTTGAAAGTTGCCAATGTTATATTACTGTGTACAAACATTAACTTGTGCTAAATACATGTTTTATAAAGCATTTCATTGTTAATGGTGAAAATAACTTCGCTCTAGTTTTATAATTTAGTAATGATGGTTATTATAACGTGTTAATCTGATATTTCCAGTGAGCTAATATGACCTTGTATTAGCAGATATCCTTTACACTGTGGATTATACTACTATAACATTCAGTGAGAATTTAAAACCACTTTGAATTTGTTGATTAAACAAGCTTTCAGACATAGGGTGATTATCTTGTTAAAAAAAAAAGTACACTCTCAACACCAAAAAGGGTTTCTGATATTATAATAATAATAATAATAATAATAATAATAATAATAATAATAATTATTATTATTATTGTTATTATTATTATTATTATTATTATTATTATTATTATTATTATTATTATCAGGTTTCAGGAGTCGCAAAACAACAGTGGATGCCATAGTTAAAACATCACAAATACAGTATAAGAGCTAGACTATGCGGTAACAGGGCAGAGTTAAAGGAGCAACTGTCCCGTCAAGTATCAAGCTACGGCCACTGTTGAATCTAGGCAAAGCTTTGGTAAACCTTTACAAGTATAAACATCAGCTTGCGACTTTATAAAAGCCATCCAAATACTGTTCATAGATGAATTATTAACCATTTACTTAGTATTACAGTCATCATTTGAACCTTCACAATGAACAATTGCTTATTAACTAAAGTTTAACTACCTATACATTTTTCATTTTTGATCAATGTTTATCATAAAATATTGCCTAAGTTTCCATCAGTTAATCATGAGGAATACTGTACCCATGAGAGTGGTGGAGGAGGGCGGGGTGGAAGGTAGAGCCACAGTCGCAGCGTATGATTGGCTGGGTGGTTGGGGAGGGATGTCCTCCGGTTTGTCCTCCTCAATCTGTTCCACCTGCTCCTCGCTGGAGTCAAACAGCCTGCGCGAACAGAGAGGACAGAGAGTCGAGGACAGAGAGTCAACGACTGCCAACTCGCTGTGATAAAACCAGCATCAAGCAGTGGGACAGCTGAATATAAGCTGTATGTGGAAGATTTTTGTGTTTAAAAAAACCCCACACCAGCTGATGTTGCTTAGTGGTTTTCAATGACAAAACTGATTGATTAAAAGTGTAAAATATTAACACAATGATATGTAATCTTCAAGTACCTTTAATTTCCACTTGTCGCAGGCTAAAAGTGCAGCTCAATGATTATGTTTTCCAATCCGTACACTTCTTCACACTTCTTTCAATGTTTTGAAATCCAAATGTAAGTTATTTTTAGGGGCACCTATCATAAATCACAGCACCTTTTTTTTAGAAGTTACAGCATATTGACACATGCAGACACACACTCACCTGTGTTTTTGGACCAGGACGCACTCGCCTCCATCCTGTGGATCCACATTATAGATGTAGAGGAGGCCATCTGAGGACGCCACCAGCAGGCGAGGGAGCTTCTGAATCCTGACAAGCAAAAACACACACAAGATGTGAAGGAACCTGCACACAGGGGCACCTCTCTCCTTGGATACACGTCCCTCTCCTGTCTTACGTGGCCAGGGCGCAGATGTTCTTCAGGCCGAACATGTTGAGTCGTACTGTGGCGAAGGCTCTGTCCTGATGCATCATGTCCGACACCTGGGAGGGCAGGTAGGTGCTGGCTGCTGTGAACATTTTGCCCACGTACGCTGACCATGTAGGAGAATCCTCCTCTTGGCTGGTTGGAAACAAGATGAGCGATTTTTTTTTACATCAATAAATCATTAGTGAAGACATTTTAGATGTTTTTTTCTTTTTGTTCTTTTTATAGTAGGCCATTTTGTTGGACTTCATAGGAACACGAGCAGGTTGCTTTGCATGATAAATACAGCAGAGGGTGCTCATTGTTCCATGTATTGTCCTCCTCTGAACCGTACAACGTTCAGAGGAGGACCATGGAGACATCTAATGCAGATAAATTGCAACATGAATGACATGTAATCTTAATCCCCAATCAGAAAATATTTTATCAGGGATAAAACAAAGAAGTCCCCTTTGACAGCAAATAGTGGTTTATTTTGGTCTGGATTAAAGCACAAGCATGAGATTTATCAGAACCATGTCTACGCTTGGTAAGTCAATTTATTAATTACTTAAGCTACAGAAAACAAATCACTAGATTCATTCATCAAACTGTGTTTACCTGGGGCTGTGCTGCTCCAGCTTAAAGATGTGGACCGTCTCGGTGTTGCTGGAGGCACACAGGAACTGGGCGTCCGCACTGAAGGACAATGAACTGATGCTAACGTATCTGACAGAAAGAGGGAAAAGATTATGTTTAGATTTTCATTGGCAACAAAAGAAAGATTTTTCAAACACTCCAAATCAGCCTCTTGAGAATCTAGTATTTCTGCTTTAAAAACAGAGATACTCGATCAGCGACACTCGAACAACAAACTACTGTTGGCCTTATTCACATGGTGGACATTTTCCTCTGACGTCATGCTCAGAAGCCGCTCAAAAGGTTGAAAGCCGTATTAAATATAGTGAATCTCACAAATCGTTACCATTTCACAACCTCCACGCTGATCAGCAACTTAAAGATGATTGATAGTAAACATTTTGAGGGACACTGGGCCTCATTTCATTTTCATTGTTTTTGTAAAACACAAATTTGATTACCTATTAGCTAACATTTGCATTTAGCCACTTCCAAGCTAATGTTAGCGCTGGGTTTACATCCAGTGTGTGTGTCCAGGCTTAAATAAACGAGTCCAAGCTGTTACTGTTATTTGAGAATTAATCAACAACTTCTGTGTAATTCCCTTACTATAATGCTAACTAGGAGGCGGTTGAATGCTAACGTTAGCTGTTGTCCAATAGAGGCTAAAATATGTTGTTCGGTCATGAAATGTGGTCCGGATCTTTGCACTTTCAACTGTTTTTTTTCCCCGTTCACGATCAATCGGAAAGCCTTGTATAGATAATTTGTCAGATTCCCTACTTTTATAGGACTAACAACCTGGAGAACAGCTGAACAAGCGTGACGTCAGAGGTCACGGTCTCTTGGCTTCTGAGCAGCAAGTGTCTGACTCACCTCCACACTAACTGTTGAGTAACAGGAGGGTCATTTGAACTACTCACTGTCACAAGCCCTTTGTTTAATCTGGCTTTAACCAAACACCGTGAATCATCTTCACCACCATCTGTCCACCGTTTTGCTTGTTAACAGTTACTTGTCCAACTACATGAAAGAAGTGACCTAACCTCTTCATCCCTCTGCGGAACTCGAACAGTTTCTGTCCTTCAGGAACGCTGAACACTCTGATGACGGTGCCCTGTAGACGAGAACATGTTCAGCTAGAATCTGGTGGATGGGAAAACAGAAGGAGGGATCTAAAAAGATGACGGAAATCGAGTCCTCACCTTCTCTGAAGCGCTGGCCAGTTTGGAGCCAGAGGCATTGAAGGTGAGGGCTGCCAGGGGACTGTCATGGGCTGGGATCAGCGTCAGAGTGCTCTGAAGGAGGAAAAACAAGTGCGCTCTAATGACATCAGCACCAACCCTGGGCTGCTCGTCCCCAGTGGGGTTATCAAGAGACATGATAAGAACTGCAATTTTTTCCTTTGTTGCTATGTCAAGAGTGTTACTGCAGCCTCACCAGGTTGTTGGCATCATAGACGGTGATCTCGCCGATGCTGGCGCTGCCGGGGTACGCCAGGTAGGAGTTACTGTGGTTGACGGAGAGAGCGCAGAGACCTACAAGACAGCAGAGAGAACGATTTAGGCCGTTTTCTGCTTCCATCCTGAGCATCCATTTACAATATGTTCCAAGATTATAGAACATTATTTAGATTCTGTGAGAAGACGTAACATTCTTCATGTTCATAAATGGGCAATTGAGTTTAGAGGCAATAAGATGGTGGCTTGCTCAATTCCGTACAATTAGAGGTTACACTGCTACAGCCTCTTTTTGGTCTTGTGTAACCAGTAGCTTCTGCTCTAATTTTCACAATATTTAGATCGAGATGTTCTTCTAAACTGAGATATCTGCTTATGAATGAAGAATCCGTAGAAAATTGACAAGCTCATTATATATCGGAAGCGTTCTGGTCTTCGTTTGTAGAAAGAAAAAGAGGCTGATTGCATTGGACGATTGCACCGCATAGCATTGCAATCTCAAGAACTAACAATCTGATGACGCAATTGCTTTTTATTATCTTTTTAAAACATTTACCGGCATTCATAGATGGGTCACAGACACCCTCCCTCAACTCCAACCCTATTCTCGCGTCTCACGTTGCTAATTGGAATGTAAATGATGACCAGAAGAGAAGAGGAAGTTTTGGGCCGGACATCCATTTCCTGAATCTCTGCTGGCTACGACAGAAGCCCTGAAACACTGGCCGTTGCCCCCAGAGGCTTAATTGTCATTAGATGATAGCTGATTGGTTCCAAGATTGCAATCAATGTAACAGTGTTAATAATTATGCTGTAAATTTCACTTGTTGCCATATGTATTATCACTTGTAAGGTAATTGGGGTCTACAAGAATCGATTTACACACTTTATTTGGTTTATATAGATAAACAGTATGTGTCTTCTTCACATCTGGGGTGTACCTGAGGGGTTTGTCGGTGTGTTGAGCAGGGTCTTGAGTAATTTCATGTCTTTGATATTGTGGATGTAGACCGACTCCTCCAGGCACACCACCAGTCGCTGTGACAGTGACAGACAGAGACATCACGGTTACAAAAAAAAAAAAAAAAAATGTAACATGCAGGCAACAACTTTGAGGAATTACAGGTAAATCAAGATCCATCTCCTGTTCTCACCTGTCTGTTGAGCCTGACGGAGAGGATGTTGTTGGAGTAGCTGTAGTTGCAAATCTCTGTGCCTTTCTTGAAGTGGTAGACGTTCATCCGCCGTGGCATGGACAGACTGACCACCACCACCAGACTGCTGGAGAACAGCCGCTCCACTATGTACACATCTGGACACTCCACTGGGAAGGAGAGGAGATCGGAATACTTTCATTCAGGAAAGTAATGGGAGCTCCGATGTAAGTTCAAATCAAGGTTCGTTTACAGTAAATTCGTAAACAGCTTCTTCTTTGCTGTCAATTCCTATACATTTTCCGGCACTGTTACATATGACAATGACTGTAGGCAAGTTTCCACCCAAAGTACCAGCCACTTCAAGCCCCAGGAACTACTTTTTCGAAGGAACTGAAATTCCTGCACTTTTGGAAAGTAATGCCCTACGAACATGGAACTTTTCTGGGGGTGAAATAATATCTCAGGAACGTAATATTGACCCTTGGCAACCCACAGAGTTCTTCCAAAAGGTCGGGAAGGTTCTTGCGGTGGAAACTAAAGCAAGCGAGTGTGCATTGATGACCTCAAACTGACTCAGACTTTCTCTTTCGCTGTTGCTATTGAGGATTAGAAAGTGTAGGGTTCCCGTTTTTGCCCTCTGTCAACATCAGAGCAAACATTCTGCAGGCTGTCTGAGGTGAAACTCACCACAGCTCAAACAATATTGTGCCGACTTCCATCGCTCCGCACTTATGTCACCTCAGGGAGGAGATACGTGATCACACGTGTCACAGCATATTTGCTGTACGAGTGTCGTGTGATTTTTAAACAACACATTTCCTGTAATTCTAACTCCTTCGGATTACTGAAGAGAGCCAAGTACACGTCATGTTACCTCCTTCATGGATGCAGTCCAGTTTGTCCACAGCAGTGACAGAGAAGAGCCGGTAGCCAGTCTTGGTGCCCACCGACAGAGACCTACAATAACGTCACACACACACACACAGCCACACCCAGCACTGTTATGATAAAAAATAGCTTAGCTGTAATTACAGTTTTTAACTACAGTGATTTTAAAAAAGAAAATTGACCCTGAAACACAAACACAATTACAGCTCAAGTCGAAAAATAATCCCACAAACCCTTTTTTTTCCCCGTCTGTTTGGTAACACTAGCCCAGATTAGGGGATGGATTTGGAAAAAAAAACAGTAGTTTGCTATTGAAAAGCATAGGATTATCCATGCACAGACACGCAGACTGCACAGAACAACGGGTTAAATCTAGGTTGTGGATGCTACATAACACTGCCCTTTATGATTGCTAGTTTCCATCAAGGAATAAGTCCAAGATGACTGTAACACCATCATTGGAAACGCTGTAATGACCAGCGCTGACATGAGACGGTCACCACATCAGACCCCGGCTTGGTAGCCATGATTTTTTTTTTTTTTTCCCCAGACTCTCTTATCTTGTTTAGACAATGCAGCTGCCATTAAAATCTGTTGATTGCCCCAAAGAAGGCTGCCTTATCTTATCACGGTTGGAAAGAACATGATGACAGAGAGTTAACAAGGTCCTGTTGACCATTTGGACACCTGCTTAGTTTTACAATCAGAGGCACAGGAGATGTTTATCCAAGCCGGCACACCTGTAACTGAAGAAGTCTGTTGGATGTGTCTGTTCTACAGTAGTTTGCCTTCTAATAGTCCCTAAGCAACTTCTGCTTGTGAAGTTTCATTCAATAATGTTTCTTATAACCTACGAAAATACCACATTTGCCTTCGCTGTTCAATCCAAATAATCAACATATAATAATGTATGTTCAGTGGCATGAATCAAGCAGGAAACGTGCATTAGATACCACAGAAAAAGCCTGTTTTTCAATGTGTTGTTACACAACAGCCAGAAGTTTGTACAGTAACCACCTAGTTTAATGTGCAACAGGCCTTGAAGATTAACACAGTGGCCTAGTTCACTTTCAGCTGCTCGAGTCTAATCCAGAAGTTTAGCCTGTAGTTTCATTTTGGACGCGCAGACACAACTGCACGATTGTTGACGCTTATTACCAAATCACATAAGACAAACACACAAAGAGTAGGCTGCGACCGAAAACAATTATGCAACAGTCAGGTGCATCAAGGAGATTTGAGTTCACGCTGGGCCCAGCTCGCAGGTCGCTTACGTGGTGTCCTGGTTAAACGAGGCGCAGATGAAGCCTCGCTGCGCTTCGAGTGCGTCCGGTGCGTCCTGGGACTCCATTCGGACCGCCGAGATCCGTCTCCTCTCGCCGGTGTCGAGGTCGGAGGCCTCTGGGCTCGGGTCGATCCCCGCCGGAACCCGCTTCCCCTCCTCTGCTCCCCGACTCCAAGCGCCACGCTCACACTCTTCAGGGGAGAGGAATGTCCGGGCAGGCTGGCTTAGATGGCACACATGACACACACCGAGCGGACAATCGGGACAGGACACCAGCTGATCGATAACTACTCCCGAGTGAGCCGTTTCACTTTAATCCCCCGATACCGCTGATATTATGTTATTAACTTCTAAAATCCACACAGCAAAACAAAAACAGCTGATGGGTGGATGCGTCACGCTGCGGTGCTTCGCGATTGGCAGGCGGTAAAATGTCAGACCCTCCGCTCTGGCGCTCCTATTGGTCGAGCTGCTTAAAGCCTCCGATTCATTTGACACAGCTGCTGTCAGTCAAAAGAGAGCCGCCTATTTTGGTGAAAAAACGGTTGATTGGCCAATTATACTTTCTGTCTTGTCACGAGGAATTGTTTTGATGATTTCATTGGATAAAATCCGTATGAAGGTTCCCCCCCCCCTTACTTCCTGTCAGCGCAGAGACACATCAACAAGCCTGGGACAGAGACGTTCAAGTGTTTACCAAGACTATTTGATATTATTCGACCATTTTTAAGCCATTCTTTTAGCTTATCTTTACCTAAATGTAATACGGTTTCATTCTCTGTTTATTTAGCCAATTCATATTATTATTATTATTATTATTGTTATTTTTTTACGTGTATGTTTACATAAATCTTATAAGCAAATATTGAATAGTGAAAAAAAATGCAATGTATCTATTAGGCTAAAAACTATAAACAGGCTTGTTTTTGTATGTGTCATTTTAATTTAGCCGCTGTCACCCCTGGGTCAAATGCAATAAGCATATAGTATTAAGTTAATTTGTCAGGTATTTGTATGTTCATTGTATGTTACTTTATAATTGTACTATAAAGCTATATTTGTTAAACTACAAGTGCATGTTTTCAGTGATGATATGTCACTAAGTGCATTTACTCAAGTACTGCACTTAACTACAATTCTGAGGTACTTTATTTGAGTATTTCCATTTTCTGCTGCTTTACACTGCCACTCCACTACATTTTTGGTAGCAAATAGTGTACTCCATTACATTTATTTGATAACTTTAGTCACTAGTCGCAGATTACATGCTGCATAAGAGTAAAGAAAGCGCTTTTTAAAAAATTATCGTTCGTCAGATTGAAAAAAAATCATTTGGATTATCAGAATTATATTGGAACTGACAATTGACCTATAGCATACGGTAAATCATTTGACTATCACTTTGATACTTACGAACATTTATTGCCAGAAAATGACCTTTGATACTCACATACTGTTAATAATAGATACTTTAAGACTTTTACTTTTACCTTTTACTCACGTACCTGGTTGACTTTCACTTTTACCAAAGTAATATTTTAACACATTATCTTTAATTTTACTCAAGCAAAAATATTATAATTATAACATAACACACATGGGCGCCATATTTCTGCTTAATGAGTACTTTTATTTCAGTAGTTCATAGTTTCAGTGCATTATGCATATGATGCTTCTGAATTGTATGCAGCCTAAGTAACCTTTTCAAAGCAGAACTAATGCTTGTAGTTGAATACTTTTACATTGTGGTCTTACTAAGCTTCTTTATTCGACTAAAGATTTAAATACATACACTTACATGATTTGTATAAGTTAATGTCTACAATTTTGCAATTCACGTAATCTGTTTCTGAGAAAAGAGTGAACCTCGCACTAATTTCATGTGTTCCTATGAGAATGTATCTATCTGGGGAGCCCACTTCTGACTTTTCAGTTCCCTCCAGGATATTTATCCTCAAATACCCCCATGGAGAAATAAAAAAAATAAGTCCATGCACCCTGGGGTGAGCCAGGATGGTTTACCCCTCTCTAAATAACAACACCACACAGAGATTCCCGTTATCAGGGTAATTTTTAATCAGATATAAATCGATTTTTTTTTCTTTCATTTTCTAAACCATTTCCTTGACGTCACGGTTTCCGTGCAGGCTCCTTTAAGGTTGCCAGGGGTTACGAGCTCACATGTCAGAACGAGGAGAATTGACGTCAGTGACGGCCGTTGATTGGTTCTCAGCCGTATCCGGTGGGGCAGCGGTCCAGGGCTCGGGAAAAAAATCGAAGCGAGGAGGATCTGGTAACGGTACGCTTCGAGAAATATCATCCATCCCGAGTCGCTATCGAAGGACTCGGCAGGAATTTACAGTTTCTTGTGAGTATTTGCGTTTCTTCTGCTCGTGGATCATATGACCTCTGGATAGGTGAAATTTGTTTCCTCCGTCTCTCGTTTGTTTATGATAGAGCTCAAGATGGCGTCATTGGAGGAGAGCTTTGCCTTTGCACGGAGCTAGCCAGCTAGGCATCAACTAGACCCTCTCTCTAATACAATGCAGGCCAAAGATAGCCAAGCAAAAGTATAAAACGTGTATTAGTCATTTGTATTTTGTGTTTACTTGTCATTTTAAGGGGAGGGTAACGTAATGTTTTAGCATTAGCTCGCTTGCTGTAAGTTACTCGGCTGCAGCCGTCAGCCTCCTCATGAAGCCTTCCTGACCTAGACGGTGTTACAGACGGGGCATTTGCTTCTCACTGTTTTTAAAGGCGACAACATTTACTCAATTTTTTGACCATTGGATGCGTTATTATCATGTATCATCCAACATACTCCGCTGTCACTCGTTCAACAAGGTCATTTGTGCATCGCAGTGTTTTCTTTAATTTAATTGACAGCCCGCTTCTTCCACCAGACAGCAGAGGTGGTGCTGCAGCTCAGTAACTGAATTAGAGAATTAACATGTTAATTGTACACTCTCACTGCCTCAGATAAAAATAACCCCGATTTACTAATAATACAAGTCTGAGGAGGCTTGTTGTTGGCCCTTGTCTTAGCTCTTAATTTATACCACCTGATCTGAAAACAGTATCATTTATCACTTAGTTATTCCTGTGAACGGTTTAGCTTAAAGCCAGCCTGCCAAGTTTCCACCATGAGTGCAGTAAGTTGCCAGCCTCATCTTTGATAACATGGCTAGTAATCTCCCCTGGGCCTTTTCAGATTAGAAATTATCTGAATCCTATTATACTGATGCACATGCTTGCTTGGTGCACTTGCAAGTGACAGGATCGACTGGACCACAGCACTTGCTCGCTCATGTTCTTATTTAAAATGCACATGTTGGTTACAGCAGGGCTTCAGAGGCCTTCCTGTTTCAGCTCAAAGCTGTCTGAAGAAGTTCATATCACAGAGGCCGATCACATGGTTTGGGATCTGACAAGCGGTTTTGCTCAGTGGCAGCATTGTGACCTGAAATGTTGAAACCCCAAGCAAGTGCATTCATATGTTTTACAGTGGATTGATTCACTGGCGCTCATTTCACCATTGCTCTTAAGTTAGGCTGTGTGTGTGAGGTACTGTCGGACTGATAGAGGGCTTCATTCAGGCTGGTGAAAAACTTGAATTGTTTTGGGTAAATAAACCCAGGACACACAGAGTGCCTGCCCCAGTTTGTTGACTGTGGTCAAAAATGCATGATCACGTCATATGACCAGTCCAACACTCAGAGGCACTCAGGCTCCACAGTGCCAAAACAACACCCCACCTCTCAGTGCATTCTCACGCAGGCTCTATTTTTCTCACATTCTCACTTTCTCTGTCTGTCCGTTCCTCATCACGACCCCCCGACTTTTGTGTTGCTCTCTGTTCATCCGGAGTTGTACAATGAGGATCTGAAGTCATGCTCCCTTTTCCCCGCTACTGTCCACTCTCCCCAGTACAAAGGTTAGAGGTCACAGAGCAGGGTCGCCGTTGTCGTCATGGCATCTGGAAGTACGAGCAGCGAGGAGGAGCGGAGCCTGAGGGAGTGTGAGCAGTACGTGCAGAAACACAACATTCAACAGCTGCTGAAGGACTGCATTGTCCAGCTGTGCACCTCCAGGCCAGATAGGCCCATGGCCTTCCTCAGGGAGTACTTCGAGAGGCTGGAGAAGGTTTGTGTGGTTGCTTCTTTGTTATCGTTATTGAAACCGAGCAATATATACACTTGTATTACAACAGGCTGTTAATGTCTCAGAAGCTAGCTGATGGTTGTCATCATGAGGTTTATTTATTCACACTTGGTCGGACTATGTTTACTATTTATTTCTTAGGCTAAAAGAAAAACAAAACACATCTATGATGCAGTGGATGTCAAAGATGAAGCAGCTTCTCACTCATGTACCCTGACGCACTTTTTGTGATATTATCAATAAGTTTTGCTTCACATGTTTTGGGTAAAATCTTCTTTGCAATAGCTAAAAATGATTGTAACATTATTAAAAGCAAACTAATTGGCTTTCTTTCAGGCATGCTGGCCCCACTTACATGACAGTTGCTACATAACATCTGTGTGTAGAGCAGTTTATTTTCTTTCCCACTTCGTCTGTGTTTTGTTTCGCTGCATCTAGAGCCCCATTAGTTGAAAGCAACACACACACCACTTGTTTTCTTATAGCGCAAGGAATCGCATCCCCCATAAACTAAATTCCAATGAAACATAGTTATTCCTGCACAAATGTGTTACCTCTGCATTGATTAATTTATTTTGAAAAGGCAGACGTTTCTCAAGACACGAGCTTGGTCATCGAGAGCCAAGCCAATGTATCACTAGGGCAATATTATCTACCGATGTTGCCCGACCAATATTTTAGAGTTTATAATGATGAGAAAGATGCTTAAGGTAACACAGATTTATTATATTCCCAGTTAAGTTCACTGTTTCAGTTCACTAGTGTCATTTTAGACTATAGGGTTGATGTTAAACTATAACATATCCTGCCTACATTACATATTGTTGTCAAGTGTTTGATAACAGCCCTTGAGGAATAATTGCAAAAAATGAATTTCCCAATCAGTCCACAAAAATCAAGCATCAGTAGAGCTCTAGCTGCAACTGCGGCAAAATTCTGACCTCGATGCAATACCTTGAAAAATATCTATATTTGATACAATCGTTGATACCATGGGGGAAAATTGACACTTTTTTTTTTAATAAAACATAAATACAGCAAGGCTACAACATGACAACGAGATGCAACTTCTCTTTCCTGGCTATTTGCAGACCGTACCGGTGTACTGATACTGCAGAAAATCTGTATTTACATTTTTATTATGCATATTGACAACACTACATTACAAGATTATTACAAGATTTATACAATAAGCATGTGCTGTGGACAACACTTCCCAATGTACATGCACACGTAGGGATCAGTTTTATAGTCAAACCTGGATGCTACATTTACTTTAATTATCAGTAAACTAACAGACTAGTGAGGCAAATAAGAGGTTGCTTGATTCAAACAATTCTTGAAATTGAAATTAAGACAAACGGAAATATAAAAATATTCATCCAAGCTTAACTATTTAACAGTGCAGTATTCCAGTCTTGAATGGATCGACCACTGTTGTGAATTGTTTTCAGAGGTCTTTTTAATGGAAGTACTGCTGAATGCTATCTAGAGCCAGAAAGATGAATTCTTCACCAGTCTGGCCGTCAATATATTGATATTATATCATCATTGTGACTATATGTCGTAGATTTTGGATATTGATCCATCATGATATGACACAAGTGTTGTTTTTTCCTGGTTTTGAAGACTGCATCACAGTAAAATGTTGTCATTTTTCTAAATGTGCCACCTGTTCTAATACCTTAACCCACTTAGTCATTATATCCACAGCCACATGATTATTCATCAAAAATCTCATTGTGTTGACATTTTGTGAAAGCTCCAATAGTCATCCCTACAACACTGTGGCAATATCAATATTGAAGTACTTGGTAAAAAAAAAAAGAGATTTGATTTTGCCCCCCAGTCTGACCATTTATGTACTGCTTTTGAAGAGATTAAAAATGTTGCAGTATTATTTTAAAGCCATATTCTCTAGTCTGTATAAGTTGAGCACAAAAAGTGCTATATAAACAACCTTGACTTAACCTGGATGAACTGCAGCAGGTTTGAACCTTGTTGGTTGACTCCATCCCCTCCTTCCGTTCCAGGAGGAGGCCAAGCAGATTCAGAACCAGCAGAAGGCCAGCAGTTCCCGTTCAGACTCGCGCGATGAGGAGGTATCTCCTCCCATGAACCCCGTGGTAAAGGGTCGCCGGCGGAGAGGAGCCTTCAGCGCAGAGGTCTACACAGAGGAGGACGCAGCCTCATATGTCAGAAAGGTAGACAGGCAGCTGTGGCAACACTTGCATCAACTATCGCATACGATGAAAAGTTAACTTTGAGTGAAAATGTTTTAACAAGTCGCCTGTTGTTCTTTTTTAAGGTCATTCCAAAAGACTACAAGACGATGGCAGCCTTGGCCAAAGCTATTGAAAAGAATGTGCTTTTCTCACACCTGGACGACAACGAGAGGAGGTACCTGCGTTTAAAAGTTATTTTACACTCTTTTTATTAATTTGAATTTTCAAGAAGAAAATGCCAACTAAATACCACATTCAGAGTATTTGCATAATTTGTCCAGGAAACCAAACACAGCATTAATCTCCCATTTCTCCCTCTTTCTTACACAAAGATGCGTTCTCACACCAGTACACTATCTCAACCTCTCAGAAGTGACAACAATGACAACCATTTTAGTGCCTGCCTCTTTAAGGCCCCCTGAAAAGCCCAGTCTGCTCTGATTGATCAGCTCTCACAGGCCTGAGTAGGCAACCCCAAAAGTGTTTTCACATAAGCTCTTCCCCGTTTCTTTGCAACTACAGCTGTACCGGCGGTGACTGTATAGTTTACGTCACCACAACCTTACAGAAGTCCTCGCGGCCGTTTGAAAGCTCAGTTTCTAAATAGTGCGTGTCTGCATTTCTCTGTGGGTTGAGTGTTTTGACACATTCACAGTGTTCATACAGCAACCAGACAGGTTTTGTAATAAAAATAAATACCTGAAACTCTCACTTGTTCTTAATGGTGCAAGTTGAATTTGTTCATGCTTCTGATGAAAAATTACTTCTAACAAACTCAGAGTATTCAGAGTGTCTTTTTAAAAGTCTTTATAAATAAAGTTTTGATAATTCTGTTCTTTTCCAGTGACATATTTGATGCCATGTTTCCAGTCACCTACATCGCTGGAGAAACAGTTATTCTGCAAGGTAGGTTTACATCTTTTCAGAGTTTAACTGAACAATCATTTATCCAAATCACAGCATGTCTTCAATGCTAATGGTTTTGTTGTGTGCACCCAGGTGACGAAGGTGACAACTTTTATGTAATCGACCAAGGGGAGATGGATGTGAGTATCTGAGCCTTGTTGTTTATTTCTAGAAAGCAATATTAAACCTGCTATCTATGGCTGCAGCTAACGATTATTTTCACTGTCGATTAATCTGTTGATTAATTTCTTGATGAATCGATTAGTTGTTTGATCTATAAAATGTCAGATGATCAAACATTTTTAAAGGTTTCATGTTTCGAAAAGCTCAAGATTGTTGTTTTGTCCATAAACCCAAAGATATTCAATACATTTCATAGAGAGTAAAGAAAAATATTCACATTTGAGAAGCTGGAATCAGAAAAATTTGACTAGTGGGTGGATTCATTGCTGCAGCTCTACTACTAATATATTTCTTCTTGGTTTCTTCCCTGCTAATCCGACAGGTGTATGTGAACAATGAATGGGTGACCAGCATTGGGGAAGGAGGCAGCTTTGGAGAGCTGGCCCTGATATACGGCACCCCGAGGGCGGCCACAGTTAGAGCCAAGACCAACGTCAAGCTGTGGGGCATCGACAGAGACAGTTACAGGAGAATACTTATGGTGAGGAGACATTTGACTGTTACCTGTGAAGAAAGACTTAATAAAGCTTGGTTGTTTAAATTCTATTTTAATTTTATTTTACACAATTCCACTCACACAGATATTTTTCTCCGTAGGGAAGCACTTTGAGAAAGAGGAAGATGTACGAGGAATTCCTCAGGAAAGTGTCCATTCTAGGTGGGTTCATGTCATTTTATTCTTTTTTCTGTCTTTTTTACAAGTATCATTTCACTGCGTAAGTTAAAAATAGATGAAGAGGAGAACATTACTTGTGTTTGGTGCTGAGATTAAAATAACCTGAAAGATAAAGATATATAAAAATATCTCAATCAAATGAGATGCTAATTCCTTTCTTCTGTGTCCCCCCCCACACACACACACACACACACACAGAGTCTCTTGACAAATGGGAGCGTCTGACAGTTGCTGATGCCTTGGAGCCCGTCCAGTTTGAGGACGGACAGAAGATTGTAGTGCAGGGAGAGCCTGGAGATGAATTCTTCATCATCTTGGAGGTATATACTCACTTTTGTCACATAAATACGACCTGATGCGCCTGGGTTACTTTTTCCATGTTGTGTGGTCGTCGTCTGTTCTTCAATTAAATAGTTGCATTTCACAGTTGAGGAGCTGTTGGATCTACTTTCAGCAGTGGGTATTTAAACCATTACAACCAATTTGTTATCAACACATGTGCACCCTCTTGTGGTGATGTGAAAATGTTCCCCAGAGCTGAAAAGATCTGTGGATTAATTGCTTAGTCGATCGTCAGAAAATTAATTTGCAACTGTTTTGATAATCAAAATGATACAATGCAAGAATTTGTGAAAAATGCTGCTTCCAGCTTTTTAAATGTGATCATTTGTTTTTATTTTTTTGTTTTACATTATTGTAAAATGGACATTTTTAAGAATGTATGACTCGTGTTTTTTACTGGCTTTTGCAGAAAATAATAAGTAATGAAGACAATGTCGTATTAGAATTATATTGCAATCAGTATCTCTGTAAACCCATGTTAAGCAGTGTTTCTTAGCTTTTCAGTGGTATCAGATGTCTTGTTTGTGCATTCAGGGGCTCTGTAGTGAACATGATTTTGTCGTAACATTGTGCAGCATTGACTCTTTGACGTAACCCATGTGGTTTCCTCCTCTGGGCCAACAGGCAGTGGTTGTAGCCGAGCTACTTCTGTTCATGTTAAGTTGATCATATAATCATTTTAGTGTCCTCTGTTGTGATTTAATAACATTTCTACTTACTCTCTGAGCTGTTTTGGACATGCCCAGAACAGTATCATAATAAATGTCTGTTACCTGCTGACGAAAGGTCAGAAGAAGACAAAGTCCATCTTTGAAAAAACAAAAACAAAATGAACACCAAGTTTTGACTGGTGGCCAGATAAAGCAAATGTAAAATTAGGACTTTCAATGAGCCAGACTGGAACGTAAGCTTCTCCTGAATCAAAATGATGTGTGACTCCTGATGCTAACCGCTGTATTAGAGAAGGAAAAAGATGCACCTCTATACAGATGATAAACTTTCATCTGACACAGGTGCTGCTAAGACTGAAGCTGAGCTAAATCTTCAATTTTTAAAACTGCTTGATGCCGACTGATCTGTGTGTTTGTGTGTTTCAGGGTTCTGCAGCCGTGTTGCAGCGTCGCTCAGAGAACGAGGAGTTTGTGGAAGTGGGGAGGTTAGGACCATCTGACTACTTTGGTAAGAACTAAAGCGACATCACAGCAGTCTTTTATTTCATAATTACAGTATTTTATTAATATTAGATGTGTAACTGTTGTGCACTAGTGGCACCAAACACATGACAAAAATGGGATTTCTGTAACTAATGTCTCTGACCCGAGTCAGATCTGGAAAACAGAATATAACACCGAGACTTTGTGCTATTAATGAATTGTACTCAAAATATCTGCTAAATTGCCTTGCATGGATTTCTGTTTCTGTCATTCATGGATTTACCGTTTACTGTGTGTCTCTCCAGGTGAGATAGCTCTGCTGATGAACCGCCCGCGTGCCGCCACCGTGGTCGCCCGCGGCCCGCTTAAGTGCGTGAAGCTGGACCGACCTCGCTTCGAGCGCGTCCTGGGCCCCTGTTCGGACATTCTCAAACGCAACATCCAACAGTACAACAGCTTCGTCTCGCTGTCTGTCTGAAGGGGTGTCTCTCTCTCTCTCTCTCTTTCTCTCTTTCTCTCTCTCTCTCGCTCTCCTCTCCACCCCGTCCCTCTTTCTCTCCTTTCAGACCCAGGGTCCACCAATGCAATTTGCTTTTTTTTGTCACTTTCTTCTTCTTTCTGTTGGCTTTTCTCCCCCTTTTTTTAATTTAATTTAAATTTTTTTGTTTCACACACCGCGGATATGGTTTCGTTGTTACCGCCCGTCACGCTGAGGTGACTTCTTTCAGCCATTCACCAGCGCTTATACCAGCTGCTGTATGCTACCTTGTAGGCACAGTTACATCACGTTACCTATGTTTATATACGTGTTTGCTGGCTTTCTTTTGAAACACAAAGCAGGATTGTGAGGAGATCTGAAAGACATTAGGGTCTCAGACTGACGAGACAGGACAATCAACCTTTACATGGCGCTTTTGGTAAATTTGTATCAGATTTATGTTGTAGATTTAAAGTGAAGAGAGGGCTGCTTCTTCCTTGTTAGAGTTTCCTTTTGACATCAGTGATTAGACAGCGTAGAGCAGGATCTAGAAGCCGTAGAAAGCAGGAAGTTTTTTTCAGCTGTGCGACGGTTGTGCTCCATTCGTTTTTTTTTTTGTTTTTTTGTTACCTCCGATTGGTACGACGAGACGACGGCGAGCCTGTGTTTTGCTTAGTTTGAGAGAGCTTGTACAACTTTTTATTTTCTTGTGCAGCTACCAGGCTAGTGCCAAATGTTTGATTATGCATAGCCGTGGAAATGCAGTGCGTGTTCCGTTTCCCTGACTATTTTTGGAGCTCAAAACAGGACGTAGTTATCACCCTTATTGTCCTCTTAATCGGTAGAACGACCATACAAGAACTGCCTTGACTACTCTGAGGAAAAAAAAAAAACATGATAAAAAAGAAAGGAAAAAAAAACAAGAGTATTAAGTGTATTTCAGTATTCAATTTTTTTAGTATATACCAAATAACTTGGTCACTCTTCTGCTATGGTTTGTAATCAAAAATGTTATCATAGTATAGTTAAAATGATCATAGTTCTATTAATATCATGGACTAAATGATAAACTTATGGTTTGGAGTGATGGTGAACTTAAAAAAAAAATACGTTTAACTGTCTTTTGTAAACATTTATTTTTCCATAAATTCTATTTTAGGTGTCCAGTGCCACAAAGTAAATAAATGCTTCTTCTTGTCAACTGACAAAAACAGTATGTAATTGTATTGTGTCATGGGTTAATTCAACCTTTTTAAAAATAGATCAATTTAATGGGTAATTACAGGTTTATTGAAGTGAAGTCTTGAAAAAAATATATAAAGTTGGTTTATGGATTTCAGGACATCTGAAGTATTTTATGTATTGAAGCATCACAGGTGAGCTGACAGGCAGATATTTATTTCAGACTAGTGTCATCGCTTATTGCCTATTGAAAAAGGTGGCTGTCCTTTCATCAGAGTAGCTTGTGATCTGTTCTCTATGCTTACTTGGCATGATGTTTTTTAGGCATCCAGTGATCCGGTGTGAATGGGAGCGTGCATTGTAAAAAATAAAAACAAAAAAAGAAGTGTGGCCCTGCTGCAGCTGCGTGCAGAAGCAGGAACTTTGTCAAATATTTGGTTTGTTACTCCCGAGCTTAACTGCTTCTATTTAGATGGCATAAGATGTTAAGTCTGTCTTCTTCTTCTTCTTCTTCTTCTTCTTCTTCTCCTTCCTCTTCTTTTTTTTTTCTTTTTTAAAGATCTTTACCAAAATCACATGATGTTGACTTTTGGATTTTAGGCTTAACTCTTCATTCCTGCCTCACTTGTCTGTTACCAGAGATGACATTGAACCAGTCATGTGTCTGTTTTTCTGTTGTGTCTCATTCAGAGCGCTCGATTAGAATCGAGATGTATGTTCGTACGTCCGAAAAAAAGATTTGATTTTGGTGCCGATTGCAGGGTAGTCAGGTTAGTGTGAGGAGTTTTTCGTTCACGGACATGAGTGTGTTTTTGATCATCTTTACCTGCACCCCCTCTCCTAACGCCTCGTGAATCTGGTTACATGTGGGTTTGTGTCCACTGGCGACACGTCCTGTTTGTCCTCATCCACAGGAAGTGACTCCGTTAGGGGCGAGGGTGCGACTCACAAAAATTGTTTTCATGTAAATAGCAGCATCATCATCGGTTTTAGTCCAAAATGTTTTTAACCACACTGCAATCGTCCCGGTTTGCCTTAGCTTACCTAACCTGGGCTTTACAGTAGTAGTCAGTCACTCCTGCTAGCCCGACCTTCAGTGAGTTTGTCAGGCCCGCAGCGCAGAGAGCTGCAGGCGATCAGAGGACCATTCTTTTTCTATTCTACCCTGTATTCAGTTTGACCTCCTGTATGTGCAAAGATGTTTATCCTTTTGGTATAGATTGTTCCAGATGGCAGTTTAAGCAATAAAAAAGTAAAAATGAATCAACGTTTGTGTCAAATTTCCTCCTTTTTGAAAAAAAAAAGACTTGTTTCTCTGCTTGCAATGATAGTTCAGGCTCTTAGTTAAGTCATTCCCTCCTGTGTTTTTGTTTTAAGCATTTGAATGATGTTAAGTTTATCTTAAAGGGGCTCTGTGGAACTGGTGATGTGGTAGTGTTGGTCGGCTGAACTTAGTATCTGTTGTTGGACCTAAAACAAGGCACTTGATAATTAAAAAGTGATAAACACATATAAATCGTTACAAATCATTACAGATAGACGCTTTGTAATAATGGTATAGAAAGGGGTTTGTACAAAAGTCTTGAAAGTTTGGAAAATGTTAACTTTAACCGGGTTTGCCCTTTTATGTCAACATTAACATTTCAGGTATTTTGTCCTCCTTCACAGAGTTCGTCATGTTGCAGCGCCATGTTGCTGCAGTAGGCTAGAGTGGACAAACAAACCTTTGACTCTGTAGAGCAACTGTCATGTTTTTGGCATGATGAGCAGCCAATGGGTGTTTGGTTGGTCTCGAACCTCCCCACAAGACGCCACTAAATCTTGCATACTGGTTTTTAAAGTAAAGCAAGTGTCTAAAACTGATGATGGGCACTACAGGGCATGATTTTTATGATTATATGTTGCAGGGTCTAACGTAACATTTATGTCTTGATCATATAGGCGATATTCTTATTGGAAGGTAGAAGACTGTCATCGTCAAGTCTCCGCTGCCTTCGAGTTGAGTCTCAAAGTCCAGACAGCTCTCCTAAATTACTAGTAATTTTCGGGACAAACGGGACATGATTCAGGATTTAGGACGACCGCTTGTAATTCAGGATTGTCCCAAACGTTTCTGTCTGGTCACCCTAATCGACCTCCTGCTGTCAGCCACTCCTGTTGTCAGTCCTGCAGCCCATTCAAATCAAAATTGCATTTCTTCATGGGGACCCTGCGGTGTCTTCGGGGCCCCAAAGCAACCACATCGTCTGATATTTATTGTAAAACAGATTTATGTGTGGTGAAAGTGCTTGAAAAGTCCTTGAATTTTATTCCTGAAAAGCTAAAAACCTTATGGAAGGTGTAGAGAGGGTCTAAACACAGCTGTAACATGACATCTGTCCAGCAGGGGGAGACGTGTCGCTGCTCTGTCAACCCTTATGATAGGTGCTCTTGGTTCCTGCACCAAAACCTGTATAAAAAACCTCTTATTTTTGACCTTTTCTCATTCCCCTTTTGCGAGCCCTCATTATTTTTAAACATGTTTTTGTGTGATTAATAACAAGCTATATCACTCAATTTTTCCTTCAACAGGATTTTTATGACTTCCGCAAACTTAGGTCATTTTTCCATGCAGTGATATTTTTCAAATAATGAGCAAAAGATTTGAACTTAATTATTAACAACTGAACTTGGCCCTGGGCAGCAGTGACATTCGCTGACTTAAAGTGCCATTAGTTATTTTCAGTTGGAAGCGTTTAGTCTGTTTCCTTCCTCATGTTTATTCCTGTTGATAAGTTTTGATGAAGACACACTGTATAACTGCTGAGGGATGAAGGTATTTACATGTTATGCTCTTTGCTGCTTATCAGCCTCCCCGTCTGACGTCTGACTTTATTTGGCACGACTCGCAGACTCTCTTAAAAATAGTTGCGGTTGTTCGTCTTACTTTACATCAAATGGAGAGCTGGAACGAGCCAGGTTTGTCGGATGAGAGCATCGGCAAGACGCTCAGACATGTTCGCAGAGGAAAAGTCAATCGCAGATTTATATGGTTTAGAAGAACATATACATTTCTCCGATGCTTTGGGTTAGCAATTTCTGTCTGAGCCTGTTTTGGTTGACGGCGAAGTCGTAAAGCTGTTTAAGCACTCTGATGAGACAGAAGGATTACAAGTCTGGAAAGTGGGGTGGAGTAAACTAAATGGTTGTTTTATGGGTAGCACTTTTCTGTCTCTCTCTCACTCACACACACACACAATCCATTTCTTACAGGTGATAACTACAATCAAAACTTGCACCATGCCATCACATAAAATAACTTTATTTAATTATTTTAATATCACATGGACACCTAAAACTTTCTTTCTTTAATCCTTAATAAATATAAACTATGGCTTCGTGTATCTCAGAAATATTCCCTGATACTGTTACTCTTTCAGCTCATTTCCATGTCAAAGTGGTCATTTTTAATTGATCCTCTAAAAATTGACTGTATTCCTGAAGGTGAGTGCACATGAAAAGTTAGATTCCTGTCCTAAAATGAATTTCTGAGCATGAGAGAAACAAAAGGAAATAAGCTCAGGTCTCGCTCTGTAGGAATTTGAGGCCTGCAGTGATTTATGTTCTGAACCTCCACAAAGAGATTCCTTCCTTCTCTGACAAGCCCCTCTTGAAGGTTTCACAGCGTCTTCCATTTATGGCTTGTTCCTTAAATCGAAACCACCTTCATCTGTGCTTCATCATGAAGTCTTGCTTGCTTTCCAGGAGGAGGAGGAGGAGCCATCATCCTCTGTTACCTGACCTTTTTCTTCTCTGTGGCAGCCTGAGGCCTCGCTGTGGATTTGACAAAGTCTCTGGTGATCACCTCGGCCTCGCCCAGCCTCCGGACACAGCGTTGCACCACGCCGAGGACCTTCTGTAACCTGCGGTCCAGCGCTAAGAGGTGGGGCTCCGTCAGGATGGGACGCAGTGGGTCTCCCTCCAGGGACTCCCTCATCACGTCGCTGAGCCTGTACTCTGCTCGGGCCAAGAGCTGGAGACGCACCAGTGTAGAGCGCTTTATCCTGAGGAGAGAGAGAAGACAGTCATTTTCGTCCGGAAACGCCTTTAAAAAACGACCTCCAAACTTCCCTGTGTCACATTTCACTTACATGCAGCACTGAGACAGCGGAGCCAGGATGGACATCTCATCCTGAGAGTGCTTCCCAAACCTGAGCATGAGACGAAATACAGACATGAAACCACAAAGCATAACATCACAGTGATGATGATGATGATGAAGATCTAATGTTCTATGGTGATTTTGTCTCTCACCCTCTGGCATTGTCCAAGTGGAGGAGGAATCCTTCGTCCCCGAATTTGGTAAAAATCTCATAGTGGTGCCTGTCCATGTTGCCTGTAAGGTAGGGCCCAACACTTTAGAGAAATGTAATGAAAGATGGGAAAAGTTCTCACGCGTATGTGAGTGGTAGATTAGAGCAGTAAGTAGTGGTGCAAAAATACTTATGAGGAAGTCGAAGATTGACATGTCGATGATGTTGAGGAGCCTGTTGCCTGAGTTATAGGGATACAGCTGCTTTATGGTGTCACAGAAGAACGGATTCACCTCCCACCTTTAAAAAACAGACAACAACGACATTATTCCGAGTCCTCTCCCAGAAACCGCACGCTCACTCCGGGTGTCATCTTTGATCAGATGAAGAAAACAGTGTTTAAAATGACACGACTCTGACATCACGCTGACACGACTCTGACATCACTTTCACATCATGCTAACTTAAGTAACTAGGTCATACTTATTTATATTCAAGAGAAGGCAGACATCTCCCCTAAAATTCTCCTCTCTCAGCCTTCATATTTCATTTTGTTCCGTGTGTCACTGAGCTGGAGAGGGACTGAAGCCCGTTCACGCAGATTTATGGTGCAAAACAGGAAGTCTGGTACAAATTGACCTCATAAGTTACGAAAATAGTGGACGACACCATCAGTAAAGACAGAAAGGGAAACATAAAAAAAAAGCCCGCTATTTCACCTCTTTCATCCTTAAGTGGAAAAGTCTGACCAAAGAGGTAAACATCCAATTTGATTCAGCAGCAACAGGATTTATGGGGAAATCTGGCCTTTTATTTTATTGTGAAAACACTAGAATCTGACTGGAGGCCACCAACAGTCTCAACCGCAGTCGGATTATAGTCATAAGACTTAGACAGTAAATACGCCAAGATCTTCCCACTGAGCCAGACAGGGTTAAGAAGTGTTTTATAGAATAAAAAGTGCACAGAGGCTGAGCTCTTACTCTTCTCGTCCGGTGAAGGTGTAGGAGCGTATCCAGGGGTTGGGGATGGAGATGCGTGGGGCGATGCTGAGGCCAGGCAGGTAGGCGGACAGGGAGCCCTCCAGCAGGTCGGGGCTCCCGCACACCGCGTACTCCGTCTTGCACACGTACAGGCACTTGGCAAAGAAACACGTGTTGTTCGCTGTTGGGAAGCAGAGCGAAATAGTGGAATACAAAATGAGTTTCCTGCTCACATACAATTACATGGCTTCTGATCAGAGCCGCGTTTCCAGCCAACTGTTTACTGTGACGGCTGCCGTAAAACATCAAACCAGAACAGAAGTTAGTCATGGATGGTCTTCGATTTAATGTGCATTGCTTGCAAAGATATAGGGACATATGCCTACGGTAGGTATTAAAGGGACACTTCAATGCAAGATATGTGGACTACTCTGGAATATCGCTGTAATTCATATTAATGGTGTCCACCTCCTCTTAGCTGGAACTTCAGTTAACTTAGTTGGCTAGCCTCTTGTCCATGAGTAGATTCCTTCTGGGCAAGGATATGACTGGAAGTGTAGTTCAGAAGAGAGAAAATACTGCCTATGTAAAACTACTCACAACAAGACCTGTGCAAAAATGAACGGGTCACGATCAAATTGATTTTTTTGTTGCTTTGAGTGCCATCTGCTTCGATTATATCCGGAAAAAGGCAAACAGCTTTACGCCGGATATCGCCAAACTTCAGCAACTCCCGCCAAAAAGTCTAGCTGGATAAATAGTGCTGCAGGTAAGAGGAAATGTGTATTTTAGAACTCTAAAACTCTGATATTAGCCACCTAATTTTGTCATGAAATAGACTAAACAGGCATCTTACTACTACTAGGAGTGCCAGCTCTTCACCTGGTGAGTTAAAGAAGACTGCGCGCAGGTCTTCGTTGTGGGTGACCTGGAGGACTTCTCCCGTGACGTTCACCAGCCTGCCAGCCACCGGCGGGACCCTCCGGAAGTCCAGGATCCTAACGAACAATTTGATGAGATTCAGAGGATCCCTTTTATCCCTTGAAATCATCTTGGTTTCACGTGTCAAGAAAGGGTTTACAGTTCACACAGTTCATGCCTGAATAAATCCACTGTAAATGTAACCTGAGCCCCTCTGAAGATGATGCTATCTTAATCTCTGTCTTCTCACCTCGTTTCACCTGAGCCCGCGGTTCTTTTTTTCTCCCCGATTCTTATCAATGAATGTACCTTATTGTCAGCCTCCATGCTGTATAATTTAGCCGGCTGGGTTCATGAACACTATCAAGGGCTTATGCCTCCCCGAGGGCCGTATTTCAGTCATGTCTCACAAACAGTAATCAAACAACAATCAGTGTGTGAAGCTGAGTAGCTGTTTCTCAAATCATCAGCATTCCCCAACTGCTGATTGCGAGCGATAATGATAAGGGCTTCTGGCAGCCAACGCAGACACAACAGGGAGAGACGACACACTGCCACAGATTAAAAACACACCGCTTCGAATTAAGAATCTGTCTTGTACCGTCTGTTGATACGTTTTAAAAGCTAATAGATGTTTAAGTACGAACAGATATACAGTATAATTACCACTGTACTGAACAGAGTTGTTGACGTGCCACTCCTCTAGCTTTGTGCGGCGAAGTGATGACTTATCATTGTGTGTGGCTCCTTAATGATACCGTCTAGCTCAGATGAGAGTGATTTACCTCACCTCAGCTAATGTGCGACTGCACGCAGACGTGAGTGTGTTCCCGTGTTTGTCCACAGTCTGTGGTTTCTGCTGATCAGCTAGTTTGGAAATCCTGGGCTGGGCACACATGTCGTAATCTTTGTGTAGGCTTGGTGGTTCATGTGTTGGCACCAGGAGCTGTCATTTTATTTTATATCTTTTTGTGGATGACTGTGTTTAGTTTCTGCTCAACGGCGTTGTGCTCCTACAAGAGTGTTTTCTCTCGGTTTCGGAAGATTACAATCCAATTTCATCATTGCTCCTCTGAGACGTAATGAGGTTATTTGATCATTTCTTGATGATTTCTTATGATATAAATTTCAAGTTCGCTGCTAATGACAGTTGGAGGCTGTGGCACAGCAGTGCTTTGGGCTAAATGTTAGCGTCACCATGCTAACATGCTGATGCAAAGCAGGCAATATTCACCATGTTCACCATTTACATTCAGCGTATTAGTATTCTTACTTTTGCTAGTACTGAACAATGGAATGCTGTTAGTTTTGAAAGAATCTGACACTTTATAAAAGGTCAGCGAATTAACAAAATTACTGTGAAGAGCAACCCATCCTTTAGTTATAGAGATATTTCACTCAAAACCACAAATATTAAAGGATAGGTTCCCCACAAAATGAAAATTCAGTCATGATCTACTCACCTCCATGCTGACGAAAAGTTGGGTGAAGTTTTGTTGTTCACAAAACATTTCTGGATGTGAAGTTCCAGAAAATCTGACTTTCCATCTGCATGTGGATGAGTAGATAATGACAAAAATTTCGGGTGATCTCCTTTAATCTTGTGGTGGTGCTGGGGGGAAAAATCAGGATTCATCCTCTGGGTGGCAATCCATCCATTAATTGTAGAGATATTTCAGCCTAGACCAAAGTGTTGGACCTACAGACCAACATGGCCGTCCCTACTTCAGCCTACATCGAAGTGTTCATAATTTAAAAATGAACAGCATTAGAAACCATTAATAGATTTGTTTACTTGCATTTTTACTTGCTGGTTTGCGTAGTTTTACATTTGCATCAAAGATTGTGCCTTTAACGTAAAGAGCCTAAAGAAAAGCATTCATAGCACTTCAGTATGGAGCAGAACCATAACCGGGGGCAATAAAATGACAGATGTGCAACAAAACCTAAAATTACCCAAAAGCACCACTGCCGTATAAATCCACTTAGACACCACTTGAGTTACACAGTGTAACAGAGATGACCGTAGAACAGGAAAACAATGAAGCTGTAAAGAACGTTAGAAGAGAGGGCTCTTTCTCACCTGTCCAGGTGGAAGGCAGCGATCTCTGCATTGTGTCTCTGAAAGTCAACAAAGTAGAAGAGGTCCTCTGGAGTCTCCTCGTCCCTCTGCTGCCTGACAAACACACACATACACATGCACGACGTATACAGTTATCAAGCTGTCTGCAGCATGTAATCAAAATGTCAAATACTGTCATTTTAACAGATACTAGATGATTTAGCCTGACATAAATGAACATAATGTAACATAATCTTATGTAACCTCACATCTTATAAACATTTCATGGACTCTCAACTTCATGTTTTTAATTCACGTCTATGTGATGACATAAAATACGTCAAATGATAATGTTCGGGGCTCATCGAACGTGGATTCAGCCCTCACCTCATTGGTTTGAACATAGCTTTGGCAAAGTTTTGCATCTTCAGAGCCAGCTTCAGGTGATGTCCGCTGGGCTTCACAACTAGAGCAGGGAGACGGACAGAAAAGGACACGTTGGATGGTTAGGTATGAGTTGACATGAATCAATTTTTTACCACACGTTCGCTTTAGGCTATGTAGAAACGGACTCTGTGTAAACTTCCGAGTTTTACATATAAACTCTGAGCATCCGCTTACTGACTAAATGTTTTTTTTTTTAGCTCAGTGCCCCCGAGACCAGCTCAAACTGGAGTATTTTCTCGATCTGCCTGTTCCCTGTGATAAAGTAATTGGGGGTTGGTCACACAGCTTGCGCTCTGCTCTCTCAGTAGACTTGCGTTCCTCTCCCTCAGTCTGTCTGCATATTATGTCACAGCAGTAGGCCCGAGCTAACCACACACAGGCCTCCCCCCTGCTGCGCTCTGTGAAGCTCCAGGGTTATTAATAGTTAACAATCATTTCGACGTTTACAATCACGCCTTTTCTGTAGACATGAATGAAAAGAGGAACATAAACAGTCCTTGTTGCCGTTGAACGCTGTCGCTCTTTGGTTACTGAAATAACGAGTGAGTCTTTTGAAGTAGAATTTAAAACCAGCGGGACGGGATTGTTTTGTTGCATTTCTTCCTTGCAGCAAATGATGTTTGCGTGGTCAGCCACCTCACGGCGCTGGTCAGGCACAAACGGGACAGAAAGTGTGAAAGAGCAGCGTGCATCGCTCAGAGAAACAGGCAAATGTGAAAGACTGAAAAAACAGAGAAAAAATAAATAAAAAACAGAGCTCGTTATGCCATCCAAACGATCTTTAAAGGTGCACTATGTAGTTTTGGGGGAGGAATATTAATCAGAAGATTTGCCTAAACAAACTGAAGTAACAAACTGACCTTAGGGACAACTTCATACTGATTTACTTTGTTTATATTTGGCGGACCCTGCCACCTTTCTAGTTTCAAACAGCGTTCTGGAGACCCATATTTTCCTCTGAGAACAGCTTGTCTATTCAGTTACAGAAAATATTTTGTATTATTACCTAATTAATATATATACAATTCTGGGTTTGGATTTCTTCTTTGAAACTACGCAGCGCCCCTTTATATTCTATATTTCCGCATGATAAATGACACTACAGCCTAGACATGCACTCAGTAGCCAATTAGCCAACAGCTAGCTGCATCACTCCTCCATCCGTCTTGTCTGCTAGTTCCTTGCTACAATAACATCTATCAAAAGTAGCTTTTACAGTTATCCATGTCTCCATTGGCAGCTTTGCCTTGCGTGCTGCTCGGAGGTATAGCTGGGAGACAGAGTAGGTGGAGGCGGGCTTGTAGGCTGAAGCGCTGGAAACGGTGGCTTCCCTCGGAGCATGAAGACATTTAATTAAGAGCTCTGCCTTTGAACGCGAACAAACATCTGTTTTTTTTTTCCCTGCCCCCGAGCAAGAGTCTCATACAGGCCGACGAATCGTAATTTTGGTGCCAAACGCAAACAAAATCCTCTCTATCACAAAGGCAGCAGTGTGTTTGTCTCTGACAGTACCGCCGAGCACAGCGAAGGAAAAGGGAGGAACAGAAGGAGCGAAAACAAAGGGCGCCAGTCAGAGATCGAACAATCATGCTGTTACATGCTGTACACAAAAAAATATGAGATGAGCAACTTAAAACCCTGAACAGATATAGAAGCCTCATTTGGTTCAGCGTTTAATGCACCATACCTTGGGTACAATCACAGGCTCCTTTCAGGGCTTTCTCATCTTGAGTGTAATCTGTAAGAGATAACGTTTGTTAGCTTGTAATTTAGCACACATTTATCGCCATAAAAATGGTTACATTACAATGTCAATAGTTCAACACTGCAAGGATTTGGACACATAGCAAGAATATTACCATTTTAACAGGCTCTACAATCGATTACTTTACGGCACAACAGATTATTACTTTATGGCACTGAATAATTAAGTTTATCAAAACCTAAAATGTTAAAAGATAATGGAATATTAGAGGACTATAGGCCTTTTGGGGAAATGTGGCCTTAATTCAAGCTATGGTAACTCTAGCTCTGCTGTTGTTAGCCGTGCTGGGTCAGGCATCCGTGAACTGCCCAATCAGAGCAGACTAAGCATTCGGGAGGGGGGGCTTAAAGAGAGCATTTCAGACAGAGGGGGAACACAGAGCTGCTGCACTGGACAGTATGAGAACATGTACATGTTTTTTGAGCCCTAAAGCATTGTAAACCTATTCTAGTAGTAACCCAAAACAAAATTATGAACCTGAAAATGAGCCTAATATGTCTCCTTTAAACCCCGTCTATTCATCCATCACCTGCACTGACGACCGTCATGCTCTGCATCTCCCTGAGGAGCTGTGGGATGGCGGGGTCTTCGCGGGAGTACAAAGCAAAGCGGTTTATCCCGAGGTGAAACTTCACCCAGCTTGCGTCAGGGTCAAAGGTCACCTCATGTTCGGTCACAGTGATGTTGGACACAGCTGCAGCCTCGCTGTAGGCTTTCATATGCCTAAGGAGTTAGAGGCCAAGCAGAGGTTAACAGTCGGGATGTGAAAGCGCTCTCATACATTTTGAATGAGTGTTACATAAACAACAATGAGCTCGCCGACTGAAAGAGACTAGTGCTCTCTGGCTGTGGTGTTGCTAAACCCGGATTGCCAAATTGAAAAAAAAAAAAAAAATCCACTGCTTGGGCAAAACTTCTAACGGCATTTTCTGAAGGCAGTGTTTTATTTTGGAAAGACCACAGATTTGGAGCGTACTCGGTGCCAGAAATCTGTGGCAAAGTGCATTCAACAGGTTTTCTTCACAGCAGGTTCTCAAGCAAGAATCTGTTCAAAACAAAAGAGGATATGAGGAACTACACAAGGACACAGTTATTTAATACATTTGTTATACACACTGTTGTATTTGCCAATGTGCCCCCTGTAAGCCCAGTTTTTTTTCCTATTGTCTTTAAGAGCAGAATTTGTAAGAAGATTCTGAATTTCCACAGCCGTCTCTCCCCTCTGCTACACTTAAAGCCTGAGCAAGAATAACCTGATTCCAAAACAAATATGTCTGCGGTGAGAGGGTGCACCACATCGCCGGAGCTGACCGCTCTGAGTGGGATGGTCATCTCCCAACCCAAACAAACACCAGTCACGGGCTGGATGAAGCGGCAAGATAATACAGCAGGGGGGCTATAAATAAGAGTTTGTCATCCTACAGAGCTGAAGTGACAGATCAGGGTAATCAAGACAATATACAAGTGCAGACCAGGGAGTGCAGAGTTCACACAGGATATATTAACAGGAAGTGAACAATGCTTCTGTGTTAATTTCTTACAGCAGTTGCCAGGAAGGTTAAACTGAAATAGAGGGTGACTGGGGGCTCCATCACAGAAAAATCCCTAACTACTTTTCCTATTATACGTTTCAAAGACAGGGAAAATCCCATCTTAGTACAGAAGCAATTTCCTTACCTCACAGATGTGTCATGTTTTATCTCAGACCACGTAACTAGCACAATAAACTTTATTACTCAATCAGCACTCGTCCTGTCAAGCATCTGCAGCTGGCTAAAATATGTGTCAGCTTCTCCATCATGCTAAAAACAGTGTTGAGTAGCCTTTCAATCATAATGTTTCTTTGCTCATGGTCTCCATCTTTATTGTTATCGCCGTGCAGACCTAACAACAGAGGTGCAGCTGTTTCTGGCAGGTATTGTGAATTTTAACGCATCTCAAAGTAGGATTCCTAATGTAAGAAATTCTTTGCTTAGGATGGGTCTGTAATAGCTAAATCCCTGTCATAAAATAGGACTTTTTTTTCCTAAATGCAGTTTGGAAACATGGTCCTCTAACACCAACATCTCTAAGTACCATCCTACACTGAAAGATGGGATCTCAGACATAAAAATTGTAATTACGTCCTGAAAAGCCAACTTTAACAAACAAGCAAACTGAACTGATCATTCGAACAGTCAAAAAGCCCTCTGAGGTGTTTGCAGTGTTGAGATGACGTTGCAAGATTTTTGCAAGTCTGAAACATGCCTTTGGGCTCTATCCATTGTTTTTGTTTTTTTCTTTACAAGGCAGCAGACGGAGGAGATCCGTTGCTCATATTTCTTCTCATTTTCCACCACAAGAGCCCAAAGTCTGTATCTCTCGGAGGGAGTGCGCAGTGTCGGGACAGACAGACGGGCCCCACGCGCCAAGACAGCCTCTGCTCCCACAGATTAAAACGGGCTTCAGCGGCTTTAAATCCTTGTTTGCCTAAAAGAGAGCGCTCCAGACGAGAGTTCTCCCAGTGACATGTTTGCGAGGGTTTTTCTGCCACCACCGGCCCACTCGACATTCAGAGTTTTATGACGCACGGAATAGTCTACACATCCTGGCGTCTTGTCCGTGGGTGTTCATCTGTTATCATGGGCAAATGCACAAGTGCGTTTGCGTGCATGTGTGCGTGTGTGGTGTGTGTGTGTGTGTGTGTGTTTGTTTGTGTGCGTCTGCTGAAGGATCGGCCGCAATGTCAGTGACCCTGCCCCTTGAACATGTGCTTTCACAGTGAGATCTGTCAGCCAAAAATGAACTTCTTTCACAATCAAGTTGAGTAACACCCAGGAAATGTCTCATTTGGTAACTTGTCAGCGGTTGCAAAATCATTGCAACTGTGGTGGGGGAAAAGAACCAAACAAACAAGCAACGTGTTAATTTTTCTTAATCTAGAAGAGTGACACCTGAAACTGACCTTTCCCAGCGTGACACCTTCCTCCTGTAGTACTCCATCAGCTGCTCCACCTGCAGCAGCCTCTCCTCCGGCCCCAGCATCGGAGTCTGGATGTTGTATAGAGGGTGAGCGAACAGCCTCCCCAGCTTTGACCCCCCGTCTGCGGGTTCAGCCGTGGCGATCTCCAAGGACGGCAAAGAAGTCCAGTTGGAGAGCTGCGGGGTGGCGAGACCACCGTGCCTGGGGAGGGAGAGGTTGCTGTCCGGACCGCACGAGCAGAAGTGGCCCGATCTTTGCCCCACGCTGCGCAGCTTGGGCAGGAGGATGAAGTAAAGGTCAGCGGAGAAGATGGCTGTGAGGGTCGCGGCTAAGAACAGGCGGTCTCTCCTCATCATTGTGACAGAGAGAGGAGGAAAAAAAAATACCCTGAAGCTGAAGAAAAGTCCTGACTATGTGCGACGCATCACTTGTCGGCTGCCTCCAGTCTCTCACACGGCGCAGGCGAGAGGTAAGCAGTCTGGGGTTTTGGTCCAAGTCTCTCTCTCTCTCTCTCTCTCTCTCTCTCTCTCTCTCTCTCTCTCTCTCTCTCTCTCTCTTCTCTATCTGTGTGTTTCAGTCTGTTCCTTCCAGCCTCACTTCTCTTCCTCCACCTCCTCTTCCTCCTCCTCCTCCTCCTTCCTTGGCAGCGACTGAAGAGAGAGCCGAGCTGAGAACGAGCATGTGTTTGCAACAGTCACTGACAGTTTGGCTGCTTCCAGGGACCTGCTGCTCCGATGACGAGAGAGAGAGTAGAGAGGGGTGTGTGTAGACCGTGGGTGCAGGTGTGTACACAGCAAGCAAATGACAGGTGAGCAGACTGAGAGTGAGTGTGAGGAGGGTGGAGAGAACGCGCGCTCCGAGGCAGACGAAGGAAGAAGCGTAGCCGCGCAGGTGTTCTGGTGTGGGGAAGCGTGTGTGTGTGACTCGCCCCGGCATCCCTCCCCTCCGTCATCTTCTAGCCTCCTCCTCGCTCCACCTCGTCAAGTAAAGTCCAGTTTCGCTCCTCCTTCATCTCACCGAGCCGTACTCTCCTCCTGTCAACCTCTTCCACTCTGTCATCTCTTTCTGCTGCTTCTCTTCCCTCCTTTCTCCAACTCTGCCCTTATTTCGCCACAGAACTCCCGTCTGTCTCGCTCCAGGCAAGAAAAAAAAAAAAAAAAAAAAAAAAAAAAAATCCCAGCTGCACTTTTCCTTCCAGCTGCAGTTCCCACACATGAATCCCTCACTTTCTCTCCGACTGTCACGCTGATCTACAAAGAGACGCAAGTTCAGAACAGAAAAAGCAGCGCTGGAAAAAAAAACAAAAAAAAAAACTCTTGCACAACTTCAAGTGAGGAAACACGCAGGGAGGAAAAATAACACATCCCCTCGCTCTCAGGCCACCTTTTCTTTACTCTCCCCCTCTCTGATTCCTGTGAGATCAGACCGCATATAACTTACGATCGCAGCTCTCTGCCCGTTTCCGGCTCTAAAAAGCCTTAAGCAGCTTTAAACTGAGGCAATGAAGATCTCACAGTGCATTTCTCAGCCTGCATCTGCGCTGTTGTTACTGTGGTATTTTGGAACATCTGTCGTCTGTTTTGGGGGCGTGTGGGTGCGTGCGTGCGTGCGTGTGTGTGTGTGTGTCAGCCGAAATTACGCATTAAGGTCTGCGAGGTTGTTCTCCTGAGTGTTTTATCCCCTCTGAAGAGAAAACAGGCTGATGTTGGAAATGAGTGAAATTGAGCTTTAAAGGTGCACTATGTGGTTTTGGGAAAGACTGTTTAAATTTCATGCCGAAACAAAGAAAATAAACAAACTTTCTTGATGTTCGTGACTGAATAAACAAACCGTTAAAGAACAACACAATTTTTGGCTGTTTGACTTTGTTTACATGCGGCAGACCCTGCCACCTTTCTAGCTTCAAACTGTGTTCTGGGGACCTTATTTTCCTCTGAGGACAAGCCTGTTAATTCACTCATGGAAAAAGATAAATATTTCTGAGTTCGTATTATTACCTCCTTAATATTGTAAACATCAAAATTCTACGTTTGAATACCACCAAAACTACACAGTGTCCCTTTAACCTGGCATTTTCTGGCTTCACAGAGACTGAGTGGGGTTTTTTTTCGGGGACCACAGCTACATAAACAAAAAAGGGACAGTCTTGTTGTTCTTTTGACCCAAATGCATGCTGCAAAAAACATCTCTTTAGACAAGCAGGAGCCACATTTTTTCACAACTGAATGAGCTTTCCATATAAAGTTTCTGTCGGTGGTGCATGGTCTCTTGAAACTCTATTTTCAAACTGTCTTTAAAGGAAAGAACGTCAGAATATCCCACAACTGAAAGCTCTGATAGACCCTCCGGGACAACAAACTGAGAAATGTATAAATATGTCATTGAGGTTTTATTCCACATCACAAAAAAAAGGCAAAAATATGTAAATCTTTTGGGTGAAATTTATATCACTGGTATCAAACAATCTGACAACACATTGGGTCGATTTGAGTAATGTTGTGCAGATGCCTGAAGGGGCAAAAGTGCAGACTGGATGACTTGCCCTGTGTGTCCCAGCTGTGTCTGTTTGTATTTATCCCTGAGACACAAACTCGAGAAAAGGGAACCGCTCTCGCTTCCTCCCCCGCTAAAACATCCAGACTGGTGCTTAAAATAACCTGGTTTTCAGGGATGAGCGGGCAAGCACATGCAAATACGTACAAAATCGAATGTGGAAGGAAAACAAATAAAAATAGGGCATGGCAGCTTTGCATCACTGATTTGTGCGATTCAGCAGACCCGTGATGATAAGTAAAATGTGTGAATGTGAAGAAATGTCAGATGCATCTTCGTTTATGGCTGACTGGACACGGAGGAAGTTCACTTCTCCTTCCAGATGCTGAGCTTTCTTGCCATCCGTCAAACTCTGATACCAGGGATTGTAGGTAAATCCTCAGTTGAGAAGGCATCTCCTGGAAAAGGAATATGAGTTAAAAAAAAAAAAACAAAGGAGGAAAATGAGGAACAGACTTCTTTGCTTCAGGTTCAGAAAACAATTTTCATAAATATGGAGCACCGGCATCAAGACATTCTCCCTTCAACAGACATCTAAAGCGGCGAGATGAAGCGATGGAAGTCTTTTAAACTTCCTGTCTGACCTCTCAGTGGTCACTCCTCATGAATTGGCAGGAAAAGCCTCTTCCATATCTAGGCCACGAAGAAGGCTCAGTGTGGCAGCACATAAACAGTATAAAGGGATGAGGAAACAGGAGAAGGAAACGGAGGAAAACGGAGAAGCTCAACAAAGGGTTAGATCAAGAGACAGATTTAGAGCAGTGAAGACAAAAAACAAGAAAAGGAGGAAAAAGAAAATCAGATTGTTCCCATCAGATGTATCTAAAATAGAAGGCAGAATTTCTCTCTTCTGTCTGTTATTGCTCTTTCATTATCCCCTCACATCAATCATGCGATTTTGGACGTTTCTGCAGGCTGACTGTGGAGCGCCACAGCCACAGTTCTGGGACGAAAAAGGAAGTGGAACTGCGCCCTCGCATTCCTCCAAGAATTGATCGAGACTTTTATAGCCGAGTGTGCTGACCAGTCCTTTTCTGCTGGCCGCTGCTGCAAGCCTAGATTACCACGAAGACAAAAAACTATGCAACTGTAACGTATTTACATAATACATTAAATATGAAATTTCACTTTTCAGAACCAGGTAGAGCGGACAAGCCTGGCAAAATGACTGGTGTAGGTGGAGAGCTATGAAATAAAGTTTATCGTTCATGAAAACTCCAGTCATTGCACTATTAAAGATCAGATTGAAAAATGGCTACGTCTAATTCTCAATTATTTGTGCATTCTGCATTTGGCTTTAAATACAATACATTGTAAAACATTGTATATGAAGATATTTCTTTATTTGTGCAAAAGACGTCATATCTGTGTGTTCCACTGATCTATGTCTTTATTTAGATATAGAGCAGGGAAGAGACCCAATCACAAGTGGTCATGCATGTTAGTGTCAGGTGTGATTGGTTTAGAGCTGTCTGAATTCCCTCAGTGTAACTTTTGCTAAACAGCAGTAACAGCAATAGGATCATTGTATGGTAAATTGTAGCTTTATAGAAGCACAAGTAACGAAAAGTCAACAAACTGACTCACTAATGTAAGTTTCACAGCAAAATCTATATGATGTTTGCCGGTACAAGCTAATGGTCACACTAGACCAAGTCCTAAGACAGGTTTGGATGTAAGTTTATCACTTAATTTACACATTTAATTCCATACTACAGTAAGATAGGTAAATAGTTTAAGGAACTGTTCAGCATTTTGGGAATTAGGTTATTCGCTTTCTTGCCAAGAGTAATACTAGCTTTAAGACTTGAAACAGAGGGAGCCTGACTCTATCCAATTGTAACAAAATCCACTTATCAGCACCTCAGGTCTCCTTGCTTTTTGCTTAGTAACCTCTCAGTGATGACAAGACTCTGCCAAGAAATACTTTAGTCTAGCACATAACCTCTGTAAAACCACAAAAAGCACATTTTACACTGCATACTTTCTTTGTATGGATTGAACAAACAAGACATTACATGTCACTGACTGAGCTTTAGAGGTTCCTTGCTAGCTGTTTTTCCAGTTTCCAGTCTCTATGCTAAGCTTAGCTAAGTAGCTGCTGGCTGTTTACTAATATTTACCGCACGGACATGAGAGTGATATTGACCTCTCATCTAACTAGTGGTAAGACCGCAAATAAACACATTCCTCAAAATTTGCAACTATGCCTTTAAGTTTGATTAGTTTATATGTGTGATTCTGGCATTATTTTGTAAGAACAGCACAATAAAAACAAAACCGCAATGAAAAGCATATTTGTAATTGCAGTCACTGGACACTAACAGAACATAAAGATCGTGCAGGAGGAGGAGAGAAGGGACAGGATCCAGTAATCACTTCCAAATTCACCTGTAGGATCAGAGTCTGATGGGGCGAACACATCCAATCAGCAGTGATTGCCGTGGCGGATGTCATCAAACAGATGTCTGCTCTCATGACACACAGCTCCCTTCTGGCAAGAGTCCTCACACAGATACTGACACACACACAGACACACACACACACACACACACACACACACACAGATGACGGTAGAAAGGATGGAAAGAGGAGGGAAGTAAAGAAGACAATTGAGATAAGAATGACAAGTGATGTGACCATCAACGGTGTTTACACTCATCAGCTGCTGATTTTGTTTACCAAGGGCTGCTGAGGTTGCTTGTGTTCATTCTCTGGTGGTCTGATGGATGACGCTAAAGTGGATGACAGGAGACAATGTTAGCTAGTGTGTGTGTGTGTGTGTATGTGTGTGTGTGTGAGTGTGTGTGTGTGTGTGTGTGTGCGTGCGTGCGTGCGTGCGTGCGTGTGTGTGTATGTTACTGCCTGCCTGGGTGTGGTTGCTGCAAAAGCACAGTTAATCGCTTATTTTGGCAGGTTCTGAGTTATGGGCAGACAGTGAAAGGAAAATGTAGGAAATGTGGATATTGCGGATACACACACACAACACACATATACACACAAAAGCCTTGAGCATTTTTGCACTTAATTTTTTTTTTCTAATCTGGCTTGTGTCTCTGGAGCAGAACATTGCCCAAATGTTCCTGAGCTGAGCTCCAGATTTGAGGGGAGGAGAATGTGAAGAATGCTCTGACTCTTGTCTTCATAACGAGGTGAAATTGGCCGTGATTTAATCAGAGTATCAGGTTTAATTAGCTTGGAAGGCCATCCTGACCTGTATGTACAAACCTTTTTCCTACAGTATCTACACGCACACACACACACACACACACACACACACACACACATAAATATGAGTAGGATTCTGACAAAAGTGGTAATTATTGGAGGGGACATTCCTGGTGCACGGCGGCTAGAGATGGCCTGGGTCAGGGAGAGGCCATCTGTGTGTGTGTGTGTGTGTGTGTGTGTGTGTATGCGTGTGCAGCACCTTGACACACCTGTTTGCACTGAATGGTGACCTTCAGAGCAGCATTCTTTCTGTGAAGTTTCACCCCTGCTGTTGGGGTTAGTCACTTGACTTCTGACCTCTCTGAACCCCGCGTCGTCACTCTCAGTCCTCTCCTCCTCTGCGCCTTCTGACAGTTTTTTCCTATGAATGTCAGAAAAGATATTGCTCTTCGCTGAAGGCAATTCACTTGTGCAAACACAAAGCTGTTGACATTAGATTAGACAGGTTTCCCAATTTTGTTCATGTCACTGAAGTAGACAGGACTTAGATAGGTGATCTCTGTTGGATGATGTTTTGTCAGAGTCCAATATCTGTGTGTGTTTTTGTTGTTAGATTTGATTTAAACCAGAGCTGTAGCTGTTCCCAAGTTCTGTGGTGTTGTTGGCCTGGTCTTGAGCACTCTGTGTTCCTTTTGTGTGTGTGTGTGTGTGTGTGTGTGTGTGTGTGTGTGTGTGTGTGTGTGTGTGTGTGTGTGTGTGTGTAGAGTGTGTCTAAGAGCTTGTCATTCTTTTTTTGGTGAATTAAAACTGACTGATTATAATTTCAACATCTGCTATAGCTCAACTTCATGGATATACAAGCTGATAGTAGCTCAGTACGCAATTTCATACCAATTATGGTTTTGCAGCCTCTTTGTTGAAATTTTATGTTTTATTTATGTATAATAAAACATTTGATAATGTACAGTATCTACCTCTTGGCTTAAAAACTGGGCAATGCATAGCTTAGAGTCTGCAGCCATGCTAGCAGCTCTGTGAGGCTTTGCTTTAGCAGCATGTTGAGTAGCTACATTTGCTATGCTGATTATCTTAGTCTACCAATTAACACTGCTGGGATAATGTTAGCTGTTAGCTAGCTGAAAGTCATATACAAATAAAGAGACAATCTGACAAACTGTTATCATTTTACTGCTTCTTGATTGATCAGCAACTGAAAAAATGAGAGTAAAACCGGGTGGGACATCGGGCCATATTTGAAGAAAAAAACAACTTAGTTGATTGCCCATTAGCTAACGTTAGCATTCAACCATCTCCTAGCCAATGTTACCATTTGAGTACATCCAGTGCATTTCACGTCCAAATAAATGTGTCCAAGATGTGCATTGATATTTTAGAATCAATTTATGACTTCCCTATCATATAGAGTAATACTGTCAAACGGAAATGTTAGCTAGGAAGTGGTTGAATGCTAACATTAGCTTTGGTTTAAGGGAAGTTAACAGATTATTATATTTGTTGTTGTACCTTGAAATATGGCCCGATGTCCCTCCAATTTACAGGACTTGTAACCTTCCTGGAACACAGCAGTACAACATTTAAGCTTCGACCCTCAGCGTTAAGTCAGAGGAAAATGGCCAACCTGTGAGTACGGTCCATGCCCATCCATCCAATAGTTGTTGTGATATTTAATTCTAAAAATTTAATGCTAAAGTGACGATAGCTGACTGACATTACCATCCCTAGAGCTGCACTGCTAGCATGGCTATACAAACCTGAATTACAAAACTCTCATGTGAAAGCCACAGAAGGTATTAAGAAGTTTTTAAAATGATGTGTAACAGTCTGTGAGCTGTTGACCAATCAGAAGCCACAAAGGCAGTGACAGACAGAGAGAAGTTGATGCAGACAATATAAAATTACAGTAATTCTATACCACTCACATTTTTTCTCTCTTCCTTAAACACACATGCTCTAAATCACCATGACCTATCATTTAAATTTCAATACAGTTCTCCATGTGGTACGTCTCAATTAAGAGGCCACAAGCAGCCATCAGCAGCATTTCTTCACAAGCGTTAAACCACAATGTTAAATATGTATGAATACATACACCTGCATACAGACGTGTATTTATGTACTTCAAGTGCTGACTCTGTTTTTCACTTCATCTTCTTAAATTGGGACTGTTCTTTCCTTTACCCAACATGTGGCAGAAATACAGTCAGGCACACAGCAGAGGGCCTCGTCCAAGCCAGAGTTTATGACCTTTAACCAAACTGAAGTTTCTATTTAAGACTCAAATGTCTGTGGAAACAACGAGGGAAGTTTCTTTTGGAGGAAGTTCTCAACCATGACGCACATTCTCTATATTAGATTTGGCACAAACCAATCACGGCTCAGTGCTGACATCATTATTTGTTTGGACCTGTCCTGTACACTCTACTATGTGTTGGCAGAGCTGAGTGATATCATTTCAAAAAGGCTGCCATGTTTACACAGGTCATCCTCAAATCCTTGGCCTGTGTAATCCAATATGCTTCACAGGCAGCATGTGCGCAGTCATTTTTAGCATTTATGGCTACCAATGGAAGAGTCAGCACACCACTGAGCGACACAGAGTCAATCTGTTAACCCTTAGTGGGTTCACCAAAATTATCCAACCAAGAAAATACATTTTTTTCAGATTTTCAGATAATGTGATTGTGTGTCGCAAATTTAAAGTTCAACTCAAAATCAAAAATACATGTATCCCTTTACCTAAAGTGCTACGTATCCATCTAGTTTGTTTTAGTTGCTGAGCTTTGGAGACATCATCAGGATGGATGCCTGCCTTCTCTTGAATTGAACGGAACTATTTTCTCTCTACCAAACTAAACCTTCTTTTCACAGTGATGTGGCTGCCAGGTTTAGTTCCTCCATGAACCTGCTCATAACAAGGTCTGTGGATTATTTTGAGGAACAGGGTCATCATATCTGTAAAAAGACATTGCTGTTGAGATTATAAAATGTTTTTTATAAGTGCTTTAAACATCACAAGCCAAATGCCATCCAGTTCCATTATATCTAAGAGAAGGCAGACATCTCGCAACCTACGGAGGACACATATTAATTTCTATTTTAGACCTGGACTGTTCCATTAAATCAAGTTGTTTCATGGATTCACTGCCATTTCTAAGCTGCCACTGATTTCATTTTTTCCTATTTTTTGACTCATGCTATCGTGCAACAGAGAGGAGCTGATCAACCTCACCTCTGGTAAGGAGCTGGCTCAGTGATATTCCACATCACTTCCTGCCTGAAAGAACCAATGTGATCTCCATCTTTTGTCCACAGTCCAACAGAGCCGTCAGCTGAGGCTGTGAGGACAAACAATCTGTCAGCCAGCTCGAGGACTTCCACCCTCACTAACGCTTTCTGATGAGCCTTCCAACACCGCAGCAGAGGAGGCCGGTCACAAACTGGCTGTGTAGAAAGAGAAGCCCACCAGGTACATGGGACTGAACAGTTCACATTTGCTACATACACCACAGTGCACACACATCCTCACCTGGTTTTGGATGTCTACTGCAAAGTGGCAGATGTCCCAGATCTGAAGCCAGCCCGCGGTGTCTCCAGAGACCAGGATGGTGTTTTTAGGCTGATCTGAACTCAGGGTCAGCACACACTCATCTGTCTGCTCTGGAGCGAAGAACTGGCCTGCAAAAAAACAGAATTGTACTCCAAACATAAAGAAATCTAGATGGATTATCATATTAACAATAGTCTCTGCAAGCCTGGTTTAACGAAGGTCTACAGGGGAACAACTTTTTCACTCAAAGTTGCATGTGAGGGAATCTATTTACAATCTGACTCAGTGCAAAATTCAAAACAGTCTTGACTTAAATGACAAATGTACCTCTGAGACAAATTGCTGCTCTTTAAAGGTTACTGTTATGTCACACATCTCCCTATTATGTCACGCTCCCAAATTCCTTTCTGCTAGAAATATGCATATATAGAAAGATACGGACACACTCACATAAATGCACCCTGGCTCACTCATACAACCATGCATGAGCGTACACATATGCAGCGGTCACAGTGCATGAATCCCACACCACTAAACACAGATGGGATCTGGAAAAAGACATAGTTGTGGGCTGCCAGGAATGGTACAGGCAGGAGGCCAAGTCAACAGTTCAGTCTGACTGTCACTGCTCTGGGTGTTTGTAAATCCATCTCTGCTTGTCAACTGCTTGTGCACTTTGGTGCTTCTACCTCGCTCATACTGCGAGACTTGATGCCTTTTATTTTTGGATGCATTTCCTCCGAAAAATACTCTCTGCATCCACCCTCCTCCCTCTGTCCCACTCACCATAAGTGTGCGTCTGTCCGGTGACGCTCCAAAAGCAGAGACAGCCGGCCTGAGATGAGACCAGGACACCTCTGTTTCTCAGCTTTCTGTCGCCAGCTCGATGCTGCAGGAACAAGAGGCTGTCCACGGGGGGCACCAATCTAGATTTACACAAGCAGAAGAAAAAAAGAACAGATATTAACAATGATTACATATTCACAGTAAAATAATGAGTAAAGTTAATAAAAAAGGTAAAATTATTTCTTATGAACGAACATTTAGTGTTAGCGTGCCATCATAGTTAATATTGTTTTTTTCTAAGGATTTTGGATTTTATTTATTATGATAAAGATATTTACCAAGTGTTTACCATGTACATTTACTATGCCTGTGCCAGTAGGGGACCAGCGGACTCTGAAGTACATGTACTGATAAAACAATATAAAAATATTGGAAATAACCATCATGTATTAATGGTAAATGTATAGTTCAGCAACTCTTGGACCCAACTGTGTTGTGTGGAGACTGCTGGGGTGCAGTTACCAGAGAACCATTCATAATCTATAAACAAATGAACACAAAAATGTGCCTACAGAAACCAAAAAATTAAAAATGAATCACTTGAATTTCAATTTCAGTTTGATCATGATCAAAATGTGTGTGTAAGGTGCATCAAGTTTCCTCACATCTGTCCAGTGGTGTATTATTATCACAATTATCACGTTTTATATTATCACAAGGGATGGATGAAGCAAGGGGATAATGTTTTTGATACTAAAAATTAGCTAATATTGGCATGATAACGCAACAGCAGTCAATTAAGTTTTCTCACCCTCTCTGTGTCGGACTTTGCAGGTGGAGCACTGGTCCTTGCGTCTCCAGCCTCCAGATAATGACTTCTCCATCATGGCTCGCTGTGGCAATGACCCCGAGAGCGGAGCACTGACTCACAGCCAGGATGTGGGATTTGTGGACGCCGCTGGACTTCCACGACATGTCCGCTCTGACATATAAATCCTGTAAGTAAGTACAATGAATACACAGACAAGAAGTTTTCTTCTTGTGGTATTAATTACACAAATATTAAAAATTCAGATTGAATAACACCAGTAGCATGATGATGTCTTCAGGCTCTGCTCTGTGCATGAACTTGCCGCTTGAAATTGTGAAACTTACACCATTTCCTCCCGTGTGACAGTTTACAAATGGTCCGGAATAACATGTAATTGTTTGTGCTGCCTTGTGGAGAGCAGCTCTATTTCCTTCTCTGGTTTACTGATTTTGTTTACACCTCTGGGCTACAGTGTTGTGGTCGGCTCTTAAAAATGCTGGAAACTCAGCGTGGCGGACGTCAGCGGAACGCTGGCCCAGATATCTTCTGTGGTCTTCTTTGATCTCCCCAGGTGCATTTGAACATGTAATGTACGTCATTCGCTGGTATTTTTTTGTACTCCCGAAACAACGGCCCTCACATTTTCGTTTCCCTTAATATGAAAGTTCTGGCTCTGCTGAAACAGGAGCCTTTACAATTTGCTGGAGAAGCATGAATACTGAATGTAACAACGGTATTCTTCAGGGGAATACGTCTGACCGCACCGCAGATGGTATTTAAAAGTTAAGAGGTAAATTGTAACACAAGAATTTGAGGGGTGAGAATATGTACATCTGCACAGTCTCACTTCATACTGGTGTTTGTACTGGCAATGGCAATGCTTGATCTTTATTTCCTAAGACCTGAGTGTCAGCATGTATAAGTGTGTAAGTGGATGTGGTTTATTATGCTCCGAAAAGCCCTAGACATGTTTGTTGCTGTAATAAAAAGACATAGGAGGTCTCCTTTAAAGACATGACAGGCTTACTGACTTGGGTACCTTTTGTGCTACTTTTTGCAGGAAATATTTTCTGAGGTGAAAATTCAAACTGTTGTCAGCATTCTCAAGAAAAATGCAGTGTTTTTAAAGTCTGTACCAGATTAGTCACTATGGTGATAGCTGTTTGTGTAGGGCTCATCATCCAGCAGTCAACATCTGGGGAAGAACTTGTAGATGAACGCAAGTGAGAAGGATAAGATCTCAACACATTTAAGCTTTTTGGTCATTAGTGAATGTGATTGCGGCACTTCCCAGAAATCACCTGTCAATCACAAACGTCTGTGATGTATTTAATACTGTGATCATCTGTCAGTGGCATTGCTGAGCTGCACGGACCAGACATTCACAAAAAAATGTAAGAATGTCTGGTATTTTTGTTTCGTTTAGTTAGTGGTATTTTCTATGTCCAGATCACACAGATGGTTCTCCAACTACTTCAACTTTGATATGTAACGTACCCTGGGATGGTGCTGACTACTAGTAGGCCTATGGGGCACTGTTTTTAAAAAGAATTAGCATCTATATATAGGTTTTACGAACACAGGTAAACCTGCTTTCTCACTGCCAGTAGACAGGTTTGCCTTTAGTGCTGTGTGCCTGGTTGGTAATGTTCAATGTCATCAATGGGCCACAAAACAGGGAAGAGTGCAAAGCAGCAGACTGACCTATTTTATCAGACTTCAGACTTTCAGAACAGTTTTTTTTTTAAATACATACGTTTTTTCTGAGCTGATGACAGAAGCAGCTAAGAAGTGACACATCTCACTTCTTTCTCATCTCTTTTGGGAGTTGCACACAGGGACAGAGTGGCAATGTCATGGTGGTTTCTTTTTTATCTTTTATTTTTACAGTCTTTCTATCAAACTTGATGCTGATCGATCGATGTCTGACCGCTGCTGAACAGATGGACTGAAATGTATTCACGCGCCAATGTCCTTTCCACGTGCGTCACAGCATTACCTTGGAAAAGGGGCGAAAATGTGCATGTCCACTGGATTGTCATGTTTCCGTCACTGCCAATTGGAGCTGGAGCCGATAAATACCTGTGACTACTGCATAGTCATTTTTCCAGGGAATGAAAGTTGACTATACCCATTCCCAATGAAGACAAAATACAGATGTTAATTAGTGTTCGTGGGATTTTTTTATCCAGTGTTAAAGAGTGGGTCCAAACGACACACAGTCCTGCTGATGGTTTCACCACTATTCCACTGAGTTTGTTGCTGTCATGTGCCAAAAAAGTGAATGTAAACATAAACTTCATAGTTCCTTTAATGGTGTCTCTCTTATCTTTCACTTAAAAGTTAGTGAAAACCTGGAATACCTGACTAATAAATTGATTTTCAACCTCGGGGTGGAGACCCCTAAGATGGTTGTGAGTTAATTTCCAAGGGTCACCAGATGGTTGGAAATTACAATGTATTTAAACTGGGAAATAGCTTTTACATAACATTGCCTGTGCCAGTGATATAATTTGCCTTTTAACAGGTTTTGACCTATATGTTCTCATCTATTTATTTCTACTTTTGTAAATTGTCGTTTACTTTAATTTACTTTTTTTTCAAAATTTCCCTCGGGATAAATAAAGTATCTATCTATCTATCTGTCTGTCTGTCTGTCTGTCTGTCTGTCTGTCTGTCTGTCTGTCTGTCTGTCTATCTATCTATCTATCTATCTATCTATCTATCTATCTATCCATCCATCCATCCATCCATCCATCCATCCATCCATCCATCCATCCATCTATCTATCTATCTATCTATCTATCTATTTGTCTATCTATCTATCTATCTATCTATCTATCTATCTATCTATCTAATATATGCATGCCATGTGTGGGGGCTGGGGGTTGTGATTCTACTTTGTTTTGTACAATTCCAACCACAGCGTCTTCTTCAAAAATAAAAACATGTAATTACAATAACAGGGTACCCACTCTTTTCTGGGCTTTTGCTTATCTCTCACTCTCCACGTGTTTTCCATGACTGGAAAACTGGTCAACTGTTTTTCAGGTCTTCCAGGACTTGTGGGAATCCTGGATAAATAGATTGTTTATGAGATGTGTTTATTCTCATTGGACACAGCCACAGAAAAACTGGCACTATCAAGACATTGTAAGTAAGAACTCCCGGTCACCGTCATTTTAGGCTCTTTATAATGTGTCTGTCCCGCTACTGGGATGTGGTTTGGGGGGGGACACCAATGATGGCAAAAGGTTGAGAACCACGGGGTTAAATTAGTAGTTTGTTGAATCAGTAATAAGTACAGCGACTTCAGAACCTGATGACAAATATCTTGTTTTTGCTGACCTCCAGGGGATTCATTTTAAACTTAGTTACAGTGGCATACATGTGTACTCTGGCACCGTATAACATCATCTGTGTGATTACAGGTGCAACAGAGCAGACTTGCGACCACATTCAACCACAGCAGAGGTGAAACAGGCTTGAAACCTGCACTCGGTGACACACTGCAGTCCAGTTAAATTACTCTCTGTTAAACTGCTGTAGATCTAAAGTTAATGTCACCTTGGCAGCTGCAATGTCGTACTGAACGATCCGCTGACTCCGCCCCACAGCCAGCAGCTGGTTGTCATGGAGACAGGTCAACCCGGTGACCTCAGAGTCGGTGACTGGCTCCAGCTTGTGCAAGTTGAGGCCGTTGAGTAAGTTCCACACCTGCACAGGAAGTGAATGTCCTCTCATTAACACACTCATTTTAAGCCTCTCATAAAATGTAGGATTAATATTTACATCCTAATTTACTGTTATTTTTAACCTTGATGGTGCCATTGCGAGCCCCAGTGATCAGCCTTCTGTGGGAAGAGTCGAGGGCCATGCAGGTGAGTTTCTCTTCTCCATGAGTGTTTAAGATCTGAAGCCGCCTCCTGCCTGTCTCCACGTCCCACAAAGACACAGATGAGTCGGCGTGTCCGGTCACCACCTGTCTCAGGGTGGAGTTGTACAGAGCACAGGAGAGGGCGGGACCACAGTGGATGTTTGGTCCACGTTTCCTCCTGTCATCCGTCAACCATCCGCCTCCTCCTCTTGTCATTTCAGTCAGATGGAGCAATGCGAGGTAATCTTTGCATCCCACCACTAAATGAGACTGCACAGGAAGAGGAGGGCTCAGCAAAAGGAAGGGGAAGTTGCCGTGTTCTGGGATTCGACCTGGCTGCTGACAGGGGAACTGAAGGCGGACGGTTTTCAGGCAGTGATGGCTGGAAATGTCCCAAACTCTCAGCTCCTGGCCCAAGGAAACATCATTTCAGTAAACAGCATGATTTTACATGAAAAACAATAAGCTACTTTGATTTCATTTCTTTAATGACTCACAGCATCTCTGGAGTAGCTGAATATCTGCTCAACAGCCTGGTAGATTGCAACATCCAGTACAGTGGTGCGGTGACCCAACAGTGTAGCCACAGGACACATGGTCACAAATGGAGTCCACAGTCGGACTGCTCGGTCACACCCTCCTGTGACCATCAACTGCAGAGAGGCATTGTAGTCAAAACATTTAGCTCCCTGAAATGAGACAAAAGGAGCAGAATATGTTGCTTTGTGCTAATAAAACTGCGCACAAACTGGTAAATAGTTGTGTTGGGAAAAATGTCCACTTCTAAAAATACAAATGTAGTAAGCTGCACTCATTAGTGTGGGTGTTTGTAAGGTTGGGTTTATTGTTAAAAATGTCCAGACAGTTAATTGGAGTGTAAAATTAGACAAGAAAAAAAATGCCACTGTGAATAACAGGAAGCTCCACCACCCACTTTAATAATGTTTTGTGCAAAAGCATTGCTTCTTTTCTCCACAGTCGGTGGCACTGTGCGCCTCTGCGTGCTGGCCGAGAGTCAACTTCAGAAAAAGTAACTTGGATCAAATCTCATATTGTTCTTAAAGATAAAACTGATTATGGATATAGATCACGTAAGGATGTTCACAAACTTTCCTCAACTTCAGATTTTGATGGGCTGAAAGTTGACTTTTTTTTAACCTTGAAACCTCCAGCTAGGTCAGTGTCACCCAGACCAGAGTGCTGTGACCCACACCCGTCCATCTGACCTCGATCCACTTCAGAAGTGGATAACAACAAATTGTTGGCAAGACAACAGAAAAGAATAGGCAGAATACCAGGTCAGAATCTTAAAACCATTATTGTGAAACTATTACATTTGAGCTGTGTACCAATGTAGCTATTAAACTTCTTGATGTGGGATTGGGTTGAGAAATGTACTTCTGATGGATAAAAACATACTTGAGTACAGTGTTATGTGAGGCCGTAATTATACAAGTCTAACCCAAAGAAAAAGGTATCAACATGTCAATATTTACAAATGTAAATACATGGTAACCAACTATTGCGATGTCAGTTACCTGCTTAAATTTCCAGATATAAGGCTCCTGCTTCAGTGTCACATTCATGAAAACCACAGAGGTGGTGTCACTTTCTGATGAGGTCATGATGATGTTGGTGTCAGGCTCAAACATCACTCTGGTGACCGGCCCCTGGTGCATGTTGGGGATGTGGCGGTAGGAGACCATGTCGCTGTGTTGACCCAGGTCCTGTTAACACAGTAAATGCTTTAATATTGTTTGTGAAATTGGAGTGTTATCAGTATATATCATCGCTGTAAGACACATTTTTCTGAGCTCTGTAATTCAATAGATCAAGGCCAAGCTTACTGGGACAAAGATCCTCTGTGGGTTGTTCTCTTTCATTGTCAGATTCTTAAAAAGACCTTTAAATGGGTTCAGGAACCACATGAGGTGCACTCCACCCTTCTCATCCCCCAGGAGCAGCAGGGAGGGTCGCTCTCGACACTAGACACACATAGATTTAAGCGATTAATCGATTGTTCTCAGAGTGAATTTGTTGGCTTTAAAAGAACATTACAAAAGAAAAGTGGTCCTACCTGTATGTCATGCCAGTAACAAAGAGCAGTCGGGACACTACGAAACCCTTGGAGAAATGATGAGACAAAGACTTAACATTTAAAAATGTAGATGTTTGTATCAGTGACCAGCTCAACTTAAGTGCAATCAAGCTTACCAAACAGGTGGACATCCTCGAATACATTGGCTGTGGAGACATTGACAAAGTGCAAGTCCCTGCAGTCGGTCGCTATGGCAACCCTGTGGACATTGCCCATAGAGACGGCATCAGTGGTCCAGCCTCTGAATCTCCTCGTGTTGGCCACTTCCTCAGTTGGGTCTCCAGCAAGCTGGATTTAAAAGGATTAAATACAAGTGTGTGTGTGTGTGTGTGTGTGTGTGTGTGTGTGTGTGTGTGTGTGAGTGCTTCCCCACGGATGCCATAAATAGTACCATGATGTCACTCACCCCTAGACTTTTGAGGATGTGTAGGCTGCTGTTCCAGACAGTGATTTGACCCCCTTTACTGACACTCATATAGCGCAGTGGAGGAGGATGGGAAACAGCAACCACGCGCACCGTAGGCTCCCGCTGCAGAGGAATGAGTTCAACTGTCGTTAATAAAAAAAAGGTCATCGGAATGATAAAAGTATTTCTTTTAGAAAAATACATAAGCAGAACTTGTAAATAGACAACAAATTGACAGAAAGAGTGCAGACAGATGGTGGAATTAATGCAGTTGTTAATCCACAGCGCCAATCCAAAATTACCTGCAGCATCTGTGTAGATTAACAGATTTACTTTATTGCAACATTACTACCTTAATTCAATATCATTTGGAAAAGCAGCTAGGCTATGGGATATAAGTTTTATACTGAAATAGAGACATATTATTAACTTTGTTAAACCCACGTGAAGGGTTTGTCACACTGTGATGAGCCATGAAGCAATTATAAAAAGTGACAAACAGCAATTCCCTTTCCAAAACCCTGACCAACACCCAATGCCACTCCCTTTCAGCTAGATATTTATTTCAGTATTGTCTCCATATTTGATATCCAAGCTAAGGTAATGAATAGACACACAATACTCACTTTTGGCTGATAAAGAACAGAGAAACTTTTATAAGCTGACAGGCACGCAGCAGGCTAACATGGCTAACAACTGGCAACTAACAATTTACCCAGACAGCAGACAACAAGCAACTTTAGTCCCGTATAAGTCTTGTTTCTTCTAATTTTATGAATGTACATCCAATACTCATTATCTTGTTCGGTTTTGTTTTGCCTTTGCGGGCTTCTGAGGATGATATATCTGTCTTTTTAGCTTCCCCCACCAGCTAGGATAATTGCTATACCATTAGCTGCCGTTCGTTGCTAGGCAGTTAGCTTGGGCTAGCGTGTTAGCAAAGCTTTTTTTTTCCTTTAAACTACTGCCTGGGAGTTGCTGAGAAGGGTAAGACTCACCAGAATAACGCCACTAAGGTAAATATGTGGGCCATAAAATTACAAATATTTTTCTTTACAAATTTCCTACAAATCACTGTAGAGGCAGGGGGATAGACTAACACGCTGTTGCTCTTCGGCTAATACTGTAATGTAGCTTGTAGTCATTTAGCTAATTGAATTGGGGTTGGTTGGGGTTAGATAAGATACGGGTTTGGTGTTTTTAGTGTACTGTTTTGTTGTGTTGCATCAATTTCCCTGCTGGAAAAACCAGCACAGACCAGCACCAAAACACAACTTGCTGGTCTTGCTGGTGACCAGACACTAGCAAGACCAACTGGTCTATGCTTTTATTTCCAGCAGGGTTGTCAGGACCTACAGCAAATAAACTAGCTAATTTATCTATTTACAAGTAGAAGAAGATGCTTTTAGATTTAGCTACTAGCGACCACCTGCTCTCCCTTGGTATATTATTAAGACACAAGCAGGTGCAATCTGTGCTAAATTACAGTGAGCTTTCTGCCTTTCTTTTCCTCCCTTTCTCTTCTTTTTTGTGACCCCAATAGGCATTTCACTGTAATGGTTTTGACCTTAGAGCATCCTGCCAAGACCCTTCCTTCTAATTTGACCAGGTGTAGCCAACCAGGTGGATCCTACCTTGTTGTGAGCGCAGTGTCTGATCTGTGGCTGGGAGTCCAGGAGAGCAGCTCTGGGGATGGAGGCTCTCTCTCTCTCAGTGTACTCCAGAAGCAGGTAGGAACACAGCTGCTGCCACTCCACCTGCCCGGTACAGGTGATGTCTACCTGCACATAGAACAGTTTAGCGACTCTTTTCTTATCTGTACTTCGACAAAGACTTAATTTCTCCTTACCTCACTGAAGAATCTCTCAACCCACACGTCCTCAATATCTGGACCGATCACAGACCTCAGAACCTCCCGAAACTCCTCGATCTTCATTCCACGCTCCTCATGTCCCCCTCCGTTCCTTCCCCTCCTTCTATTCAGCCTGTTGTCGTGCATCTGTACTCCAGCTTTTGGACAGGTGAATGCATTTCTCAGGAGCTGCAGGTGCTCGGGGCTCAATTTCTCTGCAGGGCTGACGCCACAGGCTGGATCACTGCAGAGGGAACCCACACCTTATCTTAATTTGTGCAGAAATGTTTTCAAGTTCTTGAACTCAGACCAGGTTGGGACTGTCCCTTCTGTCAAGACTGCCATCAGGAGCCACTTTTAGGGGATTTAGGGGATTTAGTGCTACCGGATCTAGATGAATCACAGATTTAGGTCTTGGTGCTTTACTAATATTTTCTGTGAGATACTCTTACAGGTTTAGTAAGAAAAGCACCAGAATTCTAATTTTTTATGTTTAATTTATGAACTCTTTTATCATCACAGGGACAGTACAAAAAAGCAAATAAAAAAGCACAGAGAAAAAATATGAGGACATGGGATAATCAGTAAATCAAGACAGATTTGCATATTCAAATAATTGGCTTTCTTCCACCTTCTGGTTCATTATTCTCGAAAGCTTCTCTTAAATTGGGAGCTAATCTTAGTTCCATAACCAGCTCCTCAGGTGGATTGTGATCAAAACATCTATTTAGTTGGACTGAACCCAAAGATCAATCAGAGACAATGAGATGTCATAGCATCACTTATGTTTAGCTTTTGTTTGTTTGAGTTCTCATTGTCAAGTAATTCCATCCAGTCACCGACATCTGGTCAGAATGCAGAATGAATGCAGCGCTCCCAAGTGGCAGCACTGAGCCATCACACGGCTGATCCAAGAAAGTTTAATCCAACATTATGAAGTGCACACGATGTACACTCATCTGAAGCATACAGCACTTGGTAAATATCGCAAGAAGGGAATAAGCGGTAAGTGTTTAGGAGGGTGTGTTTAACAGATGGGAGTGTCCCTGACCACCAGCAGCTCCTGTGTGGCCGTGTTGCTCAGGGAGACTTCGAGCTCCAACAATAAGTCAGCGCTGTGTCTCTCAGCACTGTGAGCTCTATTTCCAGATCCATCAGGACACGCAGGAGTGGTTCTTTACGCCATGCAAATTACTCACGCAATTAACCAACAAAGCTGATGGAACTGTAAAATAATTAAGTAGTAAAAGTGCATTAGTGGAGCGGAGTGAAAAGGCTGCTGTGTCTGAAAGAGCTGGTGAGGCTGTGTGGGAAGGATGTACGCACAAATGTAGAATGCGTAGAAGACCAAACATCATTTCTTTAATTGTTATGGAAGGACGGACGTGTGGGTGGACGGATGACGACTAAAACAGCATATTTCTTTCACTCTGTGTAAACATTTTTATTTATTAGACAGGAGGATATTTGAGATTATAAAACCTAAGTAGCCATGGACATGTCACAGAGGCATATAATAAGGTACAGCACACATATCACAGGCATTTGTATGTAGGTCATATACAGTGATCAGTTACATTCAATGAGATAAGTCAGGACAAGACAACTCACCAGAACCTGCTGTGTGGCACTTCTTTCTCATAACACACCCATGGATTCCTTTTCTTTCTTAAGGCATCCATACTGATTACCTTAATAAACTCCTCTTTAAAGCCTTGTGAACGCCACACATTGCTCCATCTATTCTACATTTAATCCACATTGTATTGTTTCCAGTTCTTTCGATCCATATCCCAATGACAAACAAATACGCAGCAACCACAAGTTCCCCTCAAAAGCGCTGAGACTCTGAGTTAGTTTCCTTCCCTCCTGTCCCCTTGTCTTCTCAGGCAAACCCTGATTGGCTCAAACAAAGCCCCTCGTCTCCAGAACAGAGGAGGAATGTCCAGCGGGTTCGTGGTTCAATGAGCCGACCATCATATGTGTTTGACCACTCTGAGGGGGAGGGGGGGAGTCAACACATCGGTGGTGAGAAGAACACCGTGGGGAGATGAGGGTTTCCAAAATAACTGCAAGTCCGCTGGGGGTAACCGAGCCACAACCCCCACAGACGAGCCCTCTGTGGATTAATCATTTATAGAGGCAAAGTTAGTCAGGACCCAGGAGGGTAAAGATTGGTAACTTTTGCATGGGGACAGTTCAGGTGTCTGAACATAATAAAAGACAATGCAAAAATCACATATGTCACTGCTACAGCAGTATATATCCTTAAGTTAAAACAAGAAAAAAGCGACAAGCAGTGATACTTCCTGTTTTATTCTTATGGTCTCACGGTCCTCTAACTAATGGTGTTTAATTATTGCCAGGCAACCCGCAGCACTTCTGCTTCCCACTTCAATGAGCTTGAACTGTCCAGAGTGGCCTCCCACTATGTTTAATGAAGGCAGTCAAGTCCCACAGGAGACTGGTCTGCTGGGCAACTCCTTGCACCCAGTCTAACATTAGACCTGATACCTACAGCAGTAGCCGAAACTGTAGCTGACTCAAATAATCCTCATAATTCATCTGATATATGATGTAATGACCAGTAATGGAAAAAAGACAGACGTTCACAATTATTTGTCAGCATGATTAGACTAAATATATCAGTATTTAGCTGCGGTTCTCCTGGTGTTAGAAAGATGAAATATAAATGTTTCCAAAATTATTTTCTAAAAAAGGAACAACAGGCATAATGTTCATGAGTGTCAAAACGTATTCTGCAGTACATATCACATCTCCCTGGTTCCAAAACAGGATGTTTTGTTAATTTCATTCGGACAGCCAGATGTAACATGTTCTGTACGACCAGACTGGATAAAAAAACAGAGAACAGAGTTGCTGGCGTAAACTACTCAATTGCCTCAACAAGAACGTCCTGGGTTTTAACCCCAGCTGGGGCCTTTCTCTGTGGAGTTTGCATGTTCTCCCCTTGTGTGGATTTCCTCTGGGTACTCCGATTTCCCCCACCATCAGAACATTATTTTCACTCTCCAGCCAGTGCACTTGACCAAAGGCACTGGCTTAGAGTCTGGATTTGGTCGCTGGGTGCTGTACGCTGGCTGCCTCCTGCCCCCACAGGATGGGTGCGATTAACAGAGCTTGTTTCACTATGTTGTACATTGTATGATTGTATGTGAATAATAAAGATCCGTCTTCTGTAATACCACACAGTAGAAATACTCTGTTACAAGTCAAATGTCTGTGTAAAGTACAAGCATCAAAATATGCTTTAAGGACCAGAGGAAAAATATTCATTAGGCAGTGTGGCCCCTTTCAGACTAATGTATGTTATCGGATGATAACTATTGAAGCATGCCATTTGTTCATCACCTCAATGTTAATGGTGGAGCTGATTTTATAACTTTATATACTTCTAGGTGTATACATTAATAATTGGTAATGATTATACATATTATGTTGTCTATTTCTATGTCCTACCGTTTTATGATATTGTTAATTTCTTACTATTGTTATTGTTTATAGTTAAATTGAACCGTCCTGTGGCTGCTGTGACACACAAATTTTCCCCTTTTTAGGGACTAAAAATAGAAATTCCGATTATGATATTAAACAACATTTTTCAGTGGAAGAGCCGGGGGCAGGGGACACAAATGAACCTTGGCTAGAAATTATTGTAAAATAATGTTTCTTGCACTGTTCCTGACAAATAAGCCGAATAGATAAATAGGATTGAAATTGCACCACCAGGGATCAGCACACTTTATTTAAACAAAATGATTTATTTATTATATTTTGTATGATTAATCCTAAACTGTAAAGTCTCTTGTAACTATTTTTTTTTTAAAATCATTATTTTAAAGTGACGTAGAGTAAAAAGTACAATACTTGCTTTTGGTGAAGTTCAGATAAGCTGCCTGTTGAACTGGGCTGGACCCTGTAGTCGGCTGGTAGTTTCTCATGGTATTACCCAGCACGGCCACTAGATGGAGCCACAATAGAACTATTCGCTCAGCGCTCAAACACGCAGAGCTCGAGTGTTACTACTCACCAAACATCTGACGACTTTACACTCAACAAACAACATCATCGTGTTATCTACAACACTTTAAAAAAAAGAGAGAATGTAATTGATCTATAACTCTACTTCATTCTTAACTTTCGCCATCCCTTCGCCTGTCAGCACTCTAGGCTATAATCTGAGACCTTCTGCGCGGGGCTCCACTCGCACGATGGCAGCAGCAGCTCACCATCCTCCACTCAGTGTAATTACACACCCGTGACCCGCCCTCATTTCCCCCCGGTTCTCACCATCGGGGCACGGAAACTTCCCTCAGCCCTGCCCTGTGTGCTGCAGTGATGGGGCAGTGAGGATGCCAGAGCGCGACAGTCCTTTTTAGACTTGTTTTTCTTTTCCCACAACTTCAATGATTTAGTCTATTTTTTTCTTTCCTTTTTCTAATTTTAACCTGTTTGTTGCCATGTTGCGGGTTGTGGTAGAATCGGCCAAAGGTCTGCCCAAGAAGAAACTTGGAAATCCTGATCCAGTCACCTCTGTGATTTTTAAAGGTAAATCTTACTTTACAAGTCTTTGACAAGTTCTGATTGTGTGTACAGTGGAAATAAAAGTGGCTCGGGAACTTAACTTAATGTTTTTCTTGTATGACGTCACTCTGGTAGTTTTACTGTGATATGTATGACAGCTAATGCAGCCAATAAACTATAGCAGGACTCTTATTTAGTTCTCTTGTACTTGTGCATTACTTGGAAGTCCAAAATGTCAAATAGAAAAAATTTAATCTCTAAGTATCTTTGTACTCCTTTCTTAAATGCAGTTTATTCAAAATCTTGATCAGCATTAGTTGTATTAGCTGCACCCCAGAAGGATTCTCCAACATGTCCCAGCAATTCCAAGATACACAGATAGTTCAGTAGGGACCATGCTCAGACCTGCAGGATGGACAGTGTGTGCACCTTAGCTCAGAAAGAATAAAGAAGATCGCAATTAAAGGAAAGGCATACGTTAGAATTTAAGGAAACGATCCCACAGCTACTGCGTTAAATCAATATCAAACAGAGTTCATATGATCCTGGCAATCAGCCCTAGTTGCTCTCAGCTGTTTTCTTTGTACCGCTGTCATCACCATCATCATCGTCCACAGGTGTGGCAGCTTCTGCATCCTTTTTTTCCCTTGTTCCCTGTTGAAGGAGAAACTGCAAGCCGCTAAAAAAACAAACATCCCTCTGCACACAAAACATGCACAACGGAGACAGTTTAGAAAAAATCTCAGATTCCGCAGTGGGTCCAATCATTCTAGGTGAATTATTGAGTTGCTTGACCCACGTGTGTCTGGATCTAATGGAGAGAATACGCTGATGTTTTGTGTCAAATCACAAGGACAAAAAGTGCAAATTCACAAAGCTCGACTTGACTCTGATTTCAGATGAGAAGAAGAAGACAAAGTCGATTGACAGTGAGGTGAATCCTGTGTGGAATGAGGTAAATCCATTACACAAACACACACGGTCGAACCTTTAGACCAGTTGAAGCGGAGAGCATGAATAACTGAAGATAAACGCAGCACTAGACATCACATGGTGAATATATACTGTGACAAACATCATATGACTGTCACAGTATTGACCATGGTAATAGATTATGTGACTGAATCAAGATTTAAAAGGCTCCTCTGTCAGATAGAATGTTGATTCTTCAGGACAGAACAGTGACTGAATATCTGATGGACTGCGTGTCCCTCATCTTGTCTTGTAGGTGCTCGAGTTCGATCTGAAGGGCGCTGCGCTGGACACCAGCTCCTACGTCGACGTGATTGTGAAAGACTATGAAACTATTGGGAAAGATAAGTAAGTGCAACTTAGCTCCTGATACTAAGCCCCCCTCTTAGCTTTGGCTTTATGGTTTGTGCAACGGAGAGATCACAGTGATGAAAGAGAAGCTGTGCACCTCACCTCACTGAGTCACTGTGCAAACTTCTTGTCTGAGGGAAGACTTTTAAGACGGCAGGTTAGCCAACAGGAACGGGGGTTTTTGATGTGTATCAAGTGATTAATTGTTATTTGTAGAGGCCCCCACCTGCTGGTAAGGATACATATCATTATCAACACTGACTCAGTAATATACAAGGAAGTCAGAGTCACCCAGTGTTTGAGTTATGTAGCTGGCTGCCTCTACCCCCTCACACCCTGCTTGCCATGCAGAGACTTGCCGGGCTGTGTGGGATGACTGCCCCTGATTGGGCAACAACTGATGGATGAATCGCTGTTTGTTTTCTCTTCCTCTCTGTCTCTGACTGGGATTCGTGTGGTACAGAGGACAGGGAAAAATGTTGAACTGTAAAAATGTGTCAGTTACTTGACAAACTCGATTGTAGTGAGGTTATTGCAGTACATGCAGTGTGTATGAACTGCTTGAATGATGTGTGAGGAGAAGTGCAGCCAGGCAAAAGCAGTCAGAGTCGCTCCAAGACGGCTAAAGTGTTGCTGCTCCAAGTAAAACCTGAGACGCATATGGGACCAATCTAGACCAGCCACAAAGAATGCTTCCTCGACATCACTAATTAGAGCGATCAAAGTCTTGTCTGTGGTAGGAAAACAAAGTTTATATCTCTTAAGAATTTATGTCCAACACATCATATATGTTTTGTCTTTTGTAAAAGTTTCCCCAGTGCACAGGACAGTCATAACTGTGGGAGGAGCTTTTCAGATGTGTGCTTCCAGCACATGAGTCCATGTTAAATCGACTAAAGTTTTCCACTGGGCTGGCCCGTCTGACACACTCCCTAAAGATCTACACAGCGGGAACAGAAAATGACTTCCCCCTCTCTCTCTTTCTTTCTTTCAAATAGTTTTCCAGCTGCTGTTGTGGGTAATCCCTGTTGTCATGGCAACTGAAGAGGGAACAAAAAATAAATCGGTGTCCTTTCAACTAATTAGATTTTAGATTGGAATCAGAAGATTGTAGGACAACTTTTCCTTGTGTAAACAGATGTGTCGTGTTGATCATCAGATCTGAGAATTAACTTCTGCCAATTAAGATTTTCACGAGTTTAATCAAGGAAAATATATCTTATTTCCTTCTGCATATATTTAGGATATGAAATGCACAAGTTTGAGGTCTGTGAAGATGTACTTAATCACAGCTGTGCTTTGAACTAAATACTAATGTCCGCATGCTAACAATAAAAATTCTAAGTTACAGATGTTTAGCAGGTAATGTCAGTGTGTTAGCATGCTAACACTATTTAGCACAGGAATATACTCATAAACCAACATACTGGACCACAGACATGTTGAAGATGGTGCTAATGGAAAGTGAGGGGATCACTTAACAAGTTAAAAATTATCCTCGGGGGACCATGAATATCTGTGTTTAATTTTACAGTTATTCATGCAATACTTAAAGCCCATGTTGGTTCTAAAATCAATAGATTTAGATGGTCAAGAGACCATGAGTATCTGTATCAAATTTCACAGCATTCCATTAAATAGTTTGGAGATATTTTTACCCAGAAATGTCAACCTTAAGGGTGGCAGTAGATGAAAAGTCAAGGGATCACCAGAGTTGGTAGGAGTCATTCTCTTTGGGGCCATGAATGTCTGTACAAAAGTGTGTGCTGATTCATTTGTGGATGTTGAGCTACTTCACCAAGTGAGTTAAACATTTGACCTGCTTCAGAAGAGTTCCTCCACTTGGTACCATGAATTTCCGTACATTTCAGAACAACAAATGTGGCGATATTTCTGTCTGGACCGAAACGGTCGACTGACATTGTCATCCTTAAAGCCACACGTCCAGCCTGGCTAAAAATTAACACTTAAAACTATCTACACAGGCAACTTAGTAAAGCTAGTTCATGATTAAAGAATCACCAATCTCCTGCTTTTCACTTGGTTTGCATGCTGCTGTTAGAGAGCTTTGTTTTGTCCTGTGTTTTAATCCACGTAAGGTAGAAAAATACCGTGTAAAATTCTCCCACAGAGTTGCAAGATAAATGTTTTTGATAACACTAACATGATAATCAAATGACCACTTAAATATTATCATGGCCATAAAATATTAACTTTTTCTGCAGCATTCAAATGTTTAAAACAAAAGCTGGGTAATACCCTTCACAGGATATGGCTGGAAAACATCAGTGTCCACGTCCGAACATCTCACCCACTTTCACTGCTCTCATTGAATGCTTGTATAGCGTCAAAGTGCTGACAACTCTGCAGATAAACATGAGTCAACAGCAATAATCAGGGAACTGGGAAATCTGACATGAACAGCCTGGAAACATATCTCAGATTAGCTGTATCAACATCTCACAGATCTGTGAGAGGAAATGAATTATGACAAGGGAGAGGGTGGTTACATTTTGGAACTGAGACCGTGCCAAGAACACTCTCGCTCTGGTGAAGCTGCTTGTGTTGACAGTCACTCCGTCCCCTTCCTGGATAGGTGATCAGTTATTTGGTCTTGATAGTGAGGACTTCACCATCACATGGAAATGCTAAAAAGTTACTTATTTGTGCATAAACAAAAGTTTGGCCAGTTTTACTGTTTAAGGCTTAACCTTATCTACATCCTATAATAACTCACAATGTCACCCTGTGTCTGGGTGATTGTGAAGACGCTGGGACTTAATCGGCTGGCCGTGGGATGTTCTCCTGTGACTCACCCTGTTTTGGTCATCTTGCTGTGTGTTTACATAAAAACAATGGGCAATTTGTCAAGTCAAAGCTTGTCTTCCAGATTCAGAGTTCAGTGTATGCAGAGTAGTTGTCTGGATCCAGTGTTAAGTACCCAGTTATGCCAATAAATGTACTTAAAGTATATAAATATGTAAGCATTTTTAGCGTTTACCATTAACAACAACTAACTAGAATTATCAACACAATGTGACCAATTAACAGTTTCTGATGTTATCTAGCTCTAGCTCCTAGCCACTTTTTACCTCAAGACGTGACGATAGTAAACGCCAATCCTAATGAGGGGCTAACGGGACCATTAGCCACACAGCTAGCTTAGCAAATTAGCTAATGGCAGCTACATTTAACAGCAGTTATTAGTTACTCTGGTGATTTGCTGCCCCCTGTTTGTTTGAAGTATTTATATACTGTACACTTTGAGTCAACTAATTATCAGCCTGGTTGATTATCAGATTTGCTATTCATTTTTCCTGTTATTAAAATGAGTGTTGTTTGTTGTAGTTTTTTTTAAAACCAATTGCAGACAATATGTAAATTAAAAATGCACCACCTTGGCTCTTACGCAGCATACATTTCACAAAGTAACTAGTTTCTAAAGTTATCAAATAAATGTACTGGTAAAAAGTACAATATTTGCCTTCAAAATATAGTGAAGTGAGTGGGAAATACTAGTACTAACTAATACTAGTAAAGTACCTCAAAATTGCACTCAAGAACAGTATTTAGGTAATGGAACTGGTTACATTCCATCACTGGCTGTAATAACATTATCAGGCTAGTGTCACTTCAAGTCAATCTTTGAAAACATGCTATCATACCTACTGTATGACGGAATCTTTTTTATATTTGAGTGCTCTTGTCAGAATGCAGTCGAGCAGAAATGGTGCTCGTTAAAAGTCAATTCTCAGACACTCCCATGTGATTTCCCCTGATAGAGGGTGAGAGCCACATCCTACCTGAAAACACTCTTTTGATTGAAATTAAATCTGTACATAAGTTTTGTTGGTCACCCAGTCAGATTTGAGGAAACATACCAGGTTTATACAGTCACTGACCCCCTGGAGAGCCCCTGAGTCAGCCTCCTTCCTGCTGTGGAGTAGCTAAAACAATTACCCTCCATCCTCTCTCTTCCCAACAAAACTCTGTCAGACTGCTTTGTGCATTGATCGTTGGCAATCAAATGTGCAGCTGTGAGTTATCGTAGTACATCATAATATAGCGCAACATTATTGTGCAGCTTTTATTGCATATAATGATAATTTTACTGAAATATTGCATGAACGATTTGGTGCTCGGTATTAAGACAAGCTCAGTGAAAATGTGCTGGATCTTCAAAGAAATGCATTCCCCATAGAAGTCACGTTGGAATTAGACAGAGGTTGTTCAGTCCTTCTTGGTCGCATGGCATTTTCCATCCAGGACAAGTAAAAGTTGTTTGGGGGAAAAAAAAAAATATATATGTTTGAATATCTGTGTCCAAAAGCTTTTAAAGGGAAACCACCAATTTTACGCAATAAAGTGTGTTAACAGGTCTTGGGGAGTGCAACTGTATAGGCTTTTGTGGCTTCAGAGGAAGCTGTATGTCATCTGATAAATTATCTCCAGCTATGTCACTCATTGGGTAAGTTGCATTGTGGGTAATGTAGGTGACAGATTCTTTAAAACAGTTAACTGGTCTAGCAATGCACTCCTACTGTCTAACATAATTGGAGTCTTTACGGACAGTATTAAAACAAATGATCAAAATTCAATAGAGCAGAACCAGAGACATCACCTTCTTTATTCCAGGCATTCTTCTTCCTTTTCAAAACTTGTCGCCTACATTACCCACAGTGCCACTGAGCCATAGAGTGACATCACTGGAAGCAATTTTTCAGATTACACGCCGCTTCCTCTGGAGCCACAAAGTGCTTTATACTACTTTTTTTCACATATGAAGTAGTAGTCCATAAGACCTGTAAACACACTTTAATGTGTCAAATTGGTGGAGTTACCCTTTAACTTCTGGCCAGTCATGGATGTATCTGACTCTGAGCCTGCACTGGTGTCACGTAATATAAAGTCCACAGTGAATAACTGAGTTTCTGTCTCAGGGAAATTCCTCCTGTCAGGAATGCAGCCAAAGTAATATGACTCAGTCCACCCAGAGGACGGTACAGTAGAGATGATGCAGTGCGTTCCCTTTGCTACAGGACATTGTGTTACTCTGGAAACAATGCAGTGAACTGTAGCTTAGGAGTTGCCAGTTTATTAGGTGCACAAAGTGAAAAACGAATGCAGTCTAACAGTAAATTGTAAAGATCTATGTTTCAGTTATTCAGCCAACCATCATCAATGTCAGACAAAATATGGTGGAAAAAATAATAGAAACACATGTCATTGTAATGATACCTTGCATCAGATGTGACTAATAAATTGTCAAGTAAGTGCATCTGTTTCAAATATCTGGGCGTCTAATGTTTTAGTGGCAACATTTTTAGTTTTGTAAGATACATTTCTTTCTTCCTCTGCTGTTGGATTCACATTTACTCATGATTGTTGGTGTGTAAACAAGTTGCACATGAAGCTGTGTAGTTCTTGGCTGCACACGAGACACTAGCAATGATCAACCACAAGCAATAACAAACAATTTCTAAGCAATTTTTTCAAACAAGACTTTCTGTTAGGACTGCGATTGGATTTGTATCATAAGAGCCCAGTATTCATGTTTGTGAAATCTCACTTGAACAGACATTTAGTTTAATTTGATTTGATTGATGATGTCCTCAAAATATCTGAATAGGAGATGCCAGAGGAATGTGATTGCTACAGCTCCCATATCAACTCTAGTTCAAGTCCATCTGCGTCCTTTACTCACAGCCTGTCCTTGACAACCGTCAAGGACTAATTAGATTCTGTTTAATCATTAAAATGTTGTAATTAACATTCCATAAAGAAAATGTCTGACTCACTCACAGAGGCGAACAGCTTAACAGGAGAACTGTGACAGTAAGTGTAAGATACAGACAGTAGGAATAATGTTTTTGATATCAGAATGTTTCCTGTGATTTTCAGCCATGGCAGAGAGAAGTGAAAATGTAGTTAACTGTGTCTCAGCATTTAGGTTACCCGTTTTATTTGACCACTGGAAAAATACTTGGTAGTCTAGTTTGCAGGCCTCCAAAGTCCTCCTGCTCCTGTTGTTCATGGCTGATATTTTAACAACCTCCAAACGGAAAGAAATGGAAGACTTAGTTAATTTCAGTTGTCTTTTGTTGAAGGTCACAGATGATCAAAACAGACCGTAAATCACTGGCTTGGAGCTTCTGTGCTGTGTTGAGTGAATGCTGGCTCACGGGGTGCGTTTGTTTGTCCGAGCAGGCAGGGTTTGTTAGCTCTGGGTGGCGACCTGCTATATGCCCCTTTTGTTAACGTGACTTCCCTGAGCACACATACTGCATTGCATCTCTGTGTGGTTTGAAATATAATGGCTGCCTGGGTTTTAGCCCTATTAAATCAGGAAATCGGGGCACAATTGCCACCAAGCAGTGACATGTTGTACTTCAAATTTATTTCGGTTATATTTCTATTTTGTTTTATGTCCAGATTCCTCGGTGCCACCAAAATCTCTTTGAGAGAGCTTTCCTCTGGTCAAGTGAGATCACTACCATCCAGAAATGTGCCTCTGGTCAATGAAAGTGGACAGAATATTGGAGTAAGTTCCTGTCTTTGAGGATTAGAAATAATAAGGAAGAAAATCTTTCTTAATAAACACAAAAAGAAACCCTAACCCTACTGACCATCCATTTCCTTCCAGGCGACAATCAACCTTGTGATTGGCTATGATCCTCCTCCTAATGCTGCACCAAATCTCAACGACCCTCAAGCAGGAGATGCTACAATAGATGCTGGTATGTTCATGATTATGCATTTTAATGCAGTAAAGATTGAGTCGAGTCTTGACAGGTGGTTGATCTCTCATCATTTTGTTTTTCTGTTGATGAGGTGGTGGTGGTGGTGAGGAGGGTGATGAAACTCTACCAGATGGGGGCCAAAGTGGCGCTGCAGGCGTCCCCTCGTCCTCCGGTCAGAATGCTATTCTCCGCCAGCGGGTGGCCCGGGCACAGAATCGCCACCGACTCGTCAATAAACCTCAGGACTTCCAGGTCAGTTTGATAGTGTTTTTGATGATGAGCTACACGATTCTCAACTAAGATCATCAAGTTCAGCACAAATCAGAATTTTTATTTCACAGATCAAGAACGGAACTGGTTCTTGTTTAGCTTTCAACCAAGAACTCAAAGCCACTATATGTAGGGTAGTGGCTTTGTGGTATTTAGCGTAATTCAGCTAGCGTTAGCAATGTGAGAGTAAGGCTGTTAGGTTAGTGTTACAGTTTGCTGGGCACATAGGCCTACTGTAGATGTAAACCATTTTTACATATTTTTTCTCTACGAACTGCCAACTATCAAGACTGTTGATGACTGACACAGATACTTACTACATGATATTGTTTTTTAAAGAAAAGAGATACTTTTATTCTGCAACTATCTTTGAGCTCTGTAGATGTTTTAGAAAAAAGGATTGTCTACATAAAATGTATGGATGACCGACCGTCATATTTAAATGATAGTTTTGGGACTCAGGTCTGAGTGATTTCTCCCGTTATGTTTCTATAGTTGTCAGTATATCTAAACAAACTGAGGTAATCTAGGTCAGAATCACATGTTCTCATAGTGTCAGATTATATGCCTTTATCCTCATTCTGTGATAATGTTTCTTCAGATTCGTGTCCGGATCATTGAGGCCCGTCAGTTGTCGGGCAACAACGTCAAACCAGTGGTGAAGGTCAGTGTGTGTGAAGAGACCCACAGGACACGGATCAAGAGAGGAAACAACCCCTTCTTTGATGAGGTACTCTCACAAGACTCTTTCACAGATTCAACATGGAATAAAAACTGCTTTTGGTTTTAGTGGCTCTTTGAATTTGACTTTAGAGCTAAGCCACCCAAAACTACAAGCTTTTGATTGGTTGTTTCCTATTCGTATCTTTATTGAAACATACATTTTTTCTGTATTTTTGCAGATGTTCTTCTACAATGTCCACATGCTCCCATCTGATCTGTTTGATAAGCACATCAGCTTCCGGGTCAGTACACATATGTCCATTTTAAAGTTGCGTCTTCTGTGTATAGATATACTAACTGAGTTGTGCCCGCTCCTCTGCAGGTGTATAATTCCTACTCACTGAGGGCTGACAGTCTCATGGGGGAGTTCAAGGTAGTGTGGACACAATTATTTGTTAAAAAAAAAGTGTATTTTGTGGATTAATGTGAGACTGGCTGATCTGTTTTTTTTGTTCTCTCACAGCTCGATGTTGGTTATGTCTACGATGAACCAGGTGAGCCTGTCACAAACTGCAGATTTGTGTGTCATTTGCATTTGCTCAGAGGACGCTGTTGTTGGGATTGTGGATGTCAGAATGTGACAGGATTATTATAGTGTTCTGTCAAATTGGGAAACGCACAAAAGTTTTACAAAGTAATTTATTCACCAGAATGATAACTTAACAAACGTGCAAAAACACATGGAGGATGGCTGTCAGTGGGATAAGAAGTGTAGGGTGTGCATGAGAGTGGAGATGGTGTGTGACTGAATTGTTGTCAGATGCATTCAAACAGAGTTAAGGGAAGAACTGAACAGGAACTAAAGCTACAACCTAACCAAATGGGCGCCCGCAGGGAAGGACAGAAAGAGACTGAGTACACTGGGTCCAGGTGTTCTGAGAAATGATTACCTGCCCCACCTACCACAGAGTGGACAGATTGGCAGGGAAGGGCAGGTGTCATCACAGTTCATATAAGTGATTTTGTTCAGAATTGGTGCCTATAAATGTTGTTAACTTGAAACGCTTTTTTTTTTTTTTTAAAGTACTGTTAAAGTGAGTATAATCTATTTTTTTTCATTACCAGTAGGTCACATGACTGCTTGTATTCATATGGTGTTGCTCCAAAATTAGATAACTATACCCCACAATTCCCATCAGCTTTATTAGGGTCTTTCAGCAAAGAATTAAAATGTAAAGTGTTGTAAAAGACATATACATTTCACTTTTTTTCATTTCTAAATTTGTTTTTTAAAACTTTATTCAATTTGATTTGAATCTTTTTGTTTGTATCTTTATATACATTAATGTGCGTCCTGTTGCAGCCCACTGTGTCATGAGGAAGTGGCTCCTGTTGAACGACCCCGATGACTCCAGCTCCGGGGCTAAAGGCTACCTCAAAGTCAGCCTCTTCGTAGTGGGGACTGGAGACGAGCCTCCGGTACGACTCACAGCTCAGATCACCGGTTGTTTCCTCTTTCCTCATGTAAATATGGTGGCTACACCCCTCTAGCGAACTTATGGAATGTTTTCTGTTCTTCTCTCTCACACACTGTAGGTGGAGAAGAGGGAGTCAAATGACGATCAGGATGACATAGAGAGCAATCTGCTGCTGCCAGCTGGTGTGACTCTGCGATGGGCCACCCTGTCACTGAAGGTGTTCCGAGCTGAGGACATTCCTCAGAGTAAGATGAGTTTTATTTGTAACAAATGAACAGTTCATACACTGAAAACTCCACGTTGATATTAATTCCCTTTCCATGGCTGCCACAGCTAGTAAAAGCAAGAAGAGTATGTTACCAAACTGTAAGACAAATGATGATTGTTTGATTAAATCTTCATGCGTGTTCTTATGTCAGTGGATGATGCGTTCGTCCAGACCATGAAGGAAATTTTTGGAGGTGATGAAAACAAGAAGAACCTGGTGGATCCCTTCTTAGAGGCTCGCTTCGCCGGCAAAAAGGTTCTTGATCATTGATGTCTTTATAGCTCAAGTTGATGTACCATGTGTTGTGTAGCAGACGAAATGCTGATGTGACTGCTCTGTCTCTTCAGCTGTGTACTCAGATCGTTGAGAAGAATGCAAACCCAGAGTGGAATCAAGTACTGAACCTCCAAGTCAAGGTAAGAGGTCATAATGATGGAAAGATGCATTCTGGTGAGAAAGAAATGGACGTCATGAATTAAGCTTAAAAATATCTAACCCTTTTTTGTATTTGCTGTAGTTCCCATCTATGTGTGAGCGTGTCAAACTGACGGTCTTTGACTGGTAAGTCAAACAAGATTGCAATTATATTTAAAGGTGACGTGTGGAGCAATGTTTTTATGTGTGGCTCCCTGTTTGTATCGCATATTGTAGTGAAATGCACAGGAGTGCATGTGCAAATGGCTAGTGATATACACATTGCTACTCTTTTGTGCTATTCCACTGATTGACAGTTGGCGGCAGTAATGCCCAAGGAAGCATAGCAATGCCCAAATAAAGGAACTGAAGAAGACAACTGGCAAGGAAATGTCAATGTAAACAAAGGACGGAGGTTTTTAAATATTACATTGGCTGTGTTTTATGAGGAAGGAAATGTACTGAGCAAGTTTTTTGGTCAGAAACACTAAATGTAAACATAACTTTTGTTTAAAAGAAAACTGCACAATGTACCATTTTAAGAGATTTTAGTCTCTGTATCTGAGTAGAGGCAGCATTCTTTGGTACTAAGAGTTATCTAGGGTTGAGAAAGTGTAACACAATATTTGTACAGTGTGGTCAGCTGTGCTGTGTAAGTGTGTGTATGTGTTTCCACACTCCATCACCAACCACATGAGAATACTGTAGCAGCCTATGACTAAGTGCTATGCAGGCCCCTCCCTTCCCTTCAGTAACATACCCTGGGATCCTGTTGGCACCGTCTCTCTGCCAGTTTTCATTATTGTGTGTTTCTGAGAGAACGAAGAGTTCAGGAAAGCTGAGGGGAAATAAGCACAAGGTTAGAAAAACGTTGCGTGCCCCAGAAGGTGGTGAAAACACAATTCAGATCCGAAAGGCCAGTAGATGCATTGTTGAAAGAGAGTCTGTGTACTTCCTCCATTAAGTAGAGCATAACAGTTCTCCTACGTTGTGAGATTTGCATGGTATTTAACAGTTAAACATAAGTCAGTGCTGTGTGTGTATGCTAAAGGTCTTGTGCGTGTGATTGCAGGGATCGTTTGACAGGAAATGATGCTATTGGCACCACGTACCTGAATCTGGCCAAGATTGCCTCTTCTGGTGGAGAGATAGAAGGTATTAAAACTTATTGAGTGAAAACCCAAGTATAGTATATGTAGTTAATACCTTTTACCTTTAATCATTGTACCACTGTGTGAACCAAATAACATTTTACAGTTGAAAACCATTGTTACTCTCATGTGTCTGTTTATATTAACTCCTAAATGGTACTTAAAATGTCCTTTTTCTCCTGGAATAGAGGAACATGCGGGAATTGGGGAACCGTCATTCGAAGGTTCAACTGTGCTCTTTTTTTTTTTTCACCCCGTGTTGCATGAGATGTTACGCCTAAAGCATGTGTCATGCACGCATTCTGTGTGCACATTGCTAATGAAGCTGTGTTGTGCTCTGTTTTGACATCAGCAGTAGGATTAAATGTTTAACTGTTTTTGTCGTCGTAGTGTCTGCCCCCTTGCTTCACCCAGCATTCACTGTTTCAGTCTGCCCACCACCACCGCTTCAAAAAAAGCCACACCAACATACTAACATTAAAGGCGCACCATGTAGTTTGTGGAAGAAATTTTAATCACAAGAGAAAGGAAAAACTAAATCAACAAACTTTGTTTACATGACTGAATAAACAAACTGACCTTAAAGGATAAGAAAATCTCATACTGTTTATATGTGGCGGACCCTGCCACCTTTCTAGCTTCAAACTGTGTTCTGGTCTGATTTTCCTCAGAACAGCTTGTTTATTCGGTTATGGAAAATATGAATGTGTCTGATTTTGTAGTATTACCTCATTGATATGTAAATATTATTATATTAATATAAAGTCTGAGTTTGAATTTCTTCTCCAAAACTACATAATGCCCCTTTAAAGCTTTGCTTAGCTTAGCTGGAGTCTAATCATAAAGAGGTTTAAGTCCGCCTCCATGTCTCCACAGCTAACACAGGACAGGCTGAAGTTGGTTTCCTGCCTGTCTTCGGTCCTTGCTATGTCAACCTGTACGGGAGTCCCAGAGAGTTCAGTGGCCTGCCAGACCCATATGAGGATCTCAACTATGGCAAGGTTGTGATGAAGACTTGATACAATAGATATCCATCTTTTTTTCCTTCTCTTTAGTGGTTTTTTACATTTCATGTAACGTCTTGCAGGGAGAGGGTGTGGCATACAGAGGCAGGATCATGGTGGAGCTGTCCACTAAGCTCGAGGGGAAAGCAGATAAAGCAGTAGACGGTATCCCCAGTGATGACATCCTGGTGGCACAGGTATGACTATTGTCTATGACAAGTGTCCTCTGTTTGATACCTGTTCCGTATGACAGCTGTGTGGTTTAACTTGTCCAAGATTTAGAACGCCGCAAGATGAGAACTTGGTTCTCTTCTCTGTAAAAACTTAAAGGAGACCTATTGTGTGTTTTCATTTTTTTCCTTTCTTTCAGTGTTTTTATATATGTGTGTGTGTGTGTGTGTGTGTGTGTGTGTTTGTGGTATTTTCTTGTGCATGTAAAAGAAAAAAGACACTGCTCCTGAGTGGCTCGTCAGTAGTACTGCCTTTTTAAAACTGTGACTTTCTGACATCACTCTATGTCACCAGGTCACACATTTGCATTATTTATGCCTAGCAGCTAGTTTGGCATGAAAGAATACATTTAACACAGCTGCTCTGTTATTGTTAGTGGTGCTGGGTCAGGCATGTGTGAGCTGACCAATCAGAGCAGACTGGAGGAGGGGCCTTTAAAGTGACAAGAATTAAAACGGAGCATTTCAGACAGAGGGGGGATACAGAGCTGCAGCATGAGAAAATAGATGTGTTTTTTGAGCCCTTAAGCATGTGAGACTTTTCCAGTAGTCACCTAAAATAAGTTTATGAACCTGAAAATTAGCATAAAATAATCTCCTTTTTAAAAGTTTCGCTCTTTTCATCCCCACATTAGAAGTACCAGAGGAGGAGGAAGTACTGTCTGTGTGCAGTCTTCCACAGCGCCTCCATGATTCAGGAACCAGGAGAGCCCATCCAGTTTGAGGTCAGCATCGGCAACTACGGCAACAAGTTGGACACCACCTGCAAACCGCTGGCCTCCACCACTCAGTATAGCTGTGCTGTGTTTGATGGTGAGTGAGGAAGCTGCTATCTGCTCTGTTCAAGCACTAAAGAAAACCTGCGTTCTTATCAAGAGGGTTCTTAATTTGTGCGTAATCTTTCTAGGTAATCACTACTATTACCTACCCTGGGCGGACACTAAGCCGGTGGTTGTGGTGATCTCATTCTGGGAGGACATCAGCCACCGCCTGGACACTGTCAACATCATCCTCTACATTAGTCACCATCTGGTAATACTGCACAATCCTCGTAATCAACGTTTATTATTTATGGCTCGTTGGTTTGCAGCCGTTAAAGCATACAGTGTTGCACTAATGTTGGGTTATGTCTGTGTTGTGCAAATGTGAAAATCAGTCATAAAGTTAAAAGTGGGAATGTAATCCTCACCCCTTCTTGTATTGTTGTTGCAGCAATCCAACCTGGAGGCATTTAAAACTGCCATCCTGGGGAAAGTCTCCGACAACCAACTTGTAGAGGTGTGGCTGAAGTTGCTCAACCAGCTGATCGAAGACCTAGAAAGGTAAATAAAGGATGTGGTGTTTCTAAAGATCACAACAAGATTATTTTTTCTGTCTGGGCCTTTTTTAATGTAATAAAATAAAATCAGAGTTGGACAAAAACTAAGGAAAACGAGTTTTAATTTGGTCTGACCAAAAAAAAAAGGTAGTAACCACAAAAGAGTTTATCGGGTGATTAGTCAATATAATCTTTGTTTGTGTGATGTTTTGATTGAAAGTAATTAAAGGTAACCTATGTGGAATACGTATCACTCTTGGCTAGTAGAAAGCAATCATTAGTTATACACCTTTGCTTTGTTCCGTTACATTATGTATTGTTAGCTTAAATCAACAGTGTTGGAATAAATAAGTTAGTATCATGGGTTATGTAGGATTTGAAGCAGCCTCATTTGGCAAGCTAGCCAACTAAGATCTCCACTCGATAATGTTAGCAAGCAAGCCAAGTTTAGCTAAACATCTCATCTTGATGATTTTTAGAGGAAAACTGCCTGACTACATGGAAATCAGAAGCCAACTTGACTGTAACAACATAATATTTAGCAAATGTTCCGGTGGTAATATTGGTTTCAGTTATGTCATAATCTGTCCACACGTTGGTAATACAAAGCAGTTAAAATATGACAGTTACTTTACAATCATACTTATAGTACCTACTGAGTCCCATGTTCGCCTCTGCTCTCCTCCAGTTACCCAACACCGGAGCTGGAGGGACGCTCCAACCTCACAGCTCTGGACATCCAAATCAAGAAGTTGCGAGACAGCGCTTTGACCACCATCAGGAACGGGGCCAGACGCATGAGAGAGGAGGCCAGAGAGATCCGAGACACTCTGTCCGACATCGAGTCCTGGGCAGACAAACTTAAAGTGCTGGCTGAGGAGGTACAGACAGAACTCTGTGTACTGATACAGCTCTGGGACAGCAGTTCAGAAGTGTTCCCTAGAGCTTAGATTATTCACACTACCTCAGCAAAACCCGTCTCAAGTTTAAAAAAAATTGGGGAAATTATGCAACAAGATTTCACATCAAAACATCCGTAATCCTGCATTTTTTCACGTTTTTACCGTCACTGTGTTCAGCCCCAGAACAGCATGCCTGACGTGATCATCTGGATGCTGCGGGGTGAGAAGAGGGTGGCCTACGCTCGTATCCCCGCTCACCAGGTCCTCTTCTCCACGTACAGTGAGCAGGCTTGCGGACAACACTGTGGCAAGACACAGACTGTCTTTTTACAGGTACACATCCATTATAATGGTACTAAAAGGTAGTTTAGATATTATTTCTCTGAAATCATAACTCATGTGGGTATTTTATTTTTATTTTCCTCTCAGTACCCCATGGACAAGACTAAGGGCCTGAAGGTGCCGGTTCAGGTCAGGGTCAACATGTGGCTGGGTCTGTCTGCACATGAGAAGAAGTTCAACTCCTTCTCTGAGGGAACCTTCAGCGTGTTTGCTGAGATGGTATAGCAATTAAAAAAAATATATGTATCTCTGTAAGATTTTCTGAAGATTATTCAGAGACCAGCAGTCCAGTCAGCACCTAAAACTAACCATGTTCTCCTGTTGCATTCCAGTATGAGAACCAGGCCCAGGTGTTTGGGAAGTGGGGGACCACAGGGCTGGTGGGGCGCCACAAATTCTCAGACGTAACGGGCAAACTGAAGCTGAAGCAAGAGTACTTCATGCCACCGAGAGGATGGGAGTGGGAAGATGACTGGTTTATTGACCCAGAGAAAGCGTGAGTGTAATTGTAGATAGCCATCCTCCTCTAAAATCCTCCACTGTATACACACATTTCTGTGGAATGCAGAGGAAGTGGGCTATGTCTCCTCTCTGCTGTTTACATTCCTCCTATGCCGTAGACCATGATTTAATGACAAAGTACCAGACTGTACCAGTGAGCTAAAAGTTATTTGCTCTTACTTTCTTAATCTGATTCTGACTCCAAATGTACATGCACTGTGTTGAGTTTTCCACCTCAGCCTTATCAGTACTGCTGTTTGTCTGCTATGTACAGACAGGTGAGAAAATAATGGAAAAAGGTGAATAAAGGTGGAGAAACAATACATTTTTTATACGTGACACAAGAGGACAACGTCTTTATGTCTGTTTTTCCTTTAATTCATGACCTATGCATTTAAGTGAACCATTATAATATATAACAAATAAAAAAGGCATCAAGTGGAGCACACAGTATCATTTGAATAAACTTCTTCTAGAGTATGGCCAACAGTTGGGATACTCCCAAGATGTAAACAGTGACTGTGAAAATAAGCAAACATTTTCCTTTCTCTCTCTCTCTGCACTGACATCATTTGACAAAACGTTGTGGCATGCCCTGGTGTGCCAGGATGTGTTTTTCATGCAACCACTAGAGGGTGCCAAATTTCAAAACATTGTAGTGGAAAAAATGCTTGTAATGAGTTAAAAGTAAACAAAAATCAGCAAATGGAACAAGTGAAAATTGTCTAAAAACAAGTCCCTGACTTGTTACTTTAAGGTGATCATGTCTTACATATAGTAAGTGTATTGAGATTTATTTTTTTTATCACAGATGAGACAATATTGTTGGGATGTTATTTTTGCAGCTTAGTAGTAGTAGTAGTAGTAGTAGTAGTAGAAGTGTCATATCTCACACACAGATGGATCATGTGTTTGACTTTGTGTTTCAGTCTGTTAACAGAGGCAGATGCCGGACACACCGAGTTCATGGACGAGGTGTTCCAAAACGAGACTCGCTTCCCTGGTGGGGAGTGGAAGGCCGCCTCCGAGCCCTTTACTGATGTGGTGAGGAAAACGGCGCTTTGACATGCAAATAATGTGCAGGGCGACTTCAAACATTGCACATACAAAAAATAATAAACACACGGCCATTATTCCTTCCAAAAAACGTAGATGAATGCTAGCTTACACTTTGTCTTGACTTTTTTTCCACTCTCCAGGAATAATCTATTGTAATGTACGAGTGGGCCAAAACACATGAAGAAAATTAACAAATGAAAAAATGAACTTGTGCTCGTGCCTAACTGAGGTTTTATGTTGCACAGAATGGAGAGAAGAGCCGTAACCCCGGGGAGTTTGATTGTCCTCCAGGTTGGACGTGGGAGGACGAGTGGACTGTGGATGACAACAGAGCCGTGGATGATCAAGGTGCAGTTGTCAGCCTCACCATCTAAAATCTGTTTTCCAAGCAGTCTTAGGCAAACGTAGTTATTCAGAAAGGAAAGGACTAAATTGTGTCAGATGTTTCTTATTTACAGGACTCTGACTCACTCCTGCTAGTTTATAATAATAATAAATTAAACTCATATGGTGAGATCTAAACCATATGCTCTTGCATCCACACAGTAATGAAACTGAAACTGTGTCTGTGTGTGCACTCTGCAGGCTGGGAGTACGGTGTCACCATACCCCCGGATGACAAGCCTCGGTCGTGGGTCCCTGCAGAGAAGGTGTACCATGTCCACCGCAGGAGGAGGCTGGTCCGACCTCGCAAGAGAGCTGCAGGTTCTGCAGGAGCTGCTGCAGAGGTCAGCAGAGGACAATAAGGCTGCACTACTGTTTATACTGCAGCACACATACAGTGTTTTTCTGGCAGGAAGCTGAATTTGTCAAACACAATTCTGATCAAGAGAGATAAGTATTTGGATACCAGTTTTATGTCACAGTATATAATCTTGCATTATTAATGACTTCATTACTCTGGTTTCAATTGTTGCTCACAGAGGCGGGACAGAGGCGACCCTGAGGGCTGGGAATTCTCTTCCCTGATTGGCTGGAAGTTCCACAGGAAGGAGCGTTCATCGGACACGTTCCGTCGAAGGCGCTGGAGGCGGAAGATGGCGCCAGAGGACCGGCTTGGAGCATCGGCCATCTTCCAATTGGAGGGAGCGCTGGTGAGTAATGAAAGGGAAAAAATGCTTTATTTTGATTTGAGCTGCTGGTTGGGGTTCAGGATCTTAAGATGGTGTATTTGGGCCAGGCAAAAAAAAACACAGAGCCAGGGCAGGGACTAATATTACGTGAAAAAAACCTTCTCTGAGATTAAAGTAGTACATTTACAAGAAAAAGAAACATTCCTGTGAATCAGGCTTATTCAGAAGAAAATGGCACACTGATTTGGATGAGCTGATAGCTGCAGGAACTACCACGTGGAATTTTTCACCTTAGAGGCAATTTCAGATGGCAGACAGATGACAAGTTTCACATCATTTATCGGACTTTTGCTGGCAAATAAATTGGGGGCTCGGGGCACAGGCAAAATATGGAGAAGGTTAACATTTTTGTTTGCATATATTACCAAAATTATTGTACTGGTTGAAAATAGGTAAAGTTCCCATTCCCGAAATCTAATTTTTTCTTGTAAATTTAATCTCAGAATATCTGAGTTTTTTTTCTCATTAATTTACAATTTAAGCTTGCAAATTCACAGCTTCATCTGGGAATATTACCCATACAACCAGTTCTGCATTTTTTTTACCCTACAATGGCCCTAATATATTGACATAGGATCTGGTTACACAAAGACATAGAAGACAGTAAGACCTAGCTTAAACAGTATTAGTAGTAGCTGTTCGTAATTAATAGGAAAGGAAGGGCTGGCATGAAAGTATGAACCGGATCTGAGCTAACTGACTCTGCAAATATTTTCAAATATTGACTTATCTATTAAACACATCTGCAGAGCTGTGGTGTGTTTTTATTTGTCAGTGTGTGACTCATGAAAAGCTCTGAGATGTGCTCTTTGCTTTACCCTGCAGGGTGTCGATACTGACATGAAAGAGAAAGGCTCCAAGGCCGATGCCACCAAGCTGTTTGGTGCCAACACGCCCACCGTGTCCTGCACCTTTGACAGTGAGTAATGCGTACTGTGACACAAATTAAATGATCACACTCATGCAAACATTTATACATAAATATATCCCACTGAATATTTTCCTTTGCTCCACAGGGTCACATATTTACCATCTGCGTGTTTACGTCTATCAGGCACGAAACTTGGCATCGATGGACAAAGACAGCTTTTCTGGTAGGAATCTACCCGCCGGTCAATAATATAATTAAATGATTCAAATGTCAAGACTGCTGATGGATTTTAATTTCATTCACAGATCCATATGCACATGTCTCCTTCCTACATCTTAGTAAGAGAACAGAGAAGCTGCAATCCACACTGAACCCGACCTGGGACCAAACTCTGATTTTCAACGATGTGCAGATTTATGGAGACCCTCAGAACATCGCTCAGCAGCCCCCTGATGTTATCCTGGAGTTCTACGACAATGACCAAGTGGTGAGTTTGGGCAGATATAAATGGAGAGTATTTGCACAACTAATATGCAATATATGGGTAGAGATGGGTGAACATTCAAAGAAAAAAAAAGTTCCTTGAGCTCTCCTCATTCTCAAGTAGATGTTCAATTGATTGACATCTTTTTCAGTCTAATCAAACCATGATGTCCTGTATGAAAGCAGCCGCATTTTTTTTGTTGCTCCATTCATTCATTTAGGTTTTTCCTTTAAATTTTTCACCCATGCGTACCATTCTAATACATCTAACTGAGGATTATTGCAGATAGTTGCTATAGCGAAAGATGAAATGACTTGTATATGTCACCTGGAGGTGCAATATAAGGAGGAAACAGTTTTGATGTTATGTCAACAAATTGTGATGCAGAGATATCTACTGAAGTAAGCATGCTAACCAGCTAGCACTATCACATCCTGGTCCGTAGCATGAACTATCTGCGAAGATCATGTTATGCTTTTCTTTTTGTTGTTTTCTACTTTCTTATCTTAATGTCCACCAAATGTTTAAGGTGTAATGGTTAAAAAATAATCTCCTTTGTCCAAGGAAAACTTCATTATACTATAGCATTTAGGTTTATTTGCCTCAAATGAAAATATCAGTTTAAGGCATAAAAATATATCTGTGACATGATAATCTTCTCCCCAGGGGAAGGATGAGCTGCTGGGCCGCAGTGTCTGCACTCCAATCGTGAAGTTGAACCCAGGCATGGATCAGATACCCAAACTGCTGTGGCACCCCATCATTCAGAAAGGTCACAAGGCGGGGGAGGCACTGGTGGCTGCTGAACTCATCCTGAAAGACAAGGTTTGGAGGACGGGCTCGTTTCACATTACAAGGCGTTTACCTAAATACAAACTCATTCAGCTGGTCCTCAAGTGTGATTAAATTTGATGTTACTGCAAAAACCATAAAGGTGAGCAAAATCCATACTTTCCTTCGTCTGTAGTCTGGCGAGTCAGATCTTCCTCTGGTTCCCCCAAAGAGAGCAGAGAACCTCTACATGGTTCCCCAGGGCATCCGGCCTGTGGTGCAGCTCACTGCTGTGGAGGTAACACACAACCTTTAGACACTGTCCCTCTGAACTGACACACATTATGTCTCTAAATCCCTCCTCTCCGTGTGTGTGTGTGTGTGTGTGTGTGTATCCAGATTCTAGCATGGGGCCTGAGGAACATGAAGTCGTACCAGCTGGCTTCAGTGTCGTCACCCAGCCTGGTGGTGGAGTGTGGCGGGCAGAGGGTGGAGTCAGCCGTCATTAAGAACATGAAGAAGAGCCCGAACTTCCCCAGCTCCGTCCTCTTCATCAAAGTGGTAATGGCAGAGTAGAGTCTTACAGCTTTTACATAATACTGTAAATTCACAATACTGCGGTGCATGTGTCTGATATTTCCTCTCTGTCCTCGGTCCAGCTCCTTCCAAAGGACGAGATGTACACGCCTCCTATTGTGCTGAAGGTGATCGACCACCGTCCGTTTGGCAGGAAGCCTGTGGTGGGTCAGTGCACCATCACAACTCTGGAGGAGTTCAGATGTGACCCATATGTCATCACTGCAGAGGGAGCCATGTCTTCCAAAAGTAAGAGGGCAAAAGAAAAACATATTTTGATACACCTAACTCAGAGAGACAAAAAATCCCTGTTCTAATGTCGTCCTCACACTGTTTACAGTGGCCCTGATGGCGGCTTCTCCATCCAAACACGTCTCCATTAACATGGAGGAAAGAAGACCACTGCTGGAGGCTCAGGTAAACTCCATCCCAAAATGATTCCTAATAATTCCTAATAATTCTTCTAATTTCTCAAGCCTCTCCTGTGACTAAGAAGTGCAGAATTTGACTCTATAGTCAAATTTGACAAACTGTATCACTCTGGCTTACAGTTCATGTACAGCATGTCAGCTGCTGTCAACAAAATGGCTTCCCCCACCTCCCACTTTGTATGTATGATTACATATCGTAGCTTTCTAATTCACAAGGCTGGGCACCAATGACACTGGAAGGCTGATCACTGATCACAATGACACTGGAAGGCTGATCACTTAATCCACGCTACAGCAAGCTTGACAAAAGGACTCATAATGATGTTGCAATGACACTAATCTATGTGTCAGATATTACTATTACTCTGATTATCCTTCATTAAATTGATACTGATTTAACGAGCACATTTAATATTTTTTTTCCCACAGCAGGGGCGTAACAAATGAATGGGCCCTGGAGCAAATAAGGCCCCCAAGCACCTAACTAACTAACTAACACGAAAGCTGATTTTGCTGTTACACCATAACTGCCATGATGTAACTGGAAGCGCAGTTATAGATATTCAGCAAAAGTTAGACACATTTTGGGAAATTGCAGAAGATTGATACCACTCCGTTTGTATGCTAAAAATGAAGCTACCACTAGCCAGTCAGCTAGCCGAGCATAAATACAGGAAATCCAGGAAACGGCTAGCTTACGGCCAGCAGTGCTGGACTGTTTGTTGGCCCTTGAGTCTCCATTAGTTGTGGATGTATTAAGAAAACTCTGGATTAAGTTTCAGAGTTAGGGTCCCTGTGCTTTCCTATGAAAGTTACTCAATGATGTATGAAGTCAAAAAGCCCAGGTATTAAATTACCTGGATCTTCCGCATAGTGGGGCCGGTAGAGCATGTGATCTGGTTAACTTGATTGGGGATGAAATGATTTAATTCTGTAACTCTACTTGATTTTCCAATTGTCACTGGGCTGAATGGATAAAATTCTGATCGTCCTTTCTTGTGACAGTTTTCTCATGTTTCCAGTCTCTATGCTCAACTAACCAGCGGCTGGAAGAGTGCTATCAATCTTCTTAATTAAGTCATTGTTTTGGACAAGAGTTAAACTGATCTCTCACAGTTGCCCTGCTAAAAATATATATCGCTTAAAATAAAAATGCCACGTCTCACTCATGGCAGGCATGGATACCACTAAACCACTGGTGCCATATTACAAGTGACAGGACGAGTGGTGTTAGTGGGCCCCCTACAGGCCCAGGGCCTCAATGCACATTACCTTACTTTGTTACGCCCTTGTCTTCAGATTTTCTATCAATTGTAAAATTGCAGCTAGGGTCTTCTCATCAACCTCTTGTACGCCATCATTCACCATCCTGCGTTCTTTATAGCCCATTCTATATACTACTTTGTTTTTGCGTTGCGTTTCTGCTGGACGTGTATAGACGTGTGACTTCTCTGTTTTTTTTTGTCATCTTCTTTTCTCCAAAGATTGCCGAGAAGGTGAGAAGAAGCAAAAATGTGACAGGAAATTCAGATTATTACACCTAATGCAGAGAACTATATATATATATATATATATATATATATATATATATATATATATATATATATATATATATATATATATATATATATAAAGGTTAAAATTGTGCAATTTAATCTTTAGGAAAAAGAGACCGTTGATTGGTGGAGTAAATTGTACGCTTCAACTGGAGACCAGGAGAGATGTGGCCCTTACCTCAAAAAAGGATATGACACCCTCACGGTAAGTTTATGTCTTTCCAGATGACACAATTCAACGTGTATTTATTTACTTGGTTGTGGTTTGTTAAGGTGGGGAGAAGCTTCTCTCTCCTGAACGGTAGATTACGTGACTGTGGTTGTGTATCCTCAGGTGTATGACTGCGAACTGGAGAATGTCCCAGAATTTAAAGGGCTGACTGATTTCTGCAACACCTACAAACTGCTGCGAGGGAAGAATGAAAATGGGCACGAGGACCCCACTGTGGTTGGAGAGTTGAAGGTAGCATGAACACTTGATTCGACATCATCAGATGTTTGCTCTTCAAAAGATTTTATTAGTAGCTAATATATCTTATTTCTTCTTGTACCTGCAGGGTTCATTCAAGGTGTACCCCCTGCCAGACGACCCAGGTGTTGCTCCCCCTCCCCGTCAGTTCAGAGAGCTGCCAGATAGTGGACCTCAGGAGTGCCTGGTCAGGATTTATGTGGTCAGGGCGATAGACCTGCAGCCCAAAGACAACAATGGCAGAGTGAGAATGATTTAATGTCTTACCAGGAATAAAAGCAGTAGATTTTGTCTCATTGGCTCAGTCTGGATCTTCTGTTTGAACTTGTGGTCTCTCATCTGCCCAGTGTGATCCGTACATCAAAATAGCACTGGGAAGGAATACGGTTGATGACAGGGACCATTACTTACCCAACACCACCAACCCTGTGTTTGGAAGGTAAACACTATGAAGGGAAGACATTATTATGGGCTAAATTATCCTCAAAGTCAAATCTGGTGCACCATCTCACTTCTCAAACACTCACATGTTTTGTTTAGGATGTTTGAGATGTCGTGCTTCCTGCCCCAGGACAAGGACCTGAAAATCTCAGTCTATGACTATGATCTCCTGAGCCGTGACGAGAAAGTCGGCGAGACAGTGATTGACCTGGAGAACCGCTTCCTGTCCCGATATAACTCCTACTGTGGCCTGCCACAAACCTACTGCATGTAGGGAACTCTGCAATTAATTGATGAAAGTAAGAGATATTCATGACTTACCTGTGTAGGCAGGATTAATCACCCTTCTGTTTGTCTCTTTTGGTGATTTAGATCTGGTGTCAACCAGTGGCGGGACCAGCTGAAGCCGTCTCAGATCTTGGAGAACCTGGCTCGTATGAAAGGCTTGTCCAAACCCAGGACTGAAGACAACGGCACATCACTCACCTTCAACGGCACACAGTACACGCTGGCTCAGTTTGGTAATGTCATCGATTTGAAAATGTAGAAGTATAAATGTGTGCTTAAAATATTTATATATTATAATATTTTTTATTTGACTGTGGGCTAGTAACGGTGAATTACACCCAATGCCCAATACATCCAATTATCCAATCCTCATCAGTATGGAAGACTGAAGCTGCCAAAATAGTAAATAAAGAGATATGCCACAAAATGCACCAAAAGTAATATTGAAAATAAATGTAGCCATTAATTAATATATCCAATCTGACATAAATTCATATTTGTGCTTAAATTTGCCTATTAATTACACTATTAATTTACTTTCCCACTTAGTTTTCCATGTAATTAATTGATGTTTAGATTTTTGTAATTTATTTATTCACATACTTATGTTACTTTTTTAATATTAATTAATGGCTACCTTTTTGTCATAATTTTGCTGCATTTTGGGGCATATTAATTAACTAAACTATCATTTTTGGGGGCAGTTTCAGTCCTCCGTACTCACAAACTTAAGGGTGTCAAAAACTTACTGTTTGACATTTTGATGTGACTGAATTATTTGCCCTGTTTGACAGATGCAAGTCCAATTAAGGTGTAATATATTTTTTCACATTCAGAGACCAACAAGGAAATTCATCAGCACTTAGGTGAGGCCCGCGAACGACTTTGTCTGCACGTGCTCAGAAAGCAGGGACTTGTCCCTGAACATGTGGAGACCAGGACCCTGTACAGCTCGTTCCAGCCTAATCTCTCTCAGGTTAGATGTCACAGCTCACACACATGGCATCTGTGTACATCCAGGTCCAATCTGACAGCTGTTTTGTAAAACATCTATAATTTGTTTATTTAGGGAAGCCTTCAGATGTGGGTGGATGTTTTCCCCAAATCCATTGGCATTCCTGGACCTCCATTTGTAATCACACCACGCAAGCCTAAGAGGTGAGTGCTGTGCTGCTCTTCAGTACCTCAACACGGGGTCACATGAGATGCCACCGAGTTAACGTTTACCCTGTTTGAATGCTCAGGTACTTCCTGCGTGCCGTCATCTGGAACACCACAGACGTGACCTTAGATGAGACCAGCATCACAGGAGAACAGATGAGTGACATCTACGTCAAAGGGTGTGGCTGATAAATCATTGAAATTACACATTTTCTGAGTCCAGCCTCATGATGTTGTTTCTCATCGGCTGCCATTTTGAAAAGAGCCTAACTATCTGTAGAAGGGTACTGTGCTCACAGTTGTTGTTCCCATTCCCAGCTGGATGCCAGGCATGGAGGAGGACAAGCAGAAGACTGATGTCCACTACAGGTCGCTGGACGGTGATGGCAACTTCAACTGGAGGTTCATCTTCGAGTTCGACTTCCTGCCTGCCGAACAACTCTGCCTCGTTTCCAAGAAGGTGAGGCTTGTCATGACCAATCAACCAATGGCCTTACAAAGGCCCATGTTATTGACATTTTAAAAAAATCTTAAACATTTTTTCACCCCCTCTCTTTAACCAACAGGAGCGCTTCTGGAGTCTTGATGCAACCGAGTTCAGGATTCCCCCAAAACTGATTGTTCAGATTTGGGATAACGACAAATTCTCATTGGACGACTACCTCGGTAAGACACTTTAGTCAAAGATAACAAAAAAAGTAGTTTCAAGTGTTTGGTTTACCTAGAGACAATCATTTCAAAGCCTGACCACTGCAGTATAACACTGTGATCATAGGCACACTAGAGCTGGATCTACGTAACCTGGTTGCTCCCGCAAAGACCCCTGAGAAGTGTTCTCTGACGATGATGGACGATGTGGAAATCGTAGCTCCACACAAGATGGAGCAAGCCAAGTCTCTGTTTGCTCAGCAGTCAGTCAGAGGCTGGTGGCCCTGTTCCATTGAAAAGGATGGAAAGAAGGCTCTGGGTGTAAGTATGAATGGAAAGTATGCAGAGAGAGACATGAATGCATTTTTAGGTAAATTGGCATGCTCAAACTTGTACTATTGAGGAAATTAACAACAATGGGGCTGAGGTTGGAATGACGTCAAGGCTGATTTAAAACGGTTTCTGGTTTCATGTCTCTTACTCGTGACTGATGGAAAAATGTCAGTACTTCACCCTCAGATTTGGCCTCGTTTGTCAGATAGTTTCCATATTTAAAACTAATAATTTCACTTGGATTTCAACACATTATTCTGTTGTATCTGTATTCTGTATTTTGGGGCACCAAATGCTCCTATCATCGTTCCTAAATAAAGTATTCATAATCTGCAGGAGCTTGATGAACACATTTCAGCCCCATTGATCATTACTATCATGTTGTCGCCAGACTTGGGCAATATCCAAAATGTTATATTAAGATTTTGTCCCGCCCCAAACATAGCGACAGATGATATTATCATAATTTGTTCGCTCAGCGAGTCCAGCCAAATGAACTTTGCTGGCTGATGGTGAAGGTGAGGGGCAAATCTGTGCTGCTGCCCTGTAAACTGCTTAAAGCAAAGACGACATGCAGCCTCATTCAAATCCTCCATGTCTGTATGTTAAAGCACTGCATTCATGCTGCTGCATCAGGCCAATTCACCTGAATTATTAATCCACATATTGATGCAGGTTGCCTCTGCTGCTCTGGGTGCGTTTACTTTTCAGAATAAAAGCCAGAGGATGCCATTGCAGCTGTTTGATACTAAATATTGTAAAAGATATTGCATTTACGACAAATGATTTTTCGGTCATATCTAATATCAGCCCAAGCCCAGTTGTCATAGCTTGCTCATTGTATCTGCTCGTCTTGTGTTTTCAGGGAAAAGTGGAGATGACTCTGGAGATCGTGAGTGAAACACACGCAGACGAGAGACCAGCAGGAAAGGGCCGAGACGAACCCAACATGAACCCAAAACTGGACTTTCCCAAGTAAGAACCCACTGTGGATCATACCCTATTTTACATTCTGTAAATGACATTGATATAAATTAATAGTTTGGATGAATAAGGAAAAGAAAAGAAAACACAAGGGCTGTAATGTGTCATTAATACACTTTCCTCCTTTTACTCTCATCAACTACCAGTCGGCCAGAAACGTCCTTCTTCTGGTTCACCAACCCGTGTAAGACCATGAAGTTCATTGTATGGCGACGGTTCAGATGCCTCTTCATCGGACTCATCATCCTCACCATAGTCCTTCTCTTCCTTGCCATCCTGCTGTACTCTCTACCGGTAAGGACAAGAGGGACACTAAAGGATATATTAGAAAATCATTTGGTCCAGTTAGCATAACCTCAAGTTAATCACGCTTCCTTTTCACGATGAAACGATTAGTCGTTTTGACTGTAAAATGGCAAAAGATAGTTCTTTTGACAATTTCAGAGCCCACAGTGATGGCTTCCACTTGTTATCTTCTTCAATGAACAGTCCAAAACATTTACTATTAGAAATGACAAAGAAAGGCAGCAAATCCGTTCATTTAAGAAGCTGGAACAAAAATCAAATGCTTGATAATCAAAATGAATGAATGAATTGAATGCTTTCTTTTGCCTTTTCCAGAACTACATCTCAATGAAGATAGTGAAACCACTAAAATAACAACGATGGAGGACGAGCAGCAGAGGAACTGAAAAGGACGATTCTGCGGGATCACATTAACTGCACACTTCATTGCCAAACCATCTCAATATCTTTTTTTTTTACTGCCTATAGTATTTTATAAAGTTCTACTTAAATGGGAAGGGGTGCTTGCACTTTTGCACTATGCCGTTGTATTTTACCTTGAACACTTTGGCTACACTGCTCAGCTGTGACAGATTTGTGAGCAACACGTTCATAATAAACCACTGCTTTTTTATCATGCACACAAACACTGAGTGATGAGAAAATAGTACCCACTGTACATGTTAATGCAATCCAATACAACAGTCCTGAGGGGACAGAGGGGATTAACAATGATGAGTAGTTAAGTTTCACTAAGGTAGTATCTATGACAGGACTGTTATGTTTTATTGCATTGCAATGTGCAAGGGTTTCTTTTTTCCTGGTCACTCAACATAATCCTCAACGTAAAAAAAGATTTCATGTCCCAACAGTCAAGTGTGTCTGTCTTTTGTACATTTCATTTTCATGGATGTCTTAAATTAAATATATTAAAACATTAGTCAACAGTTGTTGGTGTCCGTTTCATCAGTGGTTCAAAGTTGCATGTTTAATATAATAATAATTTTCCTACCATTTACAGTCGTTTCAAATAATATTTAAAACGACTGTAAATGGTAGGAAAATTAAAAAGCAGACTGAGGGAGCCCTTGAGCTGGGCAGGTGTTAAAAGTACACACATTTTTTACTCAAGTAGAAGTACAGGTACATACTGTATTGTATAGAAAAAAAACTGGTACAAGTACTGATTCAACTTCTTTACTCAAGTTAAAGTAAGAAAGTACAGGCTCTGAAATGTAGTCAAAGTATAAATGTCGAACGTATTCCTCTGAAGGACCATTCTAAGAAACCATTCTAACTTTCTCTCTTACGTCTTTTACATTGTCGTCTCACTACATCTGCCACGTGTGATCTGCACTGACAGATTGAAATCAGTCTTTGCGTGCAATGACACAAAATAAAAATAATCGATTATTTTCCTTAAATGACTTAAAGTAAAGCAATGAGCCAGCCTTGAGAATGTAAGGACTATAAAGTACAGATATGTGTTAAAATGTAAGGAGTGACAGTAAGAAGTTACTCAAGTACAGGTACCTGAGACATGTGCTTACTTCCCACCTCTTAATACTTTCATGTGTGAATATAAAGCAATTATAATGAAAATCTGATCTCAGAATGTATAGTAGGTGAGATTTCAAATGATAAAATAGGTGCATGACAATTAACATTCAGATATGGATACTGCATTTTGTACACAAGTCCTGATTATTTACATTTTCACAACAATTAGTTTCTTGTGTGTGCTTGAATGCATCATTTCCTATTTACTCAATATTATGAATGAATCTAAATGTACTGCTTCCCATCATAGAAAGTCGTAATGTATTGAATCATTACTGGATTCATTCTTCTCCGGAGGTGAGCTGTTTGCAGTGCTGCTGCAGTAAAGCCTCCACCTCTCCTCTTCGGGCCAGGCTGTTGGCTTTGCCCTGGAAGCGTCCGTTCTTTCCTGCTCCCTTCCCTTGGAGAATCTCCAACACCCTGCAGAGCACGGAGAATCATACTATACCAACCTACGTCAAGGTTTTAAAGGAAGATGTAGATTAAATATGTGGGGGTGTCTCTTACCGGGGTCCCAGCTCTGCCACTGGTCCACTGGGTCCGGCCAGTACAAACAAACCAGGTCCCTTCTCCTCTCCGACAGTCAGGAAAACCAAAATTTCCTAAAAGCAGACAACAGGGAGCTTAAGAAAAATATTTAACTGCCAACACTGAGATCAAAGCAGTTATGATATCATCTTACCTCAGTGTTTAGTTCATTGGCAATGATATTCATGAACTCGTTGTCCCCCTCTTTTCTGTTGAAAGAGAAAGAGACACATTTTTCATTTCTGTAATATTCATATTGATGCTTGACCGGGTCTCCCTGCAGATGTCTCAGTCATTGTTGCAGGGTTATTTAACATCAGGGAGAAGTATAATGTCTCTATACAGTCTCTTACCTGTGCAAGCTGAAGAAGTTTCCTCTCTGGGGGTCGTTCTTAAAGTTCTGAGCAATGAGAACAGCCATGTCTCGTAGCAGGCTCAGGTTAGTCTGCACAAAATATTATGTTGATTAGGGAGCCTGTCTGTGAACATATGTGATTAAAAACGTGTAAAAATGGAAAGATTATCTAATAGCGCCCTCTTCTGGCCAGCAGCAGGAGTGAGCACCTAGCAAAGAGGTCACCCATTAAATGGTCTTACTTTCTGCAGCAGCTTTACAGACTTCTGCAACTTGTCGACCGCCTCCACGTGCTCATCAGGTCCGGTTCTATTAGAAAATTGCAGGATTTTTTTCTTTTTAAAACGTATTAAAAAGAAAAAAACACATTTGTGACGGTGTGATGATAAAGGCTTTGAACTTACTTGAGCAGAGACACAAGAGATCGCTCTGTACTGTAGCTTTTCTCAGAATACTTCAACACCCTGTTTCCTGCCAGGAAGATCAGGTTGGTTTTGTTTTTCTTTCCTTTCTCGGTTCCCAGCAGCTTTATCGCCTAAAATCCAGATAAATACAATAATCTGTGGTACACTCACATATATACTTATACTTCCACATATTTAGAAGTAATTGCTTGTGTGTCTGCATGCCCGTATGATCTTGAACCTGTAAGTGACTGAGGTTAGACACGTGGGTTCCACAGCACATGTTGGCATCAACGCCCTCAATATCAACGATCCGAATGGGCCCGGCATGGTCGTCTGGCAGCCCTCGACTCCTCACCTGGTTATCACAAACACAACTCATGTCACATTTATTGTACATGTAAAATCTCATGTTAATAAATGAAGTACATTTTACAGAAGACGTGTGATGAAACATGTCTAAAACTTAGACTTGTGAGTCATTAATCGATCAGAAAGAAATCCGTATATGTACCTTTTCTACAGCAGGATCATCTATAGAGAGAAGCTGAACATTCACAGGGACGTGGGCCCTGATCTTTTCGTTTACGGCTTCCTCCAAGGTCTGCAGCTGGGCAGCCTTCACAGAAGGAGTGTCCAGTTCAATGTTGCTTCTCTGGCGCCCCAGTTCCCTGGAAAAAGAAAAAGAAATACCATTGAAGAGAGCCCAACGCACACGTTTTGATGGCTACAGTGAAAGGAATCTGTGCAGCGGTGATTTTACCAGGATGTGGTCTTGTATCCAAAAAGTTCCTCTGCCAAAGCTGTGATCAAATGTTGACCTAAGAGTCAGCAAGAAAGCGATGGCAGCTTAATAACAACACATGATCATAGTCATGCATTCAGTCTGATAAAGGAGTTACTCCATTACTGAGCATGTACAACAGCACCTTACCGTCTTTTGTTTAGTGTTTCTCACCTGAGTGTTGCTGCATGTGGTCAAACCTCCTCTCCCAGTCCACCTTCACCTGCACCTGCTGACCCTCCTCCAGAGCTGAGCTTACAAAGTGTACAGCCTCGGGCCCCTGCCTCGTCACCCTCAGAACTGAGACATCTCCAATCAGGCCATGATCATCTGGCTGGAGGAAGACAACACAACACGTGAAAATGATTTGACTTGAATATTACTTCTAGCACAAAGTAGCAATCTGGAAATTAATGGACATACCAGCAGCAACCACTGACAAGACTAGCTTGATGTGGAAACTGAATTAGATGAGTGTTATTTTGAAAAGCCAGCTTACCTGGCCACCTCCTTCAGGAAACAAAATGGTGTCCTGGAGCTTCACATTAAAACCCCTCAGAGTTTCTTTCTTCCCATTGACTTCATGTTTGAGCTCTGCTGGGCAGCAGGATACCACAGAGGTAACAAACTACAAGGAAGGAAACACGAAATGAAAACTTTAAACTTATAGTAAAGGTCAGCTGCATGTGAATGGGTGTAGATTCAGTTTTTTTATTAGAGCTTTGCTTATCAAATGCGTGCATTTAGACCACGACAGACGTATATATCATTAAAGGAAAACAAATATTTTCAATTTGTATTTATGTTTTAATTAACAAATGCACATTGCCTTCCATAACATAGCTGAAGAGTACTCAGTTACCAGTGTTGGGGAGACGTAAACTACATGTAGTTGAACTACATAGCTTAACTACAATTTTCTGTAACTTGCTGGTAGTTAAACTACATTCATATTTTGTGCTGCGTCAAGTAATTCAACTACTTTTTGGGTCATTTTTTGTAATTTAACTACTCAATTTACAAATTACAATTTTGACCAATAATATGAAATATTTTTTATTTAAAAAAGAACAATATAACATAAATTTTATTTTATTTTTCTTTGAAAAAAGGCATGAAACATGTCGTGACATGCCAAGCCAACACTGCCTCTGATTGGCTTGCCCTGGCAGCACTCAAATACTTCACAAAGTGGGTGGGTCTTTGTGCCAAGGAAGGCAGTGCTGATATGGCACAAGCACATCATGGACGACCCTCCGCTACCCCCAATGCGCCCCTGAAAGCGCCAGCCTAACCACGGCCATATTTGAGCATGTACATGTTGGATATAGATGCATCTACAGACACGACCTACGTTTTCAAATGTGAGCCCTGCAAGCCGAAAACAACGATAATTTTGACTTTTTTCGACTTTTTCCTCTCGAGTTGAGAGGCATATTTCATCTGGCATGTGAATTTTTTGTAGGCTATTATATTTTGTTTCACATAGACCATATGTTGAGTTATTTAACACTGAGTTAAATGAGTATAATGAGTATAAGTAGTTGCTAAAGCTACTTTTTTTAGCAGTAGTTTTACAAACTACTGCCAGGCTGAACTACATGTAGTTTTACAAGTTACGCTTGCAAAGTAGTTTACCCAACACTGTCAGTTACAGTGGGTAACCAGTTATTGCTCCCGCTGTTGTTAGCTACCATGCTAATCTCTACAGCAGTGGCTGAATGCTGCTTTTGCGTCAGGTGTTTTCACATGCAACTAAACAGTTCAGCCGTAATAAAGTGTCCTGAAGCAGTTTCGTACCTCTTTCATATAGCAATCTCGTTGACACTGAAAAGCCATTTTGGAGTCTTATTAAGGAGGAAGTTTCCCTGAAAGCACTATGAACCGAAACCAATCCACACGAGTCAAATAACTGACAGCGTCAGCGCTTAGTACGGCACGCAACGTAGTCCAAACATCATATAGTCCGACTTTGGTTGGTTGCGACTTGTTTCATTCTTTTAATAACATATCTTGTGAATATTAGGCAGAAGGACACGCATACGCTTTAAAAGTCAAGATAACTTTAAACTTTTACTTGCTTCGTGCCAAGATAAATAATTTCAAGCGAAACATAGAGCAAACATTTGATCATGTAAAAAGGAAAAAAAGTACATTTTACTCAGAATTGAATAATAAGTTACTCCACGTATCTTTTATGCATTATTAACTCTAAAAAAAAGTTTTCATGTCAGCATATGAGTCGATATAAGTACGTTATGTAAAACATGTGCTAGACCTGTTGCATACATTATGATAAAAATACAGTGTGTGTATATGTACACACACACACGCACGCACACACACACACACACACACACACACACAGGAATTAAATGAAAAAACATGTACAATTTTGGTGACAGTAACAAATTATGGTTTTATTCTAATTTTTTGTCTGCGTCTGTTTAGTTGCTGGTTTATTTGTAGGGATGTACCAACGAGAATGAACAATAAATGAAAGAAAATGGTACCCTTACTGCTGTTTACTGACATCATTTGGAGTTACTGAAACAAACAACCAATCCCACCGTATAAAATTATGAACATAAAATATATGACACCATATTGAAAAATCGTATTTTTTATTAAAACTGAGGATAATGCCAGCGCACAGTGGACAATAATAAGTCAATAAATAGTCCCATAGAAAATATCACATATGTAAAAACACTATTTTGGACACATGAAATCATCAGCAAATATTACAAGCTTCAGCAAACGTAGTGTTGTCCTCTGGTTCTGAGCAATAAAGTTGCAGTGGCCTCCAACACAAGAGAGAGTGTACTATGAGGCTCAGTCAGACTGAAGGGGAAGATGGAGAAAGTCAGAATTTAAACATTTGAATGATCAATAAAATAATGAGTCGTACATCACAGCATGCCAACATTATCAGAAGGTAAAAGCCGAGAGCAGAGACAGCTGTATCTATTTTTCTATCAGCAAGAATCAATTTAATATTTTTGAAAAACAGAAAACAAAACAAATATACAAAAACACTAGTTATCCATATTACATTTTTAAGTAACCTCCCCTATTACTATTGCTCTGCACTTACATCACTGAGATCATCCATGTCTGGTGCTGCTCCTTTATTTTCTGAAGCCATTTCTTGGATCATCTGAAAAAGATCAGACAAGTGGCAATGATATGAATATAGCTCTTGAGCATTATCAGAGTTTAGCTAACCTCATTATTGGAGACATTGCGTGTACTCACATCTGCGTATCTGTCAAACTCTTCCTTCCCTTCGTCCTCCTCATGCTCCCAGTCCCTCCAGTTATCAAAGTCGACAGCGATCCAGCTCGGCTGCAAAAAGAAGGAAAAACAACACAATTTTGACATTTTATTTAAAAAAGCCAAGTTTGGTTCATATTTATACAGTTTCTGGGGGGTCATTTATAGTACATTTACATATACATTTAAACTTGCAGATCTCAGGCATCACTCCCATGTTTATATTTCACACACACACACACACACACACACACACACACACACACACACACACACACACACACACACACACACACACACACACACACCTCTTACCTTAGCTTCATCCCTCTGGAGACGAGGCCATGCATAGTCAGGCTTCATCTTCCTCAGCAGGACATGAATGGTGCGTTCGTTGACTGTTTCTCTTGAGTCCTTTATATTGTTGAAAGGAGAAAAAACACACTTAATTTTAACCCCCACGCTGACTTCATATATCATCCACATTATTTATCATACAATACATTTATACTGCTTACAAATTTTTGAATTTTGTCGTAGAAGTACAGCTCATTGTAGATCACGTCATCTGTTTGGTTTTTGCAGCTGTTGGGTCAGAGTTGTCAAGGGAAGAGTTTAGTACCAGATATAAACAATTTGCAACATTTTATGGTACAGACAACTGTGTACTATATGTGGTTAATGTTTAACAAGAGAGAGGTAAAGAAAGCATGACAGTGATTTCACTAGCAGAGAAACAGAATGCCATGCACCAATGATCTTACTCACCATAAAATCATTTTATCATCCTGGATATCCACCCGGACTTCTTTAGGTCTCTGAACCACAAAGTGGATAGTGACATATTTCTTCCTGTCAAACCACAGCGCATGTGCGGGCTGGCTGTTAAAACACAGATTACACTATTATACTCATGAATCAAATATGTGAGAAGTTGTATCGGTTTTCTTTTCAAAGGTGAAACTATTCGTAATAAAGTATAAAGTAAGGGGAAAAGTGCATGCGTGTCACTTACCTCTCCTCCGGTCTGGCAATTTTGGGCTTGTTCATTGTATTTCTTGCACAAAAACTAAACCAGAAACTTCCAGAAAGTCAAAAAGCATGTGGCTTCCCTCTGAGTCTGCTCTGCTGCAATGACCAGGCCGTGGAGGCTATATATAGAGGGGTTTGGTATCAGCTGCCGGGAGATTTGCCTGCCACAGCCCCTTCCCCTGCCCTTTATAGTCCGTGACTGGAAGTCTCGGGAAAACAGATGCGTTTTCTGGGTTCCACCCCCGACTGAGTGATGAGAAGGTGAAGGTGGGGGCAGGGAGAAACAAAACAGAGAAGTACATGTCAACAAATGGGGCATCTGAAAATGTAAATACATCATTTTGAACTAGTTTAGTTCTTCTTGTCTCTCTAAGTTAAATTAAAGGGGGATGATGTCATTCTAGGGATGAAATTCAAACTCAAAATTGGAATATTTACAATATTAATGAGGTAATAACACAAACTGTAATACACAAGCTGTTCTCAGAGGAAAATAAGCTCCCCATAACACTGTTTGAAGCTAGAAAGGTGGCAAGGTCCTTTAAGGTCAGTTTGTTAATTCAGTTTATTCAGTTATGAGAAAAAAATAGTCAGTTGATTTAGTCTGTTTTTTGTTTTTTTTGGTATAGAAAAAACAGCCAATGAAGATATTTCTCTTCTGATTAAAATGCCACTAATTCAATTGATGAAAAAACTACTAGACCATTGTGGAGGAGGATCATCAAGAGAGCTGATGGAACAAATACAACCTAGATACATACCAAGTTAGATTTGGATTATTTTCTTGTTCCATGTTAAAAAAATAGTTTAAAAAAGGCCTGTAGTAAGAGTTTTATAGCCAAACGCAGATAATAATGGTGTAAATGTGTCTTGACACTACTACACTCTGAGAGAAAGTCGTTTTAAATAAATAAATAAATGTTTCGGAGCACGACACACAGTCGCCCCCTGCTGGTCTGGAGGCTCATGCACATTTCCATTTCCAACCGGAAATGCAATTCTCTGCTCTGTCTGTGCGGGGAATGTGGCGCGAGAGACCCAGGCAACCCTGTGTACATATAAACTTCTGCCTGTAAAATAATCAATAAATAGTTTTCTGACGTCTCTTTGGCCAGCATTTGTGGAATTTCGCTGTTTTGGACTAAAAGCCCACCGGAAGTACCGTGCAACAAGGTGAAAATGCCGCGCAGACGACAGGTACGAACAAATGTAGGTCGCACAAGAGGGTAACTAGCTAACTTAGCACCGATGTGTTCCACTCATCCGAATGGGAAGGATGTTCCACCATATTCCATTCAAAAAACCCTACAATTTAGCATGTCATATTATAGCATTAGTTTTGCGTACGACCAGTTAACCTTACTGCGTTTAAACCATTTCACTAATTTCCAACTGTATTAGTTGTCCTATGTCCTTTTGTCAACATTTTCAGAAAACATTAAAGTAAGTTTACTAGAAATTGGTGGGCGGTAACGAGCAGCTAGCTATGCCAAATCTTAAACTTGGACTCGGGTATTATTGAAAATAAACGGTGCTTCGTGGGTTATATTTATGCCGAACTGACCAAAAGACGACAATTAATGTTATAATGTTAGTAATATTTAAAAAGGTACACGATGAAAGACCCCAATAACGGCTACATCTGAAACTACCCGATTTGTTTATGCAGTTTGGTGCCACAGTCTACTAACCGTATGAGAGGGGGCATATTAGCTAGCGTTAGCTAACTTGACACGCTAAGCTAACAATAATAATAGGTTATGAAGTGCTATCCAGGCTTGCTACTTTGTCGTACAGCTACTACCGTGGCCTGCAACTGCCGCGCTGTTTGGTTAGTTAGTCGCTGCTACAAAAGTACCAAAGGCTAACTGTAGTAAGATACAGGCCTAACAGTTAGCTGCATAAGGCACAGCTGTTTAACCGGCTACAATCTCAGCTAACAGCGAGCGATCAGCTGTCTGTGGCCTTTCTCTAAGAGCACGATTACAAAGATGTCTGGATTAAAAACAAGTGGGCAAACATGTGAACAGCTCTCGTTGCTCAAGCCTTCCGTTGTCTCAGATTTTGGCGTGCTGGCTTTATGACTCAAAAAATCAACAGTTATTAGCGAGCTAACCTCATCGATGGTGCTTTGCTAGGCACAGCCCTGCCGTTGTCAGTGTGATTGACATGACTGACACTTGGCTGCCATGACACACGAGCTTCAACATTTTCACCATGATTATGGAATTTGTGTAGGATGCTGATGATGATTTAAAGTTTTTTCCCCTGACAGAGACATATGCCAGGGAGTGGTTCAGATGGGACTGAAGACTCGGACTCCTCTGCTGAGAGAGAACAGACCAATAGTTCAGAAAGTGATGGGAACATGCACAAGAGACAGCGCCTCACCAGAGCCTCTACTCGCCTTAGCCAAAGCTCTCAGGGTTAGCCAACACGTCCTGAAAATGAAATATGAAGCTTTAATATTGTTCTGCATCTCAGCCGTGTAGTCAACATGCTGCTTTGACTCCTGGTGCTTTAGATACTCCAGACTTGAAGCGAGCCGCGGACCACGATGAGTCTCCACCACTCACGCCAACTGGAAATGCCCCCTCCTCTGAATCTGAGCTGGACATCTCCAGCCCCAACGCCTCGCATGATGAGAGCCAGTCCAAAGACCAAGCCAACAGAGACTCAGATAAGGATCTCTCCCATCGACCCAAGCGCCGCCGCTGTCACGAGACCTACAACTTTAACATGAAATGTCCTACGCCGGGATGCAATTCACTCGGTAAAAACCGTGCCCTTTTGAAAATTTGATACATTATTTAATTCAGGCTATTCCTGATTATTAATCTCATTGTATTCTGTGGCATCTTGTGCTATCATAGTGTAATTGTAGCAAAATGTATTTCCTTCTATTCTCATTTTGCCCAGGTCACCTCACAGGGAAACATGAACGTCATTTTGCTGTATCGGGCTGCCCTCTTTACCACAATCTCTCTGCTGATGAATGCAAAGTGAGTATCTCCTAAAAAATCATTGTAGCTCTATTTATCTTAAGTTGATGGTCTCATAATACATTTCAGTTGCTTGTCCACTGTTGGTAGCTATGATTTGCATAGCCAACAATGTTGTGATATATGTTAGCGTGGGTTTTACTTTTGTTTGCTTCCTTTGTCCTTCTTCGTCTTCCATGATTTATTTTTCCCTTCATGATCACTGAATCCTTCTAATATTGATATTTCACATATCAATATGGTGTTCTTATGAGTTCCATCGTCGGTTTCATACATGGATATTTCATATCACGATCAAACACACTGGTGTAGAACTGTATTTTTTTAAATTAACCTACAGGGTGTTATGGTAACATTACATTAAATTGTCCAGACTGTAATAACGACTTACAGACAAAACAATGACAAGATCTGTATCGTACAACAGTGACAGTCCTTCTCAGACTTTTCTTTTACACAGAATCTAATCCTTTTACTGCTCTTCATTATAGGTCAAAGCCGTCAGCCGCGAGAAACAAGAAGAGGAGGTGAAGGTGCAGGAAGAAAGCAACTCTCGCCATGCAACTCGACACCAGGTAGCTTCTTTTTACAATTATTGGCACAACATTAATTAGATTTGCTTTCTAACAGCTAGCATATAAATGTTATTTTAGACTGCTGCAGAATTGCTTACTGCTTTGATTAATGTGCCAAAAATAGATATCAGATAACAATGACATTTGTTATTGTGCCAGTCTGATATCACCGTACAAGTTCATGTATTTATATATCTTGATTTTTCAGACGCCAACATCAAAACAGAGCAAATACAAAGAGCAGGTGGCTGAGATGAGGAAAGGGCGAAACTCTGGCCTTCAGAAGGAGCAGAAAGAGAAGCACATGGTACGTCGCTGGCTCGCTAACATGCAGTTGTTCACCATTTGTCACTATTTCAACTAGCACTCTGGTGGTATGTTTTGTATATCAGATCATGTATCATCTTATCTCTGTTCCTCTCTCTGTTTGGTCTGCAGGAGCATCGACAGACACACGGCAACACAAGAGAGCCTCTGCTGGAGAACATCACCAGTGATTATGACCTGGAGCTCTTCAGGAAAGCCCAGGCTCGTGCATCTGAAGATCTGGTACTGAGCTGTTGCACATCTCCCATCATTGTCACTCTTATATCAAATTGTTATTATTGCTACATTCTTCAGTATTTCCTTTCCTGCATGACCAATAAGAGCCAATTCTCAGCATATCAGCACAACCGTTTTTGCTGGACAATCGCACAAGTTAATGCTACGACCAACAGTTTAACACCATGTCTTCCTTCCTGCAGGAAAAGCTGCGTATCCAGGGTCAGATCACTGAGGGCAGCAACATGATCAAGACCATCCTGTTTGGCCGCTACGAGCTGGACACCTGGTACCACTCGCCCTATCCTGAGGAGTATGCACGTCTGGGTCGACTTTACGTCTGCGAATTCTGCCTCAAGTACATGAAGAGCCAGACCATCCTCAGGCGACACATGGTGAGCAGCAAAGTGAATCTGGTGATTCCACCAGATACGTGTCCGCTGCCTGGCCGAGCTGAGCTGGTTTTTCACTTTAGATAATGTCTTAACTTATACCAGGTCTGCTGCGCTGCGTATCTGCTGCGGAGGGCTCCGGCAGTCCAGAACGCAGCAATTCGGCTGAATTTAGCACCGAGCAGACAGGAAGTCACGCACCGAAACAATGATATAACATCCGGTTACTTTTCAAAATAAAATACTCCGTGTTGACACCAGCACACAAATCTCAAAAAAGAGACAAACACAAGCTCTTCTAGTAATCCTTCAGTCGGGAACACATCCTGTTGTTTTTATAACACACACCTATAACTGCGGCACTGCAAAACCGGATCGGCACAGTAACGCAGCAGATACGTATCTGGTGGAATCTCTGTTTTTTTTTCTCCCCGATAAGCCCAGAAGTGTGCGGGGGTCAAATCCTAACTCAGAGGATGAGTCCAAGTCTGAAGACAGGAGTGTGACGAAAAAGAGCAGAAAATAATGTTTTCATGAAGAATGGATGCGCAAATTTTACTGGTTAAGGTTTCTCAGAGAGACGAATTCCATGAACCGCAGATTTTGCAGTCGATACCCGCAACATGTGGGGAACACAAAACGCTCCTGAAATTTTCAGTTAGGGGTCACTGTGCTCCTGGTAAAAAAAAGTTAGTCTGGAGCCCTGGCCTCAGTCTATGCTATGGATGTGCTTGTCGTGTTGGTTTTAAAAAATATTGTGAAGGTATTAAAAGGTATTAAATTCAACTTAAGAATTTCTGTATATACCCAGAATTGTCACTCCAAATACTGTTGAGCCAAAGTCCTTTTGGCATTTTAATTGTATGTCTGATTTTTTTGTTTTGTCTATTCATGACCAACTGACTTATGGTTGATGATCACATTTATAGACAGGGTCTTTCATAATTTAAATGTATAAATTTTAGTTGATTTTTATTTTATTTTTCCCAGACATTTAGAGAACTTATCTGGCAAAGAACTGTTTTTTATGTATATTATGTATCAGGCCTTTTAAACATTACATTTAAAATATATGTTCATACTCGCTGAGTCCTTTGGGAATAACACTGTTTTTGTTGTGTGCCTTTCAGGCCAAGTGTGTGTGGAAGCATCCTCCAGGAGACGAGGTGTACAGAAAGGGGTCTATATCTGTGTTTGAAGTCGACGGTAAAAAGAATAAGGTAAGGAGACACACACAAGCCGTTTTTATACTGGGAAACAAGCCGCCAATTTAGCTGTCCTTTTTGTGGCTAGGTCCGCGGATTTAGACAGAGGGTGGCAAATTGGGGGTCTGTTTTGGTCCACCAATTTGTCGCCTCGGAGGGTACCCTTATTTCTGCCTCGACTGCTATCTAAATCCAAGGCGTCAATGTGCCGGCCCCTGCGTGAGATGGGCGGAGGTGACCTGCACTGTTATGCGACCCACAGCCGGGGAGTTTTAAAACCAAGAAAAAGCTGATCACAGCAGTCAGTTCATCACTTCATCTGCGGAGCAACTGGACAGCTGCTGAGATCCAGGAGATGCTAGCTTCTCCTCGGTCTCTATAGCTGTTTGGTTGTGTCCGCTTGTTGTTAAAGCAGCAAGCTACGAATGGTTACTACTTTCAAATTAAAAGCCCCCGCTAAGAACCCAGTTCTAAACTCCAATGGGGTGCAATGTAAAGCTCTTATTTTGAAGACAAATTCTTTGTCACTGTTCACTGCCCAACTTCATGCTTCACGCACGTCACATGTTTACGCCTACCTCAGTGGCGGCTTTTGGAAAAGGAGGAATATTACGCCTCCATTTTAGAAAGACAGGGCGGCACATTGCCTTGGAGCAACTGTGCCACCTTTTCTATCTAAAAAGGGCAACAGTTTCTGCTTTCTTGTCAATATTAAAAGATTGGTTACATATCCGTCTGCCAAGCACAATAAGGAAACCTTACTTTTTTAGACGAATAAATAAGAGTAACAAATTAAGTAAGTGCCTTTTTATCCCCAGATCTACTGCCAGAACCTTTGTTTACTTGCCAAGCTCTTTTTGGACCATAAAACTTTGTACTACGACGTGGAGCCTTTCCTCTTCTACGTCATGACTGAGGCTGACAACACTGGCTGCCATTTAGTGGGATACTTTTCCAAGGTAAGTTGAAAAAGGAAAAAAAAAGTTTAGATGTGTGTGTGTGTGTGTATACAACAATTATTTATGGAATAAATTCTATTTTTGTATACAGAGGTAACTGCAACGTTTCCCCCCCCCCTTTTTTTTTGAATCACTTCCAGGAGAAGAATTCCTTCCTTAACTACAACGTATCCTGTATCCTGACGATGCCACAATACATGAGGCAAGGCTTTGGCAAGATGCTCATTGACTTCAGTAAGTATAATGTTCACTGATTTGTTTTTTTCTCTCATTTTGTCAATTGTTTACTGATTAAAAAATTGTATTGACTGTCCCAACAGTGGGATGATTCAGTAAAAACTAATATCTCAAACTAAGACATTTATGTATCTGTTTGAAACTGTTTGACGTCTTTATTTTTACTGAAAATGATCATCTTAAGGTTTAGGTTAACATTTATTGAGCTAAATCTTCCTTTAAGTGAAGCTGTTGTATCATATGCTGAAGACTATTTCTAATGTAAGCTTTAATTAGGTCATCTTTATCCTGGGCTTTAGCATTAGATTGTATGATACTTAAAAGTTGTTTGTGACTTTATGTTTATCCTCTTGTAATAGCTACCAGTAGGTAAAGCACATTATGCAGTCTGTGTGTAAATTATTGCGCCACCGCTAGATTTGTCCCCTCAGATTTATTCTTGACTAAACTGTCTGTTTGAATCAGAATTTTAACATTGAAATGTATATTATTTACACAAGATTGCAGTCTGTACATAGACTTCTCTTGCTGACTGCCCTCTGTGCTTTGTTCAGGCTACCTGCTGTCCAAAGTGGAGGAGAAGGTGGGCTCACCAGAGAGACCTCTGTCTGACCTGGGCCTTATCAGTTACCGTAGTTACTGGAAGGAAGTGTTACTGCGATACATGTACAATTTCCAAGGCAAGGAGATCTCGATCAAAGGTGAGTGAGAAGACAGAATTCATGCAGGCTGCCAGCTGTTGCCGGTGCAAAAGGTTTATTAACACCTGAAAAGATTGTCTTGAACAAACAGCTGCATATACAGAATTTATTGACTGTTATATACGTTTGCTTTGATCCACAGAGATCAGTCAGGAAACAGCTGTTAATCCGGTGGACATCGTGAGCACCCTGCAGTCTCTGCAGATGCTGAAGTATTGGAAGGGAAAGCACTTGGTGTTGAAACGACAGGTAAGATACTGGCCTGTTATTCTGTGTGATTCTTAGTTAAAAAAAAAAACATGTTTATGGTTGTTTATCATCTCTAAGAAATTTCAATCCCCTGGTGTAAATGAAAAGTTACATCTTAAGTATAGTCACGCTAATCCAGTCAGACAAATCATTTAACTAGGAGGGATATGAGTACATGTTATATACCCCATATCTTTTGCATTTTTCCTGTAGAATGATGATATAATATATGATATATGATATAATAATGATATAATAGCCAATAATCAGGGTGTCTGCAGGTCCTTAAACATTCTTAAAATATCTTACATTTATAAATATTAAGCATTAAATGTCATGTAATGGTCTTGTATATGAATTTGTGAAATCTTGACACCAAAACTTTACATTTGAATGAATTTATCCAGCTTTTAATTTCCTTCTGTAAAAGTGAAGTTAATGCCACTCACTCTAATAAACATATTTCTTTATAAATCTGTGGAGGAAATAAAGAAATAAGTAAATTTGCTGTTCAATGCACCAGAAATAAAAATAAACATTGCTTGTCTATTGATTTACTTTTGTATTAGTTCCCCTATTTATGTAATATGTTTGACCTTTTTCCTTATTCATTTATTTCTGAATTTGTAAATAATTTAATTATGTATTATTTATATATTTATTTTTGTATTAACTTACAAAATGCAAAGGGGGAAATAATACAGAAATAAATGTCTAAGTAAATAAACTTGAAAATCAATCAAATGGAAAATTAAATAGGGAAGTAGATAAATAATGGGACTGTTATGAAGGTAAATAAGTACATTAAAACAGAATTGTCAATTCATATCACATTTTATGAATTAATAAATGCGTACAACACTCAGTGGTTTAAATAATCTGTCTAAAATTTGGTTGACAATGTTCTGAAATTGTCCTTAGCATTACATTTCAGTGTCTAATAGTGTATTCTTGGATTTTATTTGACCGCCCAGTTTGTTACTTTCATTCTCCCTCCCAGGACCTGATTGATGAATGGAGAGCAAAGGAGATCAAGCGAGGGAACAGCAACAAAACCATCGACCCCAGCTCACTTAAATGGACCCCTCCTAAAGGCACATAAGCACTAAGATCCTCAGGCTACTGAATGAACTCACCTGCAGCCTCACCAGCCACAAGTAGCCTAGACCTACAAACTGTCAATAAAGACCAGAGTTCCTTCTTTCTTTACTGTTTTTAGCCTGCTTTTTTTTCTTTTTTTTTACTTTTTATATTTGACTTTTGTTTGTATTTTAAACACCGTACGTTCCAAGTCCGATGACTCTTGATTTAAACATTGTCAGACAGTAGAGAATTCATTCATCCTATATGTTTTTAAACTGCCTGCGTCTACTAAGCTTTGAATGTTAAATGATAAATGGTCCAGTGTGATGGATAAAATGAATGTTTTGCTTTGCTCACGCAAAAAAAAGAGAATACATACCTATAGTTGGCAGCATTTACAGGCTGTCATTTTTTTAATTTCATTCAAGAAATGTGCATTTTGAAGGTGGTAGCTGTTTTTGTTTGGGATAAACACAATAATTGTAAGCATGAACTGAAACAATAAGCAGGGTGTATTTTGAGGAGTGTGATGTATGGTAGCGCCTTCTTTGGTTGGTGTAAAGTTGTATAGATCATATTAAAATGTATTTCTTTTCTCTAGCTCCATCAATACAGGATTTGGACCCATTCCTCTGATGAACCTGCCAAAAAAAACAAAAAACGGAACAATAGATTTTAAAAGTGACAATACCACTGTAAGAATGCACACAGAAATAAAACAACCTCAGGTTTTTATACTGATACAATCATACCCTGCTTGTGTGGTTTCTCCGAGACATCGAGGGCAGTGGTTGTTGCAGATGGAATCATTCTGTTTAAAAATTCTGTAATGCACAGAACACATTTTTAATGGGACTGTCTTTGCTTTGTATTTTGAATCCTAGCTGTTAAATGTGTGTTAGCAATTTGATATTTTTAATATCAATAAAGCTGCCTTGATATTTTGAGACAAGATTTTCTTGGGTTTTTGTGCTTACCGCCGCTGGAAATGCTTCTTCCCATCAGACCCACGAACGTTTCTCCTTTATTTCCTGCAAATGTGAGAAAGATGCACATGTTTACAGAGTACCAGATTCATGATTATAATGTTTCCATAGTTATTTAAGTATCAGCAGTCAGATATTTTGAAGTTCACAGGCATTTGACGTTCGGACGGAAGAGCTGCAACAACTAGTCAAAATAAAATTAATTCCTAAATCTTTTGATAATCAAGCGATGGAGTGATATTTCAAGAAAAAATGTTTTATTGATGTTTTACATTTGTCAGTCCCAGCTTCTTGAATATAAGGATTTGCTTCTCTCCTTTGTCTTTTATGATAGCACACGAAGAGTTTGGGGAATTTGGACTGTTGGTCGGACAAGAATTTATCATGAGCATTTTCCACAGATTTTTGAGACTTTATAGACTAAACGATTGATCATGAGTATAACAGACAAAGTGAATCAACAATGAAATGAATTGTTAGTTGCAGCTGCATTAGGAAATGTTTGCATTATTATATCATACAGTTTGAAAACATGAAGCTACTTACGTCTGTTTACTTGAAAAGGTTTCTTTGTACCTGAGAGAAAAAAAAATACATCAGTCCATTCATATTCACACAGCAGACAGTTTATAACTAGCCTTTTAAAAATAAATCTGAAACAAAAAACACTTGTTGCATGTTTTTTTTTCAAATTAGGTGGGAAGCCACCTGAGCGTTTCCCCATGAGTCCATAGAAGCGAAGGGCTTTTGCTCTTTTCATCAGACTGACCATCGGGTGGGTGAGACCTGCCTCCAATGACTTAGCCTGACAAGAAAGATCCAGAACACATTTGATTTTAATCACAATAGAAATTAGTAATTTTTACTGTTTTTGGTCTATACATTTTCACAGTATTGAGCATTTCATATCATCCCTATCAGTCAACATTGCATTTCTGCAATACAAAGTCAATTTGTCATTACTGATGATGCTCACCTGCCAATCAGGTAACCATCTCTCCTTGTCCACAGTGGAAGACAGCGCCTGATAAGTTTGCACCAGTGCACAAAAAGTCACAACAGCAAGCTGGATCTTCCAGTTATCCATTTCTTGGTCACGGAAAAATGCTTTGCTTTGCGTTCCTTCAAACAAAATTGTAATTTTTAAGCCAAAAAAGCTCAGAATTCATTGAAAAATTGATATTAGGTAGATGTGCTGCAGTGTTATTCTGTCTGCCCCAGCTCTGCCCAGGCTGCATTTATACCTTTTCACCCTGATAGACCCCTCCTCTCCCAACATGATTACGCATTGATGTCTCCATTGCATTTGAAAATACATTTTTTTGGATTACAATACCTTTTTACCTCACATGTTCAATATTGTGAAGCCATAAAATATTAAATGGATGATTCATCAAGCTTAAATGTTTTTTGGTTGAAAAAAGAAAATCTGTATTTCTTCAGTTTTTCTACAGTTGGAAGGATTATGTCACCCAAACATTTACTAGCAGTGTTAAATTCTAAGAAGAACCCTTCATGTTCAATAACTTTAAAGCTTATATATTTACATTTGACATGGTCACCTTTCATCTCCATTTTTATTAGACGTCTGGATCGCTGCTGGTCTAAAAATATTCTGTGATGCGTACATAGGTCTTTGATATCACCGGGGGGAGAGGGCAGGACAAGCAGGCGCGTCGGGTCTTTGTGTGATACTTTGCAAATATGACCATGTGCTTTGAAGGCAGCGCTTTATTGGTTAGGTCGTTGACTTGCTGAATTACTGCTAGATCTGGATTTATTAAAGGTGCACTGTGTCATTTTTGGGAGGAAATTCTAATTCTTCATTGATTGATTTTTATCGCTGACGCAACCAGAATAAACAAACTCTTTGTTGTCATGACTGTATAAACAAACTGACCTTAAAGGACAACCTAACTTCATACTCTTTTGTTTATATGCGGCGGACCCTGCCACCTTTCTAGCTTCAAACAGTGTTCTGCGGACCTTTTTTCCTCTGAGGAGTTATAAAAATAATAAATATTTCTGAGTTTGTATTGTTACCTTATAATTTCTGAATTTCTTTTTCAAAACGTCATGGTGTCCCTCTAAATGGGGCAAGACAGTTGTGACCTTTAATGTCATAACAGCTAGATTACATGTGTATATTTGGACCACTGATGGTCAAAAGTCAATGAGACAATGAAAAAAGAGCTCATTATTTATGAACGCCTGCGAATAAGTGGTTGAAATCTCAAGTGCAATGAAATATGTATGAAACAAGTTGCACACCTCAACCTGAAATGTGAATATTTGTAGTTTCTTGTTTACTCTGTATGTCAGAAGGGTCATTTATCTTCCACCCTCTGAGATAATGACACTGTTATTAAACCTTTTCATTATCTTTACTTATTTAGCCATTTAAATGCTCTGTTTTGATAAAAAAAAAAAAACGTGAGCTCCTCTTCCAACACAGAGGCTATAGAAATTTCTGAAGAGGCAATTACTTGACGATCTGTGAGCCGTGAGGACACCCACTCGAAACAAAGCTGACACACGCACATCCAGCGCTTTGATCCGGGCACAGGTGCTTCCAAAAGCAAGAAAAGCCCCGGGACAATTAGGCCTGAAAGGCAATTACACCTGAACAGCCCCCTCGTGTGCGCACAGCTAACTTGGAGTGCTGAATCAAAAGAAATCAGAGACATGGCATCTGCATATGAAATGGTTCAGTGACAAAGAGCCTGGCGTAATGACACAACGCTGCAGCTCACTGTGACGCAGGAGAGCGGTTGTTGGAAGGCCATTTCAGGATTTGCGCTGCTCTGTGGCTGTTGAGTCTGATGTTAACCTCTGATCCATTTCACCTGCAAACATGTGACTCTTCCAGTATTTTTCTGCCGAATTATGAATATTATGTGACAGTTCAAGTGTTGCGTCACAAACGTAATCATGAAGCCATCGGCTCCCTTTGGAGAGCTCTGATTCTTATATAATAAATATGTTACTTTGATCGCTCTTAATCACCCCCTTGCAGTTGCATCATGGGATATGCAATTGTCAGATAAAAGGATGAGGTCGTCTGAAGTCAGATGAGCCATATGGAGCCATTTTATCATTATTTTTGTTTCTTTTTTAAGTTTTAAACTGCAAGTCCCTATCTAGTTTTGGTCTGAAGTCCAAGAGATGTTTTGTGGGATACCAAACTTCACCCACCTCTCCATCAGCATATGATAATGACTGAATTTGCATGTTTGGGTGAATTTATCCTTTAATCTGTCAACACTATAGGAATTGTAACTGTAATCAGACAATGTTTAAGAAAAGTAACTTGTCATGCTTCTTAGTGGGAACTGCCCGTCCATATAAACATCATCATGTTTGGGTTTTTATTGAGGATTAAGGAGATTTTGACATAAACAGTCAGTCTTACATCCCCTGCTGTCACACAGTTCTCCAGTTAACCAATAACACATGTTGCTTTGTTTGAGTGGGCTGTGATTTCAGATCTTGATTTAAATGTCAAAATTAACAAGGGCCTGAATGGTCCCGCTTATTTTGTTATGGTCCAGCTTTACACGTTCAGTTTAATCCACATATGGGGCATTTTTATGCCTTTTTGGGAGGCAGCTCATGGTCAAAATCATCTCTACCACCACAGTGCTTTAGTTCACAACATTTTCTGTAAAGTGATTTGGTTTTCCTCCAGTTTTAAACCAGTGTATTAGATGGCAGATAGTAAAGAGATGATGCGAGGGACTGACATCCAGCAAAGGTCTCCAGCCAGACACACACTAGGGACATTATGGCTGATAGCTCAACCCCTGGGCCACATGATCAGGGCTCAGCTTCTTAAAAAAGATGCTAGATTAAAGGTGCGATATGTAAGAATTGGCAAACCGACGAGTTCATACTCCAAACTTGTCGTTTTGTTTGATAAAGAGCAATACTTTAGAACTGAGTACGACTTTAATGCAGGTCTCAAAAGGAGAATTTGATTTGTCTGCTCCCTCTTTGACATGTGTCACTGGCGTCCAGGCATCTTTCATGGATATGGTTCCACTTACTGAGTTGTTACACTCAGACAACTGCGACTGTAGCCTCTGTTATGGAAATATAGCCTGCTTTATTACATGGATCATCATCCGGCAGGGAAATTGTACATGACAGACAAAGGCTGCAGTGTCTGTGCATCATTTCTTTGTGGTCGGAAATAATGAGAAACATCATCATGCTATTCATGTGAATAACTGCTTTCACATGGCCTTTTTAGTAAATGCAACCATGTTGTCACTTCACTGCTTTTCTTAAAGATAGACTTGAGAACATCTACAGATAGATACAGATCAAGGACACAAGGTGGCACTACAACAAACAACCGGTGCTAACCGGTCGAGGACGGCTCCTTGTTCCGAGCTGAGGGCCTTAAGCTCCTGTTGACAGACACCGTGTTATCAGATGAGTCAAACCCCACAGATGCTGCACTGTGGTGAGCTCAGACTGGAGGCCTGATATCATCACCTCGCAGGCTGACTGAGCGGCTTTAAAGACGACCAGCTATCCCTGTGCTATCTTAGCATCTTAACACTGACAAATGTGTCCATTCATATTTCTAAGTGGGATTCATTGGAGCTGGTCAGTTAAGTAAAGAGAAGGGACAAAGGGTATGTAAATGTATCATCATGTTTAGTGTTTAACTTAACCATCTACTTCTGATGTGTTTCGAGTCACATAAAAATATTTGTCTTCATCTTATGCACCTGATGAATGTGAAAGCTGCCACATAATGTCAAACTTCACGTCATTCAGCACAGTGAAGGTCTAACATAGGAAAAATCCTGTTTTTGATTGCATGGGCAAATATTGGTTTCCTTGCTCCCTATATATATATATATATATATATATATATATATATATATATATATATATATATATATATATATATGTATGTATGTATGTATATATATATATATATATATATATATATAATATATATATATATATATATATATATATATATATATAGGGTTCCAGCCTCCACCATCTCAGAAACATTTCCAGGATTAGACCATTTCTTTCTACAAAACATCTGGAAACTGTTGTACATGCCTTCATAACTGCACGATTAGACGGTTGTAATCCTTTACTCTCTGACATCAGTAAAAGATCCCTCTCTCGCCCTCCGGCTCGTCCAGAACTGTGCTGCCAGAGTTTCGACTTGGCCAGGCCAGGAAACATGACGACATGAAACTGATCCTGGCCTCGTTACTCTGTTTACCTGTCGTGTTTAGGATTGATTTAAAGACTTTATTGATTGCTTAGTTCAGTTTCTTAACAGATCTTCCATTGCTCCATGAGTTCTTCAGATGCGTCGTTCCTATTTCCAAGGTCTAGGTTAGTACACAAAGGTCAGAGAGCCTTCACAGTTAAGGTTCATATGCTAGCTTTAGTAGATACCTCTGCAACACAGAACGTAGACATCTTTGAGGTGACGTCACTACTCATGTTTCTTCACAGTGTCTTGATGATGTTCATTTTTGATAGTTTTAAACCAAATTTCCTGCATACTGCACCTGATCTACATATAGGCAAAATAAATGTCCGTTGCATGAGGTAAAGGAGTTGAGTTTCAGTTCCTCTTTTGCCGAAAGGACCTCAAGATGCTGAATTAAATCAGCAAATGACCTCTGTAAAGACGTCCATGAGTTACTGTGAGACAGGATCCATCTCATCCAGCAGGTGGCTGTAGTGTCACACAAATGAAATCACAGCACCAAAAACCTGCAGTGCAACTGCCTCAGAGCCAAAATGGAGATATTTCAACAAGACCGTCAAGGCCTCCTGATTAATTTGTTGTCTGTGTGTTTGGCTGACATGTCCAAACACAAAAGAAGTACTGCCGTGGTCACGTGAAATGTGACTCAAATTATGATTGCCTTTGATTTTTATGGTTCACTTGTGAGTTTTAAGATCAATTTTTAAAAGTGCCAGCATGCAATATTTTTACCACCACAAAGAAATTCAGATATTTGTTGTTGCACACAGTAAACTGGCGAAGTTCTCGCTGTGTTGAATTAGAGAAAGATGAAAACCACGTTGCTGAAAAGGGCTAGTTTTGCATAAATCAAGAAAATCTAGGGACTTGTAATGACATCTGCTCAGACCACACAGTACATAACCATAAAAAAACACTTTTGAAGTCTCTCAGTCGAGTAGAAAAAAGAAAAAGTTTCAAAGTTGTCATCACAATAACATCACTAGAAAATTATGCTATTTCTCTAATTATTTTAGATCCTAAGAAGTAAAAATGATGAAGTTTTATATGAGATGCTGCAGCGTCTTTATACAGATCACATTTTTTCTTCTTCTATTTACTACAACACATTCAGCGAGATGACACAAATCGTTTTCATGTCAAAGTATCACACGCTAGAATAGATCAGACACTGTAGGATGAAGACTCCATTCATACAATGGTAGGCGGTACAACATAAAGTACATGTAGCTATAAATTATCATAGGAGTTTTACAGTTAGCCTGGATGCCTCCTAACTCTTGCTCTCCGAGTTGTTTTTCCTGTTTGGTGCCCTGTGGCACTTTAGTGTGGTTTCTCTACAGAGGCGTACATTTGGCTCTTCAAGGCTCTCTGAGAATGAAATACCACTGTCTGCCTTTGCATGCTCAGACTGGGGGCTTCAGGCTGGTACTGTGGTGATTCTGTCTCCATGCGTCTAACAGGGTGAGACAGGCTCCGGGTCATGGGATTGGTCGCCCTAGTTATGGGCCGAGAGGAGCATCGGGTGGTTATTTTGTCTGTTTTGCGCCTCCAACACCACAGCAGTGCCGTATCAACGCCGCCGCGAGTGCACTGCACTGCACGGATGTCATCACTGGTAGATAATAACCCCCCCCCCCCCCACCTGCACACTCAGATGTCGACAGGTTGCGTAGATATCTTATCGCGGCGGTCACGCTTTTTTGGAGGTGATGTCAGGTGGCGGAGGTTCACTGGAGCTTCCTCAAACACAAGACTTCACTCGAGAGGCCTGTGTCAGAAGCAGCTGATTCTTGGCTTTGATCAAAATCTCCGCGAGGAGTTTGTGTTTCAGTGTTACCTCATGTCTGAGAGGACACTTTCAGTCATCAAAACATCATTTCCTACTTCCCCTCTGTCTGTGATGGCATCATTGTCGGTAAGAATTTTTTCATTGCTGAAACCCGGCTGGAAAACTGTGTCATGACCTTTTGCTTTTTGACAGTGGCATCTACAGCACATGCCATCACATTAGGACATTACAGTTAGTTTATCTGCTGGCACTGTAATTACTTAAATTAGGTGGTTATGTAACTTTATTGTGTTCTTTCACTCACATGGAACATACTTCAAAGTGTTACATTAGCTGACCTGGATATTTCAGTTCAGTTCATATTTGCTTCCTCAAGAGAAAGTTATATAGAGACAAGCAGGGGCGGTTCTAGGGGGGGGCCAACAGGGGCCAGTGCCCCCGTAACTCTGAGTCTGGACCCCCCTGTGGCCCCCCTGACAGGGAGTCTGCATCAGTAACACAATAACAGATTTCTTGCAGTTATTTTGTTCTGAAGGTAAAAAGCATAGATAAATTGTCTCAACAGTTTACTTCCCAATCAAAATTGCTGAAATTGTAAACACTGCTTTGTCTGAATGAGGGATTTATCCTTTTTTCTGGGTTGTATGTGCCCCCTTACAAAAAAGCCAGCCCCAACCTGGCCCCCCTACTAAAACTGGTCTAGAACCGCCACTGGAGACAAGCCAGCTGTTTCCTTGTGCCAGTCTTTGTGCTAAGTTAATCAATTAGCTTCACATTTACAATATGGACATGAGCGTAAAAAAAAATAAATCTGAACAAATGTCTTTCCAGAAATAATGACCTTGTGAGCAGTTTCATGTAGGAAGTGCTTCTGTAGTACCACACCTGCCAATCGTATCACTGCACAGAAGGAAGCGTTCATCTACTCAACGAGGGGCTATAGCCAACTAAGCTAACTAAGCTAACTAAGCGTACAGCTCAGCCAGGGTGGACGCCATTAATGTTTACGTCTGGCGCTATTACAAGCACAAACCTCTCGTCTCTGTGTAGCTGTATGCTTTCTTTTGTGCAGTGATACAAACACGTTGTTTAAGGTTTTTTTTACTCTCATCTTTGTTGCGGTTTCATGTAGGAACTATTTCTTTCTACCAAACTACACCTGCCAACCACATCACTGCGCAGAAGGAAACTAGCACCCACTCATGGACAATGAGGTTCGTGCTTGTGACAGCGCCAGATGTAAGCTAGGTCTAGCTAGCTTAGTTAGCTTAGTTAGTTAGCCTCTACGAGTAGAAGCACTCCCTCTTCTGCGTGGTGATACAGTTTGTGGGTGTAGTTCGGTAGAAAGAAAACAGCTCCTACATGAAACTGCTCTCAACAAGGTCTGTGGATTATTTTGACTAACTGGGTCATGACTTCTGGAAAGAGACATCGCTGTCAATTTTTCCAAATGTATTTTCCCCATGACTGTGAGTTAAAGCTGAAGCTACAGCCGGCAGCTAGCTAACTTAACTTAGACTTGCAGAAGGAAACAGCGAGCATGGCTCTGTATAACTCTCCGCTAGGGAGCAAAAAGGAGTATTTCCCACAATGACACACTTTTCTTTTGAACCAAAGAATGTTTAGTCACTTCCAGAAACAGAAAGTGCAAGCTACATGTTTGAGTTTGAGCTACACAAGCTGAGTACTACTTTGGATATATCCCAAACTCTGCAACTCACACCAAAACAATCTAGATAAAGAAATAACATAACAGGTAAGAGAAAAAATATGTATTTTTTGTTTTTGGGGTGAAGTGTCTCTTTTAGTTCTAGTCGTCGTATGTTAAGCGAGCCATCAATATGACACATCCCTCTCTCTCGGTATGATTATTTGTTGTCCTTTCCCACACTCATTACAGTGCACATCTGTTGGTTCTTAGGTCAGAACCCACCGGTCCCCGGAGGCCCATGACCGGGCCCTGCTAGTGATGTTCTATTTTGCTGGGCTCTTGTGGCTTCTTCGACACTCTCAGCCGATGGCAGGGCCCCCATTCGGTGAGATGTGCTTACTTTGTCGAGGAGCCAATCGCCAATTCATTCCCAAAGCCTCAGAGGTTCAAAAGCCAAGTGCATAATTGCTCCTTAAATCAATCTGCAAATTTCGTGGTATCCTCGCTGCAAACAGTTGGCCTGGAAGCGTTTATTCAAGAGGAACGGCTGTCCGCGGTATGTATTTAGAGTCACACAAAATACTACGGTGTCCTGGAGAAGATTACGCTCAAATCAGAGGAGATACGTTCAATTATGGGCCTGTGGTTTACATACATTTTACATTAAGCCCGGTACAATTCAACCCATTTGTTCAGCCTTTATGGGTGTCATTGTGTTTTTGTGGTTCTGATGGTGGGACGGGCCACACAGCTAGAACTGTACATCTGAGAGGTCCCCCCCCACATAGTTTGAGCCTATTTTCCTCGATTCCTACTTCATAAACGTCAGTGAGCTGCTGGGAGACGTGAGAGGCAGACAGTGCGGTTACAGCAGTGTCACTTTAAAAAAAAAAATAGACTCATCTCCACCTTAATAACAGCTCCTCTCCACACACACACATACTTTGATGCCTAGGGCTTTACGAGCCCTGTTTAATACACACCGTCCTGCTCGCCGCTTCTCTCCATGTCTCTCTTTTGAGTTTCTGTCTCTATCTCCTTCCTCCTTCCCTCCCTCCTTCTGTCTTTCTCTCCCTGTCTCTTCCCTCCTCCTCCTCCTCCTCCTCCTCCTCCTCCTCTCCCTGCTGTATTTGCAGGCAGCTTTAGTGCCAGACACCCTGAGGCAGCGGTAGCGCCAGCGAGTCTTCCCACCTCTGTTTTTGTGGTGGGAGATGACATGTCGAAGCTTTGAAGGGCAGGGGAAGGGAGGGAGAGGGGGAGGGAACGGGAAGGGAGGGAGGGAGCACATCACTCGGCGTGGAGGAAAAAGCAAAGGGACCCAGAGAGAATGTCATGTGGCCTGCAGTCCGCCCAGATATTCTCTTTCTCTCTCTTTCTTTCTCCGGCTGTCTATGTGGGCAGGCAGGAATGGCGACAGGAAGCACCCCCCCCCTTCCTCCCCTCCCTCCCTTCCTCCCTCCTTCCTCCCTTCATCCTCTCCTACCCTCCTTCAGCTCTTCACTCACTCAGTCACTCACTCCTCATGTCGCCCACCCCCCTTCTCCACCGCCCCTCTTTTCCTCTTCCCCACCTTCCATCCCTCCACTCGTGCTCCTTCTTCTTCTCCCCTATTTTTATCTGCTGTGTTTTAGTCTTTTTCTCACCCACTTCTTCACTCCCCCGGTTTGTCCCTCTCCCCAACCCACCCACAGGCGTGCCCGTGCATCATAAGTCAAACTGGTGTTGAAGTGTGTCGAGGTGTGTTCAGGTGTAAACCTCGAGTGAGTCGCAGACAAAACATGTTTGAGATCCTCAGGCGTAACTCATCCTCTCTCCTGAGAGAGGGAAGCAGCAGCAGTACTTTTCCAAAAATATAGGTTGCATTGACTTATCACAAAACGAAAGTCTCTTACCTACGGACTTAAAGGGGCACTATGTAGTTTTGGGGGAGAAATTTAAATATTTACAATATTAATGAGGTTATAATAAAAACTGAATATAACAGAGTAAAGAAGTTGTTCTCAGAGGAAAACAAGGTCCCCCGCTGTTTGAGGCTAGAAAGGTGGCAGGGTCCGCCGCATATAAGCAAAGTAAAACAGTAGCAAGGTGTGTTGACATAAGATCAGTCTGTTTATTCAGCCATGAATACAAAGACAGTTTGTTTGTAAAAAAAAAAGAAAAATTAGTCTGATTAAAATGTCTTCCCCAAAACTACATAGTGCACCTTTAAAGACTTAAATGGGGACATACAGCTGAATACAATACCTTGACAGGTAGGCCGGTCTGCCAGGTATTTAGCTGTTTATATTTCCCCTGAGTGAATGATGTGTTTGTGTATTCATTTGTGTATCAGAGCGGCGGGGATCAGCGCCGAGGCAGACAGGATGGGGCCACGCAGACGTGATCAAACGCAGGAGGCTCCGTCGAATGTATGGGGTAGCGTCTCGTCTCTGTTTGTCCTCGCGGAGAAAACACAAGATTTCTCCCAGTCAGGCAAATAAAAATGATGAAAGGAAAGCAGATGCCTCCACTGGCGGTATAAAAAAGTTTCCGCTCGCTTTGATATGGGCTCTCTGATGGCACTTCAACCGTACCTGCTCAGTCTCATGTGGCTGCCTACTCTCACCTGTGCGCTTTCAAAGCAATTAGCTGCACATTGTAAAGCTCTGAAACCGAGACAGGGGACTTTTTAAGGTGGGTATTTTTCAAAGCGGAGACGGAAGGTACGCCGTACGGTATCCCACATCAGCGCGCGGGTTAGTCGAGTCTTGCCCTTCGAAGCTGAGATCAACAAAGACAACACAGGATCAGTCGCAGGCAAATAACCCAAAAGGTAAAAAACAAAAGGGTAAGTTGCCTTTTCCAGCTCGGGTGAGCTCACTGGAAGCTGCGTCTACCGCGTGTGTGTGTTTGTGTCACCGTATGACATACTATTTGTGTCTGCATGTGTTTGTAGGGATTGTATCACTGCAGGCCAGTTTGATATTCCAAGTCATTACCAGCGTCAGAAAGGGAAGAGATTACAGGGTACAGTGGCAATAACACACACTATTAGCAAGACAAGGTGTTATTATGCCTCTGGTGTCAGGTGAGATGTCAGAGCAGCCAGTCTGTGTCATGCTTACAATCGCTGGATCAGCAGGATTACACGGTAACACGTGAGTAATACACAACACATTAACAACAGACGCTACTGTATAAATCTTTTCTGAATGGAAAGCCTTGTGATTCTACGCTTTGTGTGTCGATAATCCAAGACTTTACTGAACAAGGTCTCGGTTTATGATGATGAAAAAACTTTTTTGTCTACTGATGTGAAAATTTGCCTTCAGTTTCCCCTTAAGACGTGCTGTAAAAACAAACCCAGAAACATCCATTTATCAAAAGACATGTCATAAAAACATACAGTAAATACTTCAAAGTATTTCTTCCACTTATATGAGAGCGATGCTAATATTCTCTTTTTTATTAGTGTATGGAGCCTTATTGAGACATTTAACCACAGCCAGTTTTGTGAAATACTTTAGTTTAGAACTATGGATGCAATATGCTACACAGCTGGCATGCTACCAATGTTGCCTGAGTATGCCGTCAAACTTATCTCTTAGAAAAAAATCTATAAATTAAGCTGGATAACATTCACCAATCAGTTAGCAAATGTTGTTTTTATGCTAACTTTCTGTGGTACACATATCTGCCCTTGATACCAGATGCTAGTGTATATATGTAGGTTTTTTTAAACCTGGGTAAACATTTCTGCTTTTTTCCCTCCCCATGTGTCACGTTCCTTATCTCTAATGCGCTGTGAAAGCAAAGAACAATAGAAAGCAGCAGACCATGCTCCTCATCAGACTACACAAAATTCTGACTCAGGCACATCATTCTTTCCGGAGCTGATGATGGAAGTTGCTAAGGAGTAAGATATCTTGCTTCTTTCTTGTCTCTGTTGAAAGTTGCACATGTGCAGTACAGATCAGGCAGCTGACTAGCATGGAAGCTAACAACGGTTACTTTTTAAAATATGTTTAACACGAGTCCCTCTCTTTAAATTCAGCAGTGACTGAGCGATGTTCGAGCGCTGCTTGAACAGAGATGGACGTAAAAGTATTACCAAGGCCAGTGGCCTTAACTTCAACACTCGCCATATAATCGCGCCTGGGAAGTGGAGAAAATAGCATGTTCAGGCGGATGTCGTGTTTCCATCACAGCCAGTTGAAACCCATGATTGTTGCAGAGTCAATTGAAGTGGGATTAAATGCAGATTATATACATTCACATTGAGGACAGAAGCCACATGTAATCAGGTGTGTCTTTTTTGTCCAATGTGAGTGGGGTAAAAGTTAGAAATGTTCATCTTACTCAAAGCATGTTGTTGACTGAAATAGAGAAAACTCAAATGAGGTGGACGTTTCTCAAACAAACTCATCAGCAATCACAGAGGTTACTATAGGATTAAGAAGACTCTAGATTAATTTTTCATATGCACACAGAACAATGTGAAAACAAGATGACAGACATCTCAGCAAGATACATGAATAAAAACTAAAAATAAATAAAAACCCCCTTTAATTCAGTAAGGCACTATTTAAATCAGCTGCATCTGTATATTTATTAATATGCTATATATATCTATATATATCTATATATATATATGCATCCAATTGTACACACTCATAGATACCCCAGATAGTTACGCCTGATTTTTTAAAATCAAGATCCATGCATTAATCCCTGAACAATTAACATAAATGTAGAAAAATATTGGAAAATTAAAGAAAATGAGAATAATATCCTGGACACATCACTTTATCCAGATCCGCCACAAAAGGTATCGGTGGCTATTCTGGGTCGAGACCCATCCTCCATCCACGTTTCTTGGAAATCTTTTCAGTAGTTTTTGTGTAATCCTGTTGACAAACCAACCAACAAACAGACACGGGTGAAAACATAACCTCCATGGAGGAGGTAAAATTACAACTCACGATAAACAAGTCTAAATTATATACACAAAATACAAGAGTTCAAGAAATTAACCTACTGGGCAAAACACAGCAGCAGAGCCTCAGGAGCACCACCCTGTATCTCAGTGTTAGGAGCAGACTCTAGTTTATAAAGTGAAATATTCTGTACAAAAATACATTTTGACTCAACATGACATTTTCAAACATGTGCTTGTGTAACTTGTCATCACATTGCAACGTGTAATCCCGCTATTGTTTGGACAGAGTCACAAACTATCGTTACAGTGCAGTTTTTTCTTTCACTTTCAGATTTGAAATTCTCTCGGAGAGCCGTACAGTGAGTGTGTTAAAAACATTAAGAAAAAGCTTGCGGCCGCAAATGTGAATGAGCACATAAATTTCGCCTGCCTCCTTTTTTTTTCCCCCCTCAGTCTTTCTTGTTGCGTCTAAATTTTCCATGCCTGGCCTCCCCACTGCTGAGAGTGCTGTTCCTCGAAGCCGCAGTGTATTTTGAAGCAAGGTCGGGAGAGAGCCAGTGGCTCCAAAATCAGGCACAAGACTCCCAGTGTTCCACTGTTGGGCTTTGCTCTTGGCACCGGCTCCTGACCAGAGAGGTCTAGCTAGCCACAGCCACTGTGTGTGTGTGTGGATGTGTGTGTTTGTGTGTGAACATATATAGCCCTCCCCCTCCACCTCCTCCCAGCCTCTAAAGCCTATATAGAAACAGCTTTGGCTGACTCATTTATGGGCTCTCCCACATTGAAAGGTGTGAGTCAGAGAGTTGATTTTGGAGGAATTTTCAGTTTTTGTTATAACCCCCCGATCCTTACCCCTCTCGCGTACACACACACACACAACACACACAAGTATACATGAAAGTGAAGTGGAGGAGGGCCCAGATGTAGTGGAGTTTGACAAATCTGAACACACAAGCAATTCAGGGGAGCTCTCCTAAATTGGTTCCATACCTTGGCAGACAGTGGTGAGGTCATCCCCCACAGAAAAAGGGGCAAATGTGACAATGCTCAAATTTCATGCTTTCCCTGCTTCTGTCATTATAGGCCATCATGCAAAATGTCAAGTATTTACAGGATGATATTCTGTCTTCAATCTTAACCTGTTGTGAAAGATAGACCTACAGCGTTTTGTCTGAAAGGTGAAAAAAAACCCACGAGGACGGGGCGGAACACACATCGAAACCTCACACTCGATTAACACATATGGATCTGACATCAATCCCGAGCGTTCCTTTAAGTGTGTCAATGGAAAGCCATCCGTCTGTCTTCGTCCTCAGACAGAATATCCACCCGGGGTCTGGAAGTCTAGGACGCAACACGCAAAACCACAGCGAATATAAATAAATGGCTGTATTTCTCTCCCCTGCTTTTGTCTGGTCAGGACACTCCGTGGAGAGCCTGCCAAGTTGAGCATCTACATTTGGGTTTGGCTGTTCCCCTCTCCCGACAGCTCGGCCCGGGCCAAACCACAGGAAAAGGAAGCGAAAAGGTCCTCTCTGAAGGGCTTATAAAATATTGTCCCGGGTAAAAATGGCCGACATGAATGGCAACATTCAGTCCCTCCACTACAAACAAAAGGCCTTTGAGGGAGAAACATGGGGTAGTCTCTGTTGTTTTTACTACCTTTGCTGCCCAAAACCTTGTGTTTTACGGTTTCTCATGGTTCATTTGAGTTTCTAGTAAGTGCTTTGTGTTTTCTGGCAGAGATATTGTGCATGATATGGTGCAACAACCTCTGAGAACAGCCCTTTAACTGTTTGCTGGCACTGCCGAGGCAGAGTTATGGCTCTAAATTACCTGGAAAGACAATCTAATATAAATTCTGCCAGTGCTATCAGTGCATGTAGAGCATATTTCTTAAATTCTGCACATTCAGATCAGATTTTGATGCCTTGGTCACTTACATGATGAACTGCAAAGTCTGTAAATGTGTTATCATTTTCTCAACCAAAGACTCTAGTTACCTACCATTTCGATGACCACAGTTTAATTTGATATTTGTTAAGTGAGTTTGGAACTTCCCTGGTTCAAATCCGCAAAGTAGCTGGGAAAATTTGGGATACACTTACTGCTGCTGATGTGCCTTTAAGCAGTACCTCTTGCTCCTCCAGTGGAGCTGCTCAGTTGCTGAAAGTGTAATTAGTATGTGGTTTTCCTGGCTATTGCTGGAAAACATTTATGCTCAGCTGAGTTTCAGTGGATGACGAAAACGCTGGGCTAAATATCTTCAGATATAAAGGTATTTTATTTTGAAAATACATTTTAAAAATAGGTTTGATTTGACCCGCCAGATGTTTCTAGGAAAACGTCAAAACATCAAAGGAGGAGTTATAATCAAAAAATCTTAAGAGAAATTGCAGGTTTTTTTTCTGTTTTATTTTTTGCGAGGTTAAATTAATGCTCTTTAAATCTGCTACAAGGAACTATCATTTGTTGTTGATTCTAGCGGCCCCTCAGGACAAAAGAGGTATGACACCACCACCTAATGTGGTAACGATCTTCATCTATTTTATATGGTGATATAAAGCAAACGTGTTTCAGTGCTGTACCATAGCAGAGGCCTGCAGAGCCGCCTCAGACTGAGATGCCTGAATGCATCCTCAGCACTCTGTCTTAAAAAAATGTTTTTATTTGATAACTTTTCCAACGTGGCGGCTTGCATTTAACCGGTTCTATGTATAATTTTAAAACAATTAACATGTATTTATGACTTCTTTTATTGGCAATATGTGACAAGATTGGTGTGAAAAATGAGTTCTCATGTGCCTTGTCTCAGCGCCTCTCTCCACTTACGCTAACATAGAGCAACAGTAGCTAACGTCAGTTTGAAAATGCAGTCCGCTTCTTGCTGTCTGCTTGTTGAGGGTTAAGAGAGAAGATTAATAGCTGACCACTCTCACACTTGTATGCTAAATATGGTGCAGCTCTGTTAGCTTAGCATAACGTTTTGGAGACAGCCAGCCTGGCCCTGTCCAAAGGTCACGAAATCCACCTAATTCACTCAGAAAACTCTATGAAACCCAAGGGTTAAGACTTTAAGACTCACCAAAATTACCTGAAGATTCTTTGTTTTTGTGTGCATAAATCAAACCAGATATAACAGGTTGATTACTGAGCTTTACAGGTGCTGGTAGATGGATTTTGGTTCCTTTGGGTGGAGCTAGACCGGCTAACATTGGTTCTGAAGCTAAGCTAATCAGCTGGTGGCTACAGCATCATATTTAGTGTTCAAATTTGAGAGTGGTATCAATCTTATAACTCTCAAGCAAGAAAGGAAATATATTCCAAAAATGTCAACCGTTTACTAACATTGCTGCCTTGGCTGTGAGCTTAATGCTATAATTTGAGCTTTCAGCACTACACAAGTTAGTGTCGTAAAACCTCAGTAAAGTCAGAATCTCCTGAATATTATCAAAACATTTTAAAACTGTTGGAAGCCACATCAATTTTGAGGTGTCAGTAATCCGAACGCTGAAATTAGTTCAACAACGGCTGTTGACGACTGAGTTACGACTTGACCAATGTACGGTTTACCTGCAGTGTAAACGCCCAGCCGTGAAATTGAATTGATATGTGGGGGCGGCGGTAAAGACCTCTTCCATTTCAATGTTTTTCCATCTTTGCTCCGTGGAGATTTACCCTCCCGACACACACATACACAAACACAGTTTTACACAAACCAGTGTCACAAATACTTACAGTCAAACAGTAAAGCAAACTAATCGCCTCCTACACACACAGATACAAACCAAACACACAAACATGCACCACACACACACCACACACTCCCTCCCATCCTGCCACCCACTGTCCCTCGCCTCCACAGAATGTAGTTGCACAGTCTTGTGTGTAGTGTGACCTGTATTTACCTCCTTGTAAGCATGAAAACACATACCTACACACTCATGTGCTGTATGTAGACGCCGAGGTGGAGCAAGAATGCATGGTTAAATGCACCGGTGCATGCGGGATCTGCAGGCACAAGGTGTGTGTGCGTGGGCTCGCTGTGCCATCGTGCTGTGTGTGGAGGGCCATCTGGTCACCCCTGCCATGCCGTGGTCCCTGTGAAGTGCTGTCAGCGTGGCCGTTGTGGTCTCCCGTGGCGACTGAAGGCTTGCTGCACAGCACTTCCAGCCCAGGCAGCCGACCTCAGAAAAGGAAATTTGGGTCGCTCAAATGGAGGGGTTGCTCCCGAGCTATTTACAGAGCCCTCTACCGGTCCAGCGCCACCCACGATATTCCATATGAGAACCAGTGTGTGTGTGGTGCCTGTGGTGTGGTGTGGTGTGTGAGTGTTGGGGGTTTAGGGGGGGTTGGCGGGGGAAACTGTGCGTGTGTATGTGAATGCAAGCGCTTTTATGAGGAAATGCAAGGCTTTATATTCATGTCTGTAGGCATGTGTGGTGTGTCCTGGCATTAAAATACATTATGCTTTATTAAAAGTCATCCTATTACCAGAGAGTCTCCCCTTTACATTTCGAATTTGAACCTGCAGGGATTAAAAATAATTAGCCTCAAAAGTAAACAGACATCTTTGACTGATTTGCAAAATGTCAAAGATGAAACATGTCCAATTCTGCTACAAAATAAAACCGCATATTCCATGAATCACAAATCATAAATCACTGTCAAATTTATGGATATTGTATCTAAAGAGTGCATACCGGAGCTGAGACTGAGCCAATCTTTCTCTGTATAAACATCTGGGGCGTCATGGTTGCTGATCATGGAAATACGATGAGGATATGGAGAAGAGCGCAGCCTCAGATTAATGAGAAACCTGCCTGTAGGAAACTTTGGTTCAAGTGAGATCATGGGCACTTCTCTTTTGATGCCCATCAATTGGGTTTAGTGGTTTTCTGCTTGAGCTCTGGAGACATGGGGAATAATGCTGAAACAGGACTACGGAGCGGTTCGCCAGGACACTGATGGATCTGTTGCATATTCACAATATACTTGTGATAAACCACATCTCGCCTACTGAATACAAACATGACTAAATGAATTGAGGACTGGGACAAGACCAAAGTGAACCAAGTGCTGGTTCTGGTCGGTGAAAGTGCTTGTTCGGAGTTGGTTCAACCTGTGAAACTGCCTGTTTTTTTCACAAGTATGGGAGCTACTGTAGACTCAGATCAGTCAGTTACTGTTCGTGTGTCTAATTTCCCCGCATTGCTAGGAACAACACTGGCTGACTGCAACAACTCTGTTGCCTACACTGGCATCCAAGCATGACCGATCCTCGCACTGCCGTTGCGTTGATTAGTGAAAATAGTTAAAATCGTTTGTTTATTCTCCCAAGTCGGTCAAAAGTGTTTTTTTTTTGGTCCTTGGTCACAATAACCCCGCTTCCAGCCCTTGATGTGAGCAGCTCTTAAGCAGCTCTGGAACCAGTTTTCCTGGCCGGGAGCCTGTTTTTGGCCATTGAAGCGCAAAGAACTGGTTCCATAGTGGGCAGTAGCTCCCAACCAACACCTGAACTATCAAGTTGACCAGTCGAACACGTTTGAAGGCATATCAAGAACTGCGGTAGGGTACGCTTTGAGCACCGGAGCAACAGTGAGTACCCCGCCTATCCTCTTGATGTATCTAAGAGAGGTAAGCAAGTAAACAATCTCTTACGCCCACATGCTGAGGACGGTCCACCGCCACCCAAGGGGAGACCTCCAGCATTTCTCAAAGTCTCCCTATGTTGTGAATATTAGGTTAAGGTTATTTTAGGCCGACCCGCTCCAGAAGCAAATTACAGTGCAAGAAAGGGGGTGAAAAACCAAGTGGGCTGTCCACCATGTAATTTTCCTGTTTCTCTTTCAAAGGATGAGGTATTCCTCGAGGAAGCCCTGTTAAATTTACAAGCCATGACCCCACATCAGCGGGAAGGAGGCTACTCTGACAGGGAAGAAGAGGCATGTATGGAGCTTTACAATCATTCGTCTAGCACTTGATGGAGCTGTGTCGCTGCTTTTTTAGATATTGTGTTGTCTGATCATGAGTCGCCTGGCTTGGCAATCAAAGGAAGAGATAAATCATTCACCTTGTACTCTTCTGTCATAGTTTAGCATTCATGCATACCAAACTTGGCTGGCATGAGATTCCTGATCCAAAGGAACCTCACCCTGAATAAAGGTCTTTCCTGCCTGAACAAGAGAGCAGCCTTCAGAAAAATGAAGATGATCACTGCTTACTCTCTAAAGTGTTCCTTCAGACGTCTCAACCATAATTATGCCAGTCTGGGAGAATTACAGGTACCCTGGCATTACTTCTAATACACACTAACATACACACACGCTTACCTCTTATTTATCGAAAGGTACTACACTCTTGTTTTCTCTTGCTCCGAGTTCGTAAACTCTTCAGAAAACCATTTAGCTTTTCAACTTTGATCTTTGCCAAGAGTGCCTTACCGGCTATAATTATATGGTCTGAACATCTCATGCTAAATTGCAACCAGGGAATTCATAAGGCTTGAAAGCGAATGATCCTGAACGTTGACACTTTGTGCTTTTAATGCACATACTGTATCAATACATTGTCTTCCAGAGCATCCTCATCTCCAAGCTCAAGTCTGTATATTCTTCCTCCGAGTTTCCAAGGGGCCCCTGCAGGAGTGTGGGGAGGGGGGAAGGGATGTGCGCTGCAGTGCGGCTTGCTGGTTAATTATGGGTCGCGAGCTGCAGCTCGGCTGGCCTGGGCGGGTGTTGGAGCCAGTGGGTCTGGCACAGGGAGGTCTGGCCACAGACCCCGGCGGTGACGGCATGAAGTCTGGGACGAGTCAGAACACCAGCCCGGGGTTTGGAGCATTCCTCACATTCCCTCCTCCCATGGCTGCCTGCCCGTGTGTGTGTGTATGTGTGTGAGACAGCGAGCTAGGGAAGGAGATGTGTGAAGGATGCGATGCGTGTGCATGTTCATAAGAACATGTGTGCGTGGGTTTGCATCCTTGGCTGTACGGACTGTGCAGCAGCATCATTGTAGACCCCATCCCAACCAGAGGTATCATGATATCTGAGCTGAGCAGGGAGTGAGAGGGGCAAGAGTCCCTGATGCCCCTGCTGTCACTATATAGACAGACTTTTTTGGCACTTTTACAAGTGACTTTTGAATGATTTTGACATCCATAACCAGTCTAATATCTTGTACACATGTCTGAAGCAGAGCAAGGGCTCAGTTTCATGTGTTTTCCCAGTGGAGGGAACAATTCTGTCCTGAAGGCAGAGGCTAGAAAAGATATGTAAAAAATATGATTTGCTTGCATTATACAGTATTAAAAAGAGGCAAGAATGATTCTCTGAAACCTGAACTTTACTCAGTAAGTAAACTCTCACGACTGAGAAAACCCCTGTGCCATGAAACTCACCTCCATATCGTTTCACAATCCCAATGTTTTCAATCTTCTCCTCTACGTAGGTTTACTTTTATGGGTCATTACAGATTGGCAGCAGGACAACACATGCTGCATATAAGAGACAGTACAAAAATGCATTCATGCAAGAGTTAGAATAAGATTCAGTCAACTTCTTTGCAACTATATTTGATACCGTATAAACACGAGACATGCTATTTGCAAACACAGATGCTTTAAGGGGTGACACTAAAAGATTAGTTATTTTGTTTGAATCGCAGCAGTGGTAATACTTAATGTTATGATTTTTAAAATGATTTCCTTGTAATCTGATTTTAAAAAATCCTTTTGATAAAGTTGGTACTTTATGGGGAAAACAGGAAAGAAAATATATTATGGCTCAGTTAAATGTTCATTCACTTTCATTGTCAGCTTTGTTCTCCATGTAAGATAAGTTGGATTGTATGCTTGCTATTTCACATTTGCTGCTTCAGCAAAGAAATGATCTCCATTTTAATTGCCTCTATGTTTCTTATAATTACCAAACGAACACCTGGCAGTTATTTCCAGGAAACCTCTTAAAAATGACGAAGACGTACCATTTAACAGTGTTATGTGACACAGGCTGAATGTATTCGGAAATATGAATGAAATTAGTTCAATAAGTAAGGCTCAATATGTTGGTTAGTCGAGCAGTGGAATGTAAATAAATAAAACTATTACATGAAATGGGGAATTTCAAGTAAAGTTCTCAGGTAAAGTTTACTTAAAATGAGGGATTTTATGCAGTTTCATACTTCTACTCCACTATGTGCCAGAGGAAAGTTTTGAACTTTTTACTCAATTTCATTCGTCTGACAGCTTTAGTTGCTTTTCAGATTACAGTTTTTGCTGGACTTCCTGTCGAGTGAAAAGCAGGATTTAGGTGATTCTGAATATGAATGTTTGAATAAACTGAAGGATTAACTCCTTATGGACCGAGAAAATTCCTGTACTTCTTGAACTAAATGAACAATTCAACAAGCCCTCTTGGATAATCAGGAAAATGCATTGTCATGGTCTCCTCCTGTCCTCATTTATATCACTTAACACTTCATTTCTTATTTTCATTTGTTCGTCTTCTCTTTGACTTTGTGCATTTGGTGTTCTTGTGTCTGTGGATGACTGTCATTATTCATTTATATTTTCAGGGTTCTCCCCCTGGAGAATGGTGGGAACTAAACATGGACAGATGCAGAAATCCATGGCATCTACTCCTGAGGTTGTGTCTCTGAACATATGGCTGCACTGTACGATTTCTCTGGATTAAAGGAAACCAAAAGTTTTTCTGACACCATTTAAAAAATGACTTTTTAGAGAAACATGGTTCTCAGAGGATTGCCACGCTAAAAACACGAGGATCTTAGAGAACACGATGCACTGCTGAAAAAACTGTCCAACAGTGTATAGAGTTGTTAAAATGAGCTCAACCTTAACCTCAACCTTTAACTCATATTTTTCAAATTCCCCCCTGCTAGTGTTTCCCTGTGGTATTACTGTTGGCGCCGTTGTCCAAAGCAAAAAATAACCGTAAGAATCCCAATGTGACCTAGAAACCCTGATCTCACAGTTACAAAAAAGGCAGAGTAAAACACTTGGTTGTGTTACTGTGTTTTTTCCTACAGATTTGGTAGAAAGAATGCCGGTTTTGAACTGTCTTGAGTCCCAGTGGAAAGGGAAACACATATTAGCATGGGAACAGACATTGACACAACACTGACCCTCTCTATTGGTTCACTTTTGTTTTACCTCGGCTTTTATCGCGCTCTTCACCTTCGTCCCCTCCTCGATCTGCAGGGTTCTTTTTCTTTCCACAGTTGTTCCAGTTGTTACCCGGAGATAGTGACCAGGGACACGATGCATCTTCCTGTTTTGGTTGTGCAGTGGCAGATTCCTTTGTGTCGTTATTCATCCCTCATTTTGGCGGGAAGAAAATCTAGCAATTAGCATTGTGAAAGCAAAGCTTATAGGGAACTGATTTATACACGGATGGTGTCTTTTTACAGTAGCCGTTTTTAGACAGAGCACCAAGCCGCCAATTTGCCCGTCCTTTTGGCGACTCAGTCCACAGTTTTAGACAGAGGCCGGCAAATTGGGTGTCTGTTTTGGTCCGCCCACAGCCGAGGAGTTTTAAAACCAGGAAACAGCTGATCACAGCAGTCCATCACTTCATCTGCGGACATAAAGATGAGGAACTGGACGGCTGCTGAGATCCAGGAGATGCTAGTGTCTCCCGGATTTCAGCAGCTGTTTGGTTGTGTTAGCTTGTTGTTGTAGCGCAAGCTAGGAACGGTCGCTATTTTCAAATTAAAAGCCCCCCGCTAAGAACCCAGTTCTAAATTCCAATGAGGTGCAATGTAAAGCTCTTATTTTGAAGACAGATTCTATGTCAGCCAGGCTTTTGGAAAAGGAGGAATATTACGCCTCGGTTTTAGAAAGACAGGCCGGCACATTGCCGCCTTTACCTTGGAGCAAATGTGCTGCCTTTTCTATCTAAAAAGGGCTACTGTCAATGGGAATCACAGTGTGGTTATTTCCACTAATTAGTATTTTTACTTAGCCTATGTAAATGATCTTAATACTTCCTCCACCACTGGTTGCCTGTAACTAATGTGTTTGGAAAAAAAACAAAAGTATTTTTTTAATATAACTGAACCCCAGTAACTGAAAATCTTACATCATTCTCATTGGAGCTGAAGTGACGAGGCTCAGTCTCCCGCCTGGTCTGGGGCTGTACTCTCAGCAGGTGTTCAAAGCACTTTTAAAGCATTTTTCATGTGTGCTCAGAGGAGACAAGACACTGCCGCAGACGCAGACAGGTGAGTGGGCCGCAAAGGCGACGAGGAAGTCTCCGCTCACTGAAAACACAGATCAAAGCAGGCTGCGTGTCAACAGTCTGTCGTGTGTACATAGCTCAGACAAATCTTTACATTTAAGCCTTTTTTTTGTAAAGAAACAGGGCCCCCCGTCAGCTCACCTGCGTGTTGTAATGAACACGCTGCAGCGCCAGTGTGAAACCTTTTCCCATTCAGTGACGGAAGTTTCACAACTTTTAAAACCGACGGCCTTATTTTTAGCTCCCTTGATGTCGAGCTCAGCTGAAAAAAGACAAAAAAAACACTTAAGAGGAAGGGACCTCCTCAGATTCGTCTTCATTTATCAAATCTGTGCCGCTTCACTCGAAAGGTAAGGAGCTCGCTCAAAAATAGCTCCAAAGTGGGGGAGAGGGCCACCAAAAAAGCCCTATTTCTCTCTCCCCACACAACCTTTATTTTGACAAGGCTGGGAGAATAGGGTATTTATATATGGGGCTGTGTGCTGTGGTTTCTCCACAATTACAGAGTGGCAGTGCTTAGACTGGGAGGCGTGCTGGAGGTTTATGGAGGGGGACATGAGGGGACCAGCCCTCCTGAGCCTCTTGCAAATCTGACATATAGACTCAAATACCACACATTCATACAGAAACGTGACTTTTACTGAAACACAATCGCACAGGAGCTGCATTCAGGCCAATGGATTGCACAGTCAACGAGCGTGTCCTACGCATCGACCCCTTGGTCCGCGAGCGTATTTTATGCATTTGAAAGTATGAACAGAATTTTTCCACATGGGGCCAAACCCCCGTTGCCCCAACCCTTACATTGCAATGAGGCTCAATTTTCAGTGTTTAGAAGGTGGTCAGTAATGTTTTGAGTGGCTCTGGCGTGGGCCGGAGCCTCTCTTTGTAGATCTACTGTATTATGGTTGCGATATAAACAAGGATTTTCTATCAAGCGTCTTGCACAACCGCTGCAAGCCACGTAGAGGGGAACAGTGGGAGTTTGTGTTTGTTTCGTGGATGCTGTGTTGAATCTGGCATCGGCCTCTGCAGGGGTGAGCGGAGGGGGAGGGGAGGGGGAGCGGGGGTTTGCGGTCGTGCTGGGGAGCCTGGAAGTCAGTCAGGGCGGTGGCTGAACCACCTTCCCTCCGCAAGCCAGGACATCCACCCCACTCCCCAAACACACATGTGAAGCACGCAGAAGCACATATAAGAAAAGCACATACGAGCAGAAACACACAGGCCTCGTCTTCTCCTCTTTTTGCGCCTCGCAGTTGCATGGAGGAAAGATAGCGTGCCAGGCAGGCAACAGGAAATACAAGACGGCCTTGTTTACAAGCAGAGCACGTGACGCAGCAGCTACACACACCAGAAAGACTGGAGCCCCAAGAGAGTAGAATTAATTAAACACCTCTTTAACAGTCTACAGCGAAACCAAAAAGGTAGCTCTTTTGATGAGGACGCAGACTTTTTTTTTATTTTTCTATCAACTTGACTTGCTCGTGCCTGTCTATGTGTCAAGCCCGGCTTTGAAATGTAATACATCTCCAGGCCTGTGAACGCTCTCAACAGCAGAGTTGTTGTGTCTTTGGGCCAGAATGACAGATACCTGCGAACGGAAAACAAACAAGCAGAGCTCGGTGCTGATGGATGTACCTACAGTATTCTCAGAGTACTGACACACATTTCACAGTTGGCACGGCGGGCACTCTATGTGTCAGCCGTGTGCTATGTGCAGGTAGCAGCTTTTAATAATGCCGACCCGATCATCCGACTCTCCTCTTTCCTGTTTCCAGGCTCGTTCTTGTTCCCTCCTACGCCCGGATTTCGTCGCCATGGCGGCAAAATAAATACGCGCATCCAATGTTGCATTTCAATCACACAAGCCTGCGTTTTCTCCCCCCACATTAAAGGATATCACGGTTTCTGAGTGGAGACAACAGTGCATTATAGGTGTGCAGAAGGGCATTGTGGGTTTGTTTGCATTTGTGGTTGGTAGTCTTAGGGAGTATTGTGATGTACACAGTGTGGTTTCAGGCATAACTGGGAATAAAAGGGAGACTTCTGATGATGACACAGGTACAGTGAAACGTTAAGATGCCACTGAATGACTTACTGTGTGATATGAGCTCACACGTCTGGATAAATGTTTTCAAGGAAATGTGACTGTTGGATCAGTTTTCAACCCAAACAACAGTGTAACTTTGTTTCAACATCATTGTCCTGCCAGCTGTTACAGCAGATTACTTAACTGCAGTAGAGATGATCTTTGTTTATATCACTCCCACATTTTAACAGCGGTGGAGGAAGTGCTCAGATCTTTAAATATAACTACTAATACCGCGCTTTGAAAGTACTCTGTTAAGTTAGAATCTGCATAGAAAATGTTACTTCAGTTGAATATGTACGTGTAATCGGGACAATTGTACATAAAGTATAGCATTATATATTATAAGCATGCAAGTAATGCAAAAATGCACTGTAAGTAAAGTAGGACTTATTGTTAGGTTGGCTGAGGTGGGGCTCATTTGAAATGTTGCACAGGACTGTAACTCATGATTATTTTCATTGCACTATTTCATTTTCCACATTTCAATATTTTTTAGTTTATAAAAATGATAGTGATGAAATGCCCTCACAATTAACTAGAGCCCTGAGTTGAATCTTCACAGTGTCTTTTCCAAACAATGATTAAACAATTCAAAGCAAAACCATCTCATTTTTAAGATGGAACAGTGGAATATTTGTGAGATTTAGCATTAAATGTACTAATTTACAGTGATGGACTATAACTTATTATATTTACTAACGTGCTCCACTTTTGATGGACTTATTCTAAAGTTACCTCAAGTTTTCAATTTTCTGCTGCTTTAAACTTGTACTCCGGGATGTTTTGGACACAATATTGTACTCTTTACCCCCCTTTTATTTTTGGTAACTATACTTACTAGTAACTTTGCAGATTACATGCTGCATCAGTGCCACTGCAGTACATTTTTAAATTAATTTAATTGATCAGCAATTGAATTAAAAAAAACAGCACAGTGTACTTAGGCCTACATGTAAGTATATAATTAACTTGTACTTTACTTCACCTTTATTGCCAGTAAATTACTTTCGATAATTAAGTAATTACTGTAAATTTAATAAATTGAGAATTTTGTGTACCTTTTACAACATTGCTTAGTTTACATCCCCTGTAGTGTTTTAAATCCCTGGTTGCCAAATAGTGTGGCCGAAGGATTTTTGTTACAACACTGTATTTACAATATACAAGTAATACAAGTAATTAATTAGGGTTTTGATTTACTGAGTCAGAACTGGTGTGACACATCACAGGCCCTAATTGCCAGCCAGTGTGAAGGAGGATAATTTTATGCTTTTGTGTAATTTTAGAACATTTTTAATGAATTCTCGAATCATTTTGCTCATAATCATGTCATGAGTAATAAAGCTGTTTGTTAAACTTTATTTAGCATAGATTTTAAAAAAGCATGTACAGAGGGATAAGGTGTATCATTTTGAGATTAAGGGGTGTTTTGCACTGCTATGAATACAGGTGTGCCTTGAGATTTTGTGTGCCTTTTGTACTAAAAGTTTAAATAACTGTTATAAATTGTTATAGCATTGTTTTTATCATCACAATACCATGATGAAAAACATTCCATTACAAGTAAAATAAAATTTTTTAATTTAGCATATTCTCAACAAAAAATGGGTCAAAAGTAGTTAGTAGTATGTTGAATGACTCCTTTTTGGGATATCTGTTTTTGTATTTCACACGGAGGGACTATTATTATTATATTTGTATTAATTCTATTTACTGTGACGTTTAATCCCTAACAACACAGTATGTTCTATAGTCACATGTTTTTGGTGTCAAATCACAATCTGCAGTAAGCAATAACTTAATTCTACCAATAATAGAATATACACTATTGTTTCTTTTAGATACATAGGAGTGGAAGCTCAAAAAACACAAAAATTTCACCTGTGAACAGTGTTCAAGTAAAATCTTGATCACCAACATTTTGGAGTAATACACAACTTGTATCAGCGTCTTCATCAGTATGTACTGTGGTTCCGTGGTGCGGTTTGTCACCGGACATGTTTCTTAGGGCATTTTTTATTTTCTCTGGTTCTTCCTCTTCTCTCTGCACTTAGTCGGAGATCAAATACGAGCTGCTTCCATCACCTGTCACAGGAATGTGCCAATGCTCCTGTCCATCAGCAGCTCGACTAGAGCAGGCAGAGCTGTGGCTTGCTGTAGGCCCCAAACAGCCCCCGGAGGCAACAGCACCCTTACCTGGCGAATCGGGCTGGGATTTGTGCATGTGTTGGTGTGCAAATCAACACGCAGGTTTGCGCTCATGTTTACGAGGCATCGACACAGCCAGTGGCTCCATCACGTGACAAGACATGTCCTGCCCTGCTCAGCGGCCTATGTGATGTCTGTGGTTTAGACAGGGCGTTCCAGCATGCTCACCACCAACCTGGGAGAAAGAGGGGGATTTGGCATGTGTCAACAGGCATACCTGTAACCTGGGAGATGTGCCCCGCAGGCACCTAGTGATTTTCTCATGATTGTGATGGCCAGACGCAGACGACAGGGCTTGCAAAAGTAGACTCCTCAGCAGGACTGAGGTGGCTTAGCGTGGCGTCAGACACACACACCACCACATTCCATTGGGATGCTCTTTATGCAAAGGGAGGGGTGTTACACCGTGTGTGTGTGTGTGTGTGTATGTGTGTGTGTGTATGTGTGTGTGTGTGCATGTGTGCCTGTTTGTACGAATCTATCACAATTACTGTTTGTGTTTGTGGGCACTTAGGGCCAGTGTCATGGCAGCGCTCAGGGAACAGAACACAGGTCCAACCCTGAGAACCTGAGGAACCTGAGTAGACGTTAGGGGACTAACGGAGTCTAAGGGGCTTAGGCCTGGCCCGACACAAACACTTACCTACTGTGTCTGCTGTCTCCGTCACTGTGTACTGGAAAACAAGAGCTTTGGTGGAGACACTGGATCCGAGGGGTACCCCTGGGCTCCTACCAAGGCCCAAGCTTTTTGTAACATATCTCATGTTTGTTTTCGGTTTAGGTCGTGTTGAGACGATACTGTATCACTCACAATATTCCTCTTGTATTTTTTCTCTCCCATGTCATCTCTCTGAAGTGGTTCCCAACCCCGAGCAACAACAAGGTGGCCCTAAATGTGAGGTAAAGGTGTGCGAGGGGGGATTAATCTCTGTCTGTCAGGTTGGAGACAAAAGAAGGGGCCTCCTGATAAAAGACAAGCCTCGCGTGTGAGAGTACCGGGGGTCTGTGAGTGACGGCTGGCGTGGCATGACACACAAAGGCGAATGATTGCCATCAGCTGTCATGAGACATAAGATGAAACACTTACTCAAGACAGATGAAGAGAGCAACTCCTACTGTTGCTTTTCCAGCGCTGCCACACCTCGAGACTCTCTGCTTTCCGTTTGAACTCAGTTGTCACTGTCATTCCTTTGAGAGCGACAACAGAGAGGTGCGAGCAGATTTTCATTATCAGCCTGTACATGTGAGCACATGTGTATAGATATATACAGTTAATGTACATAGCTTTAGGTTTGCTTTGTATCAGTAACAGCCTCAAATACACAAATTCACATACTGATGTAATTAGTCCACTTTCTCTTGCCATTAATTTACATTAGCGCTACGTTTGCAGCTGAACTGAGGCAAGCTGATATGATAATTAAGATAAGCTGGTTGTAGACCCTGAGGTGAGTCTTCCTGGTCGAGTTGTGTAATAGTAATAGCAGGGTTCCTCCACAACCAGGGATAGTGAAGCAGGGGAATCTCTAATTGCCCCAATTATCAAGGGAAAACTGCATTCCAGCAGGTGGTAGAGTGAGTGAGCAGGGAGTGTTATGCTGAGTGTTATGACATTACCTGTGCCATTAGCTGCTCATTAGATTACAACACCACAAATAACTGGCATACTATATTGATGTTTATTTTAAATAAGAGCTGGCCTATTTAATCGAGAGGATGAAGTGAAGTGACAACCTTGGACAAACAGGGATTTGAACTCACTGACGTCCCGATTGTTTCGGGCGTGGTAATTCGTTTGTTCTCTTTCCATCTGCGGGCTTCATCGCCAGTGGCAGAGAACAGGGTGGCACAATGTAATCAAATGCTCACCTCAGATGAACCCGATTTATTAAGTTCATGTTATTCTCAAGGCAAGGTGCCAATTAGTTTTCTCTTTGTTGTGCCTCCAGCTTGTTATTCTAGATGGACTGTTTTTTTTTTCCCTCTCAGTGATCTGTGCTACGATCGTAGGAATGCAGAAACATTATTTTCTCTTGCATACAGATGTAGAGATGGGCAATATTTTAATTAAATACGTCTGTATTAAAAGGTCATATTGATAACATTTTTATGTAGACAAATCATTTAAAAATACATCTGCAGAGCTTGTGGAAAAGGTGCAGGATAGAATTGTCTCTTTTCCTTCAAAATATTGTTATGCTTGTGAATCAATCGTCTTTTAAATGTTTTTCAGTTCCAAAAGGATTGTTTTGATTATCTCTGTGTGACATACCTTATTATAGCTAGCTAGCGTTAGCAACGTTAAGGTTAGCTAGTGTTCACAACATTAGCGTTTGTAACAAAAACTTATACATATTGCACCTTTAATGAGCAAGTATTTGTAATTTGTAATAAGATGTCTGTCTTTCTGATGTATTTGGGCTCACCACTGAACACACACTCATTACGTGAACCTCCAAGGCCAAGATCAGAGGTGCAAGATCACAGGAAGCGTTGAGGCTAATGTCATGGCTAAGCCCCGGCCGTCTCGTGTCAAGAGGTCTGGATTAGTCACACTCTGAGGTGTACCGTGTGCATTATTTATCAGCAGGCTTCTTTGTCACTTCCAGCCCCCCGCCACCCCCTGCTGTCCCTGTCAGCTAGGATTTATACCTCTGGTGGAGCTGGCGGGAGAAAGAGGCACACATTAATTAAGTAAATGGAGACAAAGTGTGGCTGGACCGCACTGACACCTACTTAGTACGGCTGCCCTGCCCTCCTCTGCCCATCAATTTAAATCATCAAGGTAAATGAGTATTGGGTGAAGCTACAGGTGATCGGACCTGGAGCACAATCAAACCTGATATTAGTCAGTGTCACTGTGACAGGCTTTAGTGGGGGCAGCGGGCAGACACACTCTCTTGTGTTCAAGAAGTTACAAAGTAGTGTAAGGCCAGAGGTCTTAGAGGGACTAATGGACAGAAGTGAAGGGGTTTCAGAGTCGTCATGAATTATTAAATGTGATCAGGTTTCCTGTGCTCATGTATACGTACAAATGCTCGTGGCACACAGGAGGAGCAGGACCCTGGTTCCTCTTGCACGGTGGAAAGAAAACCAACACCTATAATCCCAACAAGGTGTAGGAAAGGTGTAGGAGGATCATGCTGCTGAGACCCCGGTGTGTTTTGGGACGTGTGTTCCCACATGTGCAAAGATGTGTGAGTGGTTATCACATAACGATCACCAACGGAAAACTCAAATCACCACATCCTCAAAAAGACCAGGCCCAGAAGGATGACCACAAAATGAGTTGTTTACTATTATATATAGTAGTATTAGTATAGTATATAGTATTACTAGTATATATCTCAGCTGCAATTTCGAGCTCTTTTTGTATGTAATGTGTAGGTGGTAAATGTCATTTTCTTTCCAACCTCACTCAAAAAAAATTATTACCCTAAAAAACTGACTTTATGTTTTATTTAAATACGTTTTCACTCATAAATAAAAATGTCCATGTTATTCTATTAAATAATTTCTACAAAAAGTTTAGCATTGAATATAAAATGTATTCATAGGTGATGCATTACACTGACAGATTAAATGTATAAATTGACCTTTAAATGTATAAATTGTGGACTAATAAACTAAGCTAAATAAGCTTGTTTACACATTAGGCGAGATGTGCAGCAATATTACCATTCACTTGAGGTCATGGTTAAGGTGAGCTGACTCATGTAAGTCCAGTATTCTCTTCGTTTAGATTAAAAACACTCTTTAAAATATATCTGTCTCTCTGGCAGCTGGAAGCTTTTTTCCGTCCTGTGTTCGGCGCTCTGTATGGCGGGGTTTTTGAAGGTTTTGTCACCGAAAGCAGTCTGCCACAGCCAAAAACGGTAAGAGTGGACCACAACAATAGAATTACATGCCGAGACACCAAAAACAATTTACCAAAAATGAGTTTAAAAAAAACCCTAAAATTGTAGGTAACAGTTGATAACAGTTTTCTTCAGGACAAACTCTGGTCATGACAGGGAGCCTGGATAGTTTGAAGTGAATTTTGTGAATGTTTATGTGATAATGAATGAAAGAAAAAAAAGAGGATAGAGAAGGAAAAGGGAAAAATGTTTTGTTTTTTTTTTCATATTTGGGATGTATATAGAAAACAAGTAATAATATTACAACAAAGCTATCCTGCAAAACTCACTTTTTTTTTGTTTCTTTTAATTATCTATTTAAGTTTTTCTTTTTATATTTAAAGTTGCACTATGTAGTTTTGGGGAAGACATTTTAATCAAAAGAGAAGTTTATTTCAACCCAAACAAACTAAATGAACAAACTGGCTTCATTTTCATGACTGAATGAACTGAATAAACAAACTGACGTTAAAGGATAACACAATTTCATACCGTTTTACTTTGCTTATATGTGGCAGACCCTGCTACCTTTCTAGCTTCAAACAGTGTTCTGGGGACCTAAACAGGTTATTTATTCAGTTATGGTTTGTATCTCATTAATTTTGTTAATATTAAATGTCTGAGTTTGAATTTCTTCTCCAAATCTCCACAGTGCCCCTGTAACTTTTTGTCGCATGTGGGCTCTGTGGGCATGTGGGTTAGGTTTTTCCATGCCGTCTATATGTGTACGACTAATTTGCAAATCAAGACGGAAAACATTTTTCTGTGTGATATATGATAAACTGTCTGATGCTTTCAAAAAAATCCTACGCCTGTGTGCAAACCTCCCTGTGTGCTCGTGCGTCAGCGAGTGTAAATGTATATTTACGACGTGTGAATATAAGACCGCATTCAGAGCAGCTTTACTGCCGTCCACCTTGAATTATTCAGCCACCTTTCCCTCCAGTATCTCACGTCTCCGTGAGGTGTGATGGGCCCCCTTCGGCTCCTGTTTCTCCTTCCCCGTCGCTAATTACATCTACGTCTTGATGGTCCACGCGTCTTCTCAGGTCGACCGCTAATGACGTGCTCTCTATTAAGATAATAGCAGAACAGCATGAACTTAAAAACAGAAACACTTTGTTATGCCAAATGACACTTGGCTCTCACCCAGTTTTGTCTGTCCAGAGGTGGAGATTGCAACTGTGTTGTTTCTGCTGCAGCCATTCATAACCTACTAAAGAAATGCTTTGCCACTTTCTGTTGCCGGTGTCTGTGATGTGATGTGATGATCCACAGGTGGCACAAGACACAAGAAGTCACAGCTCTCCCACCCTGCTGTCAATCTTGTTTTTGGCATTTACGATAAAAGGAAAAAAGGTAAACATGGAGGAAAATCAGAGCGGGTTCAACAGAGAGAGCCCATGCTCGACAATAAATCACATTTGCGCACATTCAGACGTGTCCACTGTGGAGGTTTTCTGACTGTGTCAAGCACTTGTCTTTGTTAGCTCATGGGAGGAGGGTCTTGGCATGCTCCCTCCAGGGTGCAATGGAAAATCCCATCCCGTACTGTCCCATGTATTTCCCTGGCAGCAGTGAGGTCATGTTGTCTACCTAACCGCAGGCCTCAGGACTGAAGTCTGATGACTGACTGAGTGATGTTACCTCACCGGGTGAGATCACTGGGTGGCAGTGTTGAGCCAGAAAGACGGAGGAGAGAAGAGCTGAGAGGAGGACTGAAATCTGGCTCCAGGCACACACACACACACACACACACATACACACACACACACACACACACACACACACACACACACACACACACACACACGTTAAAATGTAAAACAACAGTGACAAAAAACAGAAATAATCAAAAGGTAGATATGAAAGGAAATCTGTAATGTTTTAAGTGCAGACTTCTGTTGCTTTCACATCCCAGTTTCAGTTTACATGTGTGTACATTTTAATCCAGGAATGAAAACATACATTTCTTCTGTAAAATTTTCATTTACGTGTTGTTGTTCACATGTTGTGAGGCTTCTCAACTCACATTTGAAATTGAGATTTCCGAACGTGAAAAGGCAAATTTGGCGTGACATTTTCGTAAGGGAAAGGCACGCACACCCTAACTTTTTCAGTCTGAGTGACCCCCATTGTTCCCCTCGGGGTCCCTCCAAGTGACTGGGGGCATTGTATGTCGCTGCTGAATCCGAGGGACCTACCTGTCACCAGCAGTAGCCCAGAGGACGAGCCCCTGTCTCTACTTTGTTATCGCAGTGACAGGGGGACAAGAGGAAACCTCCAAGGGGACCTTGTTCCACTGATCAGATGATGATTAAGTGACCTGGTCTGGATTCACAAGTGTCGACGGCGGCTGTCGGCGCCCGTTTGATGGGTGGCTGTCCCCTCAGAAACGCCAGATTAATGTTAGGAATCAGAGACAGAGCTTTGTGGGGTTTTTTTGTTGTTGTTTTTTGCATGATTTTAAAACTATTGCCAGATTGTGAGTGTGAATGTGTATGCCGTTTTTTTGTTTTTTTGTTTTAAACACTCATAAAGTATACTCCACATGTCCACGTCCTGACCCTTTGTAAACCTCTCTGTCTCAGTCGTTCTGGAGTGGAGACATGCCCAGTGCTACTTAATGGCCCTTTGTTCAACCTGCAGGCTCAAAGGTCAGGGGTCAACTGCACCTGAGGCCGATTCCCACAAACAAAAGCTCTGTGTTTACTGGCACCAGGCCATCACTTCCCTGTCTCTTGTGGGGGGGGGTGAACATGATTGAGTGGCTGCAGTGAGATAATATGAAAGAGTGGGTTATTTATACTGGCTTTGTGGTCGTACGCAGAGGTGGCAAAGGCAGAAGTAGAGATACTTGTGTAAAGAATGTGAAGGACCGGGTTCAACTAAGTAAAAGTAAGAAAGTACAGGCGCTGAAGGTAAAAAGTACGACTTCAACTTTGTCCCTGCATGCCTTTTCTCCCCAGTCAAGTCTCCCTTGCTGTCTGTTTCCATCTTGTTACATCTCTTACGTAACCTCGTCTCTCTGCTTCTGCCGTGCCTGATGTGCACCGAGAGGTTGATATCAGTCTTGCAACTCTGGCAGGGCAGCGTGCAATGACGCAAAATGAAAATGATTTATTGTTTCCCTCAAACGCACGAAAACTAAAGTGACGAGCCTGTTTTAAAAATGGAAGGAGGAGGGAGTACAGATATTTGAGTTAAAATGTTTGGAGTGAAGGTCAGAAGTTGTTAAAGTATTTGTGCTGTGATATAACAATAGTGGATGAAAGGTCAGATCGAGGGATGAGGAACGCAAAACACAAGCAAACCGGACCTCAAGAAGCTTCTTCATTAGCTAATTGTAACCTGAGCTCACAAGAATTTCTCATTTTTCTTGCATGGAGGTAAACGTCCACTTCTCAATCCGATATGAATTGAGAGGAAGCGGGCTGTGTGGGCCCAGCCGGGGTGGTGAGTTGCAGGAAGGAAAGTGAAAACAGGTCCGAAACCTCACCATAACCTCAATCATCCAAACTAAACCAAATGGAATCTAACTTTAACTCCGGAAATGCAAATCAAAGCTAAAGAGGCGGTGTGGCGTTTTCAAAGCTCATCTGAAACATGAAAAATCTCTATCAATGGAAAAGGGAAGGCTGACTGTAAGCACATTTAAGAAAAGATCCCGTCCGATCTCATTAAAAGTCTGGACCGTCAAAACAATAAAAGACAGGTCATTATCATTCCTCCCCACTGCTGCCAACACAAATATCACGTGATGCTTTCTAACCCTGAGCGTAGAAATCGACCAGGAAGCAAAGCCTCAACAGTTCCCACTTCTTCCTGCATCGGAGACGGCCGTTCCCAGCTCCTCTGGCACCAAGTCAAGGACAGCAGATGGGAATCTTTAAGCTGCCACACATCCGCCCACGGACGAGAGTGTAAGGGGGCTGCACCGACCAGATTGAACCCTGAGATGGAATAAAAGAAACTGTCGGGGGGCGACGTGGGGCCCTGGGTGGCGGTGTCTGCGCTGAGGATGTGAGGGGGAGTTAGGGTCTTTGGCAGAGATGGGGGAGGGGGTCCTACCTGTCAAGACATGAGTTGAACAGGTGAACCCCCGTCCCCAAGGCCCTGCTCGCATTTACGCAGACACACACACACACACACACACACACACACACACACACACACACAAAACACACACACACACACACAAAACACACATTTGCGGCCAGCCCCCTCCACCTGTCACTCTGTCACTCAGACTGGGAACCAGCAGGGTGCCTCCCCTGCTCCATCCTGCCCTCTTTCAGCTCCTCCATCTCTGTTACACCCCCCATTCCCATCCCATCCGTTTGTCTTGGGGCTACCTGTACTCCACCTTTGTCAACCTCTCTATGTTAAGCTGTTCCCTTCAACATGTACACATTAATATTGTTCCTGCTGGACTAATTCAAATAAATGTAATGAATATCCTGCATGTGTTGAACCAACATGGCGTCCGTTCTCTTTGCTCAGTGAGGGGTTTCACTCTTCTTTTTCAGTGGTTTGTTTGGAGCGCATAAAAGGACTTAGCGTGAGCAGCAACATCTGCCACCCCTGAACAGACAAATAAAAGAAACGCAAACAACATTAACAGAAAATCAAAAAAGAGACACCACAGTTGTGCCCGCACTCTTTGATTAACAAGGGATCCCCCGGGGAACGGCAGCACAGACACACCACAAACACTTAGCACCAAAGATGGGATGAAAATGTGGCACTAATTAATTCTCAAAGACGTTTTGTAATTCCTCTGAAATCTGGATTCAGCCCCAGGATGTGCACTCGTTCACATAAATAACAAAACACATAATTTAACCAAACAACACAGCATATTACATCAGATATTACAACTAAGCAGAACCCAAACTTTGATTTAATAGTTTGACAGACTGAGGAACAAAATATTGTTCTGCAGTCTGTTCAGTCAAGCATGTGGACTCAAGCCTCTTCAGATCTCGGAGCAGATAGGTAGCAATTAAACCTGTGGAGTATGTGGAAATTCAAATCCACATGTGAAAAAAGCCAAGAGTGTATAAACTGTGAAATATGTACATTTCTTGTGCGGAAATGTTTATCTCGTATGTCAAAAAAGCCCAATTGCATGTGAAAAATCCACATGTGAAAAAGCAAAATGGTTCCACATTTGGAAAAATTCCAATCTGAACATAAATTTCTTCTGTGGGAACAAAAGCCGATCACTGGAGGAAAATTCCTCCAGTGGCATTTTTCTTTTCAGCTGTTAATTTGAATTTCACATGCAAAACATTCATGTCACATATATACACTTTTTTGTAAGAGATTATTTATTTAATTATTTATACCAAGAAAGTAAATGCATCCTGGTCACTTAAACCTCTGTAAAAGCATCCAGTCTTTTTTCAAATCTGGAATTTTACTTGGGAGTAACAGGAGTATTTTTACTGTAAGACTCAGCACACACTCACAAAAAATAACTGGGGGTTGAAGATCATATTATGATGTTTCACTCTCATTACAAATGTTAAAAATAAACGCCTTCGACAAATTCGGACATTGCAGAGTGCTACTTAAAGTGTCTGTCCAGATATGCCATCATACGGGCTAAGACTGTTATTTCAAGATAACATTTAAAGGACCCCAGATGTTGTGAAACAATGTCTGTTTACACCTGATAATATCTGTATTGTTTTTTTCTACATGTGTGATAGATAAATTGAGAAATTCTTTTTCCTGTACTCGGCCTACTAATGTTTATTCGATGTTAGAGCAATAAATCTCAACTGTTTTGATTAAAACATTTGAACTGATACCTGCGTCATTTCAATTCAATTGTATTCATCACTATCACTCTGCTTTTAACCGTAGTGACAGCAGCACACAGTATTTGGAAGTCAGCTGGGTTTAAATTTCCTGCAGCTCCCTCGTTTTCATAACAAAAAGTCTTCATGGTGCAGGACACTTAACCCCCAGCTGCTTCGGTGAAGCTGTTCTGCAGCCGACTGTTGATGACTGTGGTTGTACAGGGCAGCCTCTAGGTGTGAATTTGTGTAACTGTGTCAAATGTGCAGCAGCTAGGAAAGAGCGAGCACGCTTGGTTAAGTTTTGCCAAATAAATACTGGTTGAGATAATAAATAATGTTTTGTAGGAGAGATGACAGGCAGTGAGTCACTCTGCTCAGCACGGTCTGACTCACCTCAACTGCACCAGACGGCTGCTGAAACCTGTTGTGATGAGTACAGAGGCAGACTCCTGGAGTTGCACGCAAAGTCTTCCTTTTAAAGGAGCAGTATGTAGCCTTTAGAAATGTTCAGATCCTCATTGACTGATTTTTTTTTTTATGTCAAACTAAATCAACAAACCCTATTTGCTGTCATGACTGAACACACTAAATAAAGAAACTGATCTTAAAGGACGACACAATTTCACACTGTTTTACACTTGGTTTATATTTGGCGGACCCTGCCACCTCCCTAGCTTCAAACAGTGCTCTGGGGACATAATTTGCCTCAGAGAACATCTTGTTTATTCAGCTATGGAAAAGATAAATATGTTTGAGTTTGTATCATTACCTCACTAATATTGTAAATATTAAAAGTTTTAATTTCTTCTCCCAAACTACATAGTTCCCCTTTAAACATTTAAAACTCAACTTGCAAACACGGAAAGCAGAATTAGATGATTATGCTGTATCCGTTAAATCTAGGGCGGATAATGTTTATAGCTGCCACTTCTTTCACATGGCAGCACAAAAGCTTTGTGGGAACTACGGTGTTCACGCATGTTCACATTATGTTAATGCCCTGTCTGTGCTGTGCAGCAGCTACCTGAGGGGCTTGCTGTTTTACATGGCCTTTTAAAAGTTTCTGTGGGATTAAAAGCGGTTTTGATGCACACAACACACTGCTATTCCCCTCAGGCGAGAGAGGAACCTTTCCACTCTCTGCTCACACTCCACACTAGTCACGCAAGCCCTGTCATAGATAGGTGCGCACACACGCACTTGCACAGTCACAGGAAAACACACAGACGCGAACCTCGCACTTAAACAAAGTGAGTCATAGGAGCGGCTAAGGACAGTAAATTCACATGTTGGGTAAGGCTTTGGTATGTGGTTCATGCGGTTATTGGAAAATCTAACGAATACTTTTGACGCCTTATTTCTCTTTGACGGCATCTCTGTAGTTTTAAGCTCAGAGAACCATTAAACCATTAATAGGGAAGTTTGTATTTGCACAACAGAACTAAACCATTGCTGCATTAGCACGGCCGTTACCTGACTACTGGAAATGCATGACACTGAAACCATGGCAAAGCAACAATGACCCTTCCCTACTGTGAATCTGCTTTGGTTAGTTACTGGCGTGTGTGCGAGCACGCTGCATAGTTCTGGTAAGTGTGTGAGAGAGGAGGGCCCTACTCAAGCAGGATGCATGCTTCAGAACAGGCTGCAGGGCATCGCTGAATGACTGATAGGAGAGACCTTTAAGACAAAGCTCCTGACACACACACGCACGCACACACACACAACTCAACACACAATCCAAAATGAATAGAATAAAAATATCTCCCCAAATCCTTTCCCTGCCTGTCTACTCATCTCAATATTGTTTTAGTCAAAGCAGCTCATGACACACGTGATCTACAGCAGCAGGTTTAATTCAAGGCGATCACTCGGAGACAAAAGCTTTCGTGCTTTGTCTTTCATTGATGCATCCCGCCCACTGGTACTATTCAAACTGTCATTGACTTTTGTCTGTGTGTGTGTGTGTGTGTGTGTGTGTGTGTGTGTGTGTGTGTGTGTGTGTGCGTGTGTGTGTGTTTTCTGCATGCACACCACTCACCATACAGGGGTTTGAGGTATAGGTCAGGCCCTGTCTTCTTTAAGTCCGAATGTCCTTGGATTGGAGATCTAAAATTTCAGTTGCCAGGTGTGGGGTTTAGCGACTCTGAATTCCAGAGTCGTATAAATGCTCTCAGATGCTCGGGGAGGGTTCAGAATGTGCAGGGGTTAGGTGTGTACTGCACGGGGTCCTGCAGCCGGGGTGGTGCGCAAATCCGCGAGAGAGACAGAGAGACTGTGATAGAAAAATGGAAAGCAAAAAAAAAAAAAAAAGAAAAAAAACCGAGACAAGCAGTCTGGACGTGAGAGAACTTCTGAGTCTCCCCTCGTGTGATCAGTGGCATTGAGGGTTGGAGACTTTGAATTATAACGGCCACAGACTGTCACCGCCACTCAAACCACATGGTGTGTTGGATGCACATTAGGGCCTCATAAGTCTCGAGCATGGCAGCTTTACTGTAAGTGTCTGTGCTCGCTGTTCCTGGAAGTCCCACACAATGCGTCCAGCTCTATTCCATGTCAAACGACAATTAGGCGGCTCTGAGCTTCCATGTATTTGTTCACAGTGGTCAGAGCGTTCATTGAGAGAGAGCATGATTCCGCTCGTTAGACCTCCCTTCTTTCTCTGTTTAGAAAAATCCAAAATGGCTGCCTCTCCTCTTTCTTTCCCGTTGTCACTGCAAAGCAAAGCTGCTTAGTTCATATACAGTGTGCAGGAAGTGATTAACAGTAAAAGATCAAAGGCAGTGGACAGGATAAACATTCTTCCCCGGGACCCTACTCCTCCGGGGCATACAGCACCACTTCCTCTTTTTACAGACTGACTGCTGCCTCCACCACCGCCGCAGCACAGCGCACACATTGTCACCACATGAGGCACTGACCCACAATTCAGACTCTGTGTGTGCGTGTGTGTGACAGACAGACAGAGGGAGATATAGAGATAGAGAGGGAGGAAGGAGGGGTGATGTGTTTATGTCTTGTGCGGGTTCACATATGATTTGAGAACAACCAGACGGCACGGCCAGTTGCGAGGCTCAGCTTATGCTAATTTCCCACACGATGCTCTCGCTGGAGCGCAGCTGTTGCCATTGGGAGTTGATTGTGTGACCCGACCAGCTGCAGGTGTTGCAGGGAAGAGCAAAGGCAGCGAGAGGAGGAAACCCTCTCTGATGTCAGCGGCACTGGATGTGTTATGCAAATTTGAGCCAGAGCTTGTTACTATGCAGAGCATTTTTGTGCTGCATGTGTGGGTTGAGGAAGTACCACAGGGGATGAAGAAGTATGCGTGCGTGCATGTGTATGGTCGTGTCGGTGCCAGAAAGAAAAGGAGAAAGAGAAAGAGAAAAACCAGAAACCTCACACAAACCAGAATTCCTTATTGAATCATCTTATTCTTAACCTCATATGTGAAGTCTTCAGTACCTCGGATGCACTCAGAGATCCAGACTAACATTTTTTACCACCGTCCTAGAACCCCTCTGAAAAACTAATTCACCCATCCCGAAGAAAATGTAAACTAAAAATCTAAATGTTGTGTCTTTGCTTTGTTATCAACAGCCATAGTTGTTAGTTAAAAGCGTTAGCATTCAGTCTACTATCACCTCCAAATTGTACTGAACTGAAGTATTTTAGCATAATAATTCGCTGTAAGATTGTGTTGTCATATTAAACTGCAGTTCACAGCCCTCAGTCCTGCTATGTGTTTAGCTGTTACCTCTATTAGCTCCATTGGCTGTAAGCTACTAGCTCTGTAGCTGTTAGCTCCCTTAGCCCAGTAGACTGCAAGACTCTACTGCCCACTGGCTGTTAACAGCTTACTGCCAACCAACTCTCCTCCAGCCGATTTCAGCAAAACAGGCCACTTCCGGTGCTGAAAAATTGGGGCGAAACAGAAGTCCCAAATTCTGCATTTCACCGGAATTTCCACTTGAGGCTGGCCCTGAAAGTGAATCAATCCTCGTAGGACCCCAGTTTTTTTTTTTGTTTTATCTGTATTTATATTCCTGGCTCAAAACAACTTTGCAGGGTTTAAGTTTTACGTATTTGTACATTGTATTAGGATGTAACGTTTGCATAGTAAAGGGAGTGGTCACTTAGAGTGACAGCTAGCTGCAAGCTGTTTGCTAGGATTTCAGCTAAACCCAGTCACTAATCTTGACCTTACAGCCATATTTGTGTTGTCTCCCTGTCTACAGCAATGAGCCGTGGAAGGGCCGCAGTCCACTGTAATGTACGATCATTCTTTCTTATTTGAATACTGAAGATAACAAAAACTAAAGGCTCTCTGGTGAGTGCTGACTTTGCTCAGAGGCAAAACTGAGCACAAACACAGGCAAACCCATGGATAGCTTATTAGTCTTAGTTTGCTTGGTAGCTTCCAGCTGGATGGGCTTGCTTATCTGACTATGTCACTTCAGTTCTACCTCCATATTACCTCTTTGACCATTACTGATTAAACGGGCGGTAAGCAGAGTCAGGCACTACCGAGATGGCAACGGCCAGTGCCACCCAATTTGCTCTTCGTTTTGGTTCTTCAGAAACCTATGGATAATGTAACAGTGGCTCTGGCCACTGGCTTACAGACAATATTTTTTATGATGTAGCCTTATCAGGGACAAGAAAAAGTTAATTGCTTCTGCTCAGACTTGAAATCGTCAACATTTTAACAGGTTTGTCACCCAGTAGCCAGCCAGCAATAGTTACTAGAACCACTGTCTCTTGTGTATGGGGCCTCCAGGGAAGATCTCTGTTTGTCCCAAATACATTATCTATTGCCCCCAGCGCCATGGGATGCCCTGAACAGTCGTTGCACATTACACACAACCTCCTATGACTGCTCCTTTTATAAATCGACGATCAACCTTTTGATGTAAAATCGGTGTTTACATCAGTATCAAGGCATTCCTTGCTGAATCTTGGATGATCTTTGCCCCCTACTCCCCAACCTGAGGTGAAACATAACCTCTTTTTGGCTCAATGGATGGCAGATCACAGGCCCTCAAGATCTGAAAGAGACAATTATCCTCAATTGAAGGCTGACAGGAAGAACAAACGCTTCATAAGTGGCGCAGGAGTCTTTCTTGTCTTGGGGGTGGGGTATAATCCACTGACACAGGGCAAGAGGAATGACCAGGTCACCCAATGGCCAGGTGAAGGACCCCGCAACCAGCTCTCTGAATGAAAGGATGATGGCTGAGTGATCATAGGTCTGTGCATGTATATGTGGAAAATCATCAAGACATACCATTACATGAGGTCCGGCTTGCCTTACAGTGTGGCCCAGAACCCGAAAGTAAAAATACAACACTTGACCTTGTTGTTTCTTTGAAGCTCTCGTCTCATGGACAATGTCTTTGTGTTGGGTTCGATGATGGCTCCAGCAGCCTTTGCTGTGGTAGGCACAGAGCGCCAAGTCCAAATGTGGGTTTAAAAATAGCGTGGCCTCTGGATGTGTGGCTTGCTCTTGCTGTTTCTTTTGGCAGCTTGAGGTCAGAACATATTGCACATAATCCGCTTCATATGCAAAGCTACATAATATGATTGCATGTTGTTACCGCCTGCCAGTTATTCTCATAGTCAATCAAATCTGAGAACACGATGATGATGGAGTGATATTGACATAGGGAAATAAATTGTTACACTGTTGTTTTTTGTGTGCTGTCCCTGACGTAACAAACAAGACATTTTCCCCCACATGTTTGCCAGAGGTTAGCCTTTCATTCACATATTGGTTACAAATGAGCCTCATTTGGAATGATAACCAGAGAAATGCACATATGGCCTCTTGTGAAAGACCCACATTTGGCCTCTCTGCCTGCCATTAAAAAACATTTAATCTGATAGAATCATTTGTCTTTGTGTCTGAGGCCAGGCGAGTCCAAGGGCAGCTTCCAGCGTCTAATTGGTCGAGAAGATCATTGACATCACAAGAGGTGAAAGGTCAATATGGGACAACCTTGCAGGTTCTTTGGTGCCAAGTTCTGTTTGAGAGTTGCCAGGTGTGAAAAGCTTTTCTTGTTGTTCTTGGGCTGATGTGAACATCTGTGCTGGACTACTAGCCAGTGCAGAGAAACAGATCCATGCTGAAGCTGGGGACTTTGGTCATTTAGACAAAACACATTTGTGGGTGGGTTGGGGGGATGGGAATTAAACGTCTCTGTGCTCCGCATCAAGATTTTTGCATGAAACATTTGGGTCATGATCCGGTCTTTCTTCATTGAAAGCAACTAAATATTTTGGAAAACCTCTGTTGAGCCACATAAGGCTGATTTCTTGACTGGGTTGCACCAACTGTACATAAAGCTGGCAATCCAAACCATGTTTTTCCGTTGCCAGGTACTGTTATTGACAAAACATAACCAAGTATTCTAGTTCCCTAAATCCAACCAAGTACTTTAGTTCCCTAAATCCAAACAAATATTTTAGTTCTCTAAACCTAACCAAGTATTTAGTGTGCTAAACCTAACCAAACAGCGGAAAAAAGGGGGAACTTAGGTTAGTATTATGCGCAGTGTTGTGGGTAACACGTTACAAAGTAACGCATTAGAGTACTCTAATTACTTTTTTCATGTAACGTAACGTGTTAGTTTCGTGCGTCAAGCAATCAGTAACTTCGTTATTTTTTTAAAAAAGTAATGCGTTATTTTAAGAATTTCTCCGGATAAGGAAAGGAAAATCCCGACTGCAGCCTGCTTTTTGTCAGACAGTACTGTGCCACCTGCGGATGTGTCAGCAGAGGCGCAGCGCTGTGATGCGTCTGTGCCCTGCTGCTGACCTACGTTACCTGTGTGTGGGTGTGTGTGTGCGTGTGTGTGTGTGTGTGTGTGTGAGAGAGAGACAGAGAGAGAGAGAGAGAGAATGTTTTCGAACCCCTAGCAAGATGGCAGAGAAGACAGCTTTTGCATCGTGGAAGTACGCACATTATTTTCAATTCGCCAGCGCCACGCCACACTCTGCGTTGGTGAAAAGCTTCTGTCGACCGCAAAAAATTCCACTTTAAATTTAAAAAACAATTGTATCCAAGCACCCTGGTAGCAAAGCCTGCTATTGCTGACTGTCTTTCCTGTTATTGTTATCCTGCAGTGTTAATTTGGTTGGATGACTGACGTTATTCATCATTGTCACGACTTCTCGGTGCATTTAAAGGAGGCTGTGTGTGTGTCAGTTAAGTTGCAGCATGTGCGAGGCGCTGCAAACGGCTTTTAATTTTTGGTAAGGCATGAGTACTCTAACGCGTTACTTTTATTCATAGGGAACGCTGTAACGTAACTGATTACTTTTAATTGATGGTAACGTTGTAACCTAATTAACTACTTTCCAAAGTAACTATACCCAACACTGATTATGCGTAACCGACTTGATCAATACAGATGTGGTCTTCCTTGCTGTGAATTGAGTTGAAATGATAGTCCGGAACAACATTATCTCAAAATGGCGGTATCAGAAAAACTGTCCAATTACAGGTGTTCGAGGGTACTACTGCAGTGTGTGAAAAATTGTTAGAGTTAGAAACAAGAGTGCTTACAAGACCTCTGTATCTTGCTTCTCATCTCTGGTTGAGGCTATATTAGCTGTGACTAGCATAAAACACTCAAATCTCTGACCAAACTGCTGTTTGTGCACACTAGTTTGTGTGGAGCTGTGCATAAATCTCTAGGCCTCTAAGTTCAAACTTGTATGTATACCTACACACAGCTGGTTCAACTGCTTGCATCTTGGTTCCAAAACACAGCAAGTCTTTAGACTCCTCTTATGATATAAATAGACAGTATTTACTCACAGATGGAGTTTACCCTACAATGGGCTACCTCTGCGCCTGACCCCTAACATAAACACTACATGGCTCCTTTCCCCAGTGGCCCAGAGGGGTGCAGGTGGTCCACATGGACGCTTCTATATGGGTTCTGACCTGGGTTCAAAGGTCAGGCCCCTCAAATGATGCCCTTCCTTGCCGCCCATAATTGCCCTGTTTATTTTTAGTCCACACTGGGCCGTGTTGAGCTATTAAAAGAAACATGAACATGAGGCCGTCTGCTAATTACTGTTGGGCCAGCAGACCCTCACTTTCCCTGATTGTTACCATATGCTAACCCACTCAGAGAGGAGAGTCTCATCTGTCACCTTTGCTGTCTCTCAGTGGTTTTTCCTGTTTGTGTAGTGCAGCAGGATAACACTTTGAGTGTGTGCTAATTGAAACATCTGCTGTTCTGTTTCAAAAGTGTAAAAGTAAAATTTGGTGGAAAAAAATGTAATGATTAAAAAAATGAGATGATTAGATTTAATATGGACATGAAAGCCTCTATTTGCAGGGTATTTGCCTGTAATAGAAGTCCATTTCAGGGCTATGATTTCTATCACTGCTGCTGTGTTTACGTAATGTGCCACACTAACTGTCACTTCACAGGATACACAAGAAGACAACAGATGAAGCAGATAGTAATCAGAGTCATTGCTGGCAAGTATCAGTAAATCTGGTTCCAGCATTTAAGGAAGCAGTAAGTAATTGGGTCGATTTAGACCTATTTGTGGTCAGAGCAGGGTTGAAATAAAGCAGCAGAGGAGGCCATCTTGCTGAAGTTGTTAAGTTTACAAAGTTTTGATTGCAGTAGGAAGCTGGTTATGTGGATTAGCAGACGGCCCTGGACAAAGAGAGAACGCACGCTCCTGTTTAGTCTTAGAATGTGTTGAGGCACTGCAGACATTTGATAAGACGATTAGAGATCTGTTAGTGAGCTTGTCCCATAGTGAAACAAAACGGACTGACATTATATTAAAAGAGAAATTTATAAGATATGGACAGAGCTTTCTCTTTCTCTTTCTCTCTCTTTCATTTATTTCCTTAAAAATACAATGTACACCTACTAAATTTAAGTTTCTGTCTTTACCGAACTGATTCGAGCTTTATTGTCTTGTTACATTATCAACAAACTGAGTCTGACCATGGGGTTTGGTTGAAAATAGATCCTCTGTTCAACAATTAAGAATATTCTAGACAGAGCTGTAAATCACCTCTGTACTGAATCCCCTGTTCTTGAACCTAACTCCATCATTGTGCTGGCTTCATTCAGTCCCACTTCGGTGTCCAGCCATGTTCACTTTCTGCTGCACCCAGTTGAGCTGAGTCTGGGTGCTGTGGTGACACCCCATTCGAGGTCTTGGTCATTGGCTCTGCGGCTAACTGAGCCTTGAGCTAATTAGCCAAGGGGAGCTAGCTACAACTGAAGCTAGCTTGCAAAGAGCAGCTGTTGCCGCTGTTGTTTTTGGATCTACCTTTGAATTCTCGCCATATTTTACATATAAATAGTTGAAATAACCAAATAATTAAATATAACCTAATTATTGTAGTTACATGACAAACGTGTAGCTTAAAGCTGTTCATTTTCAACTATGCATGTCTAAAATAAAGCTCCTGTAACACTCATTGATTCTGATTGAGCTGCTGGTTCACCACAAATCTGAGGGTGTGTTCCTCTGGATTGTTTTCTCTTATTCTCATACTCATGTTTTGTTTTTGTTTTTTTAAATCAGCATAAGTCTCATGGTTTATGCATTTGCATATTGTGAAGGCATAAACCATGAGATGAGAGAGATTAGTTTTGTGAGATAAACTTCCTCACTGACTGATGTTACCTCTTACAAAACAACATTGCTGCTGTAGCAGATGGTTTCCTTAAGCAGATAAAGATGAAGGCAGTTCAGAAACAGTAACACAATCAGACAGTCTGAGAGGAAACATGAAGCTGACTCACAAGTGCAAAGAGTTTATGTGTATAGGTGTCTCTTCCATTTTAGTCACAGTGTTATTGCTGGGTTCTGACTTGCTAAATATCACAGTAGTAGTAGTGATTATTCACAACATCTTAAAGGGAGAATTGGCCGGTTTAGTAAGAACAAACTTATTTTATTTGGTAAGCTTAGGTTTTATAATATTAGTGATATAAAGTGTTTTTTAAAACAAAACGTTTCACCCCTGAAATCTTAGAATTTTATATGTATGTATGTGCTAGAGATACACATATATTGTGCTATTTTGTGTTCACACTATACCCAGTTCAAAAGCTGTGTCGACATTTATTTTCTGATTAGAAAGTGAGATTTTTTTATTTTTTCGTCACTCTCTGTTTTGTCGGCAATGATTATATTCTGTCATGCCTTTCGATGAAAAATGTCAAAATGTAACATTTGTTTGTTAAATCCAATATACTTAGTTACATGGTAAAGTTAAGCAGTCCATTTCCACAGGCTTAAAGACATTGCATTGAATTTGTATGTGTGACAATACTTTCCAATATTTATGTGTGGATGTAGTTCCTCTAACATCCAGTTTGACAACAAACCAGCTCTTTCTGTGCAACATTTTTGCGTTTCGCAGCCACTTGTTTATCCCTGCTCTCTTGTCCCTCAATGCCAGCTTGTGCTGCTGGCAACACGTGTGTCAGCGGCGAAGCCGAATCCAACATGATGGTGTCTGGATAATGTCAGACAGCGCAGGCCCACCCGCCTCGCTCTGCCCTGATGGATTGGGTTTCCGCCGCACCTAGATGCACACAAACCTGCAGCTTCCTGCAGAAATTAAGCACTGAGTAGGGGGAAAATAGATATTCACAGGAGAGCAATGCATTATGCTTGTCAGTCCTGTTAGGTAGTTATGATGTGATTTTATGTTTCCTGAGCAAATAAATTACTTTGGAAACGTCAAAGGGGAAGCCGAAGACAGACCTGTTCATGGTCAGTATCCGAAGGAAAAGCCAAAACGTGAGAGTGACTCACGGCAACTTTGAGAAATATTGATTATGACTGGCAATTCATTAGCATAATGAGGCTTACACTATGGGTCAGTAAACATAGTCTAATTACTTGTTGTCTAAAATATGCAAAAAAAATATAGTGGCTAAATGCTGTTGAACCTGATACCAATCCAGTTTGTTGGTCCTGAATCCAGTTTGTTGGTCCTGAAATCTAAACCACTGGCTGCAGTGTGGTAGCACACAGGAAGTGAATACCTGGATTAACACTGTTATTTGATACATGGTTTGATTAATTTGACAGATAAACATGAACTAATCTGGGTAATACTAACTTCTAGACACTAAGAAAAGGACGAATTCTGTGTCAGTTTTGACTGAAAGGGTGAAAGGACGTACAACTTGTTAAATTTTATAATTCTCGGTTGCACTGTCTAATTAACATAGTTTGGATCAAAGTAAATGTAAGGCTGTTGTTGGACCATTTGGAGTGCAGGCCTGGTTTTGTTTTTTAAAAGGTTGTACGCTGTTTTTTCCCCTGAGACGTCAGAAGCTCTATTTGTGCTTCTATGGGAAGAGAAGACACTGAATTAATTATTTATTTTTCTCGCATAATTCATTTAATACAAAGATGTGCCTGCAGATGACCTGTAACTGCCCCTATTAGCTGGAAAACACACTTACACCTAAAAGGGGCACAAACTCATTATAGTTTTCTGTATTTCCTTATTTACACCAACTTTGTGCATATTGACAATAGTAAAAAAACAACAACAGCTAATTCAAAGAGCAAAACACATAAAACTACATAAACTTGCAAAATTTCCAAGTTTATGGCTTTAACATTTTTTTTATAAACTATATAACTGGATTTGAAATTTCATTATAATGTGGCTCAGGAGTGGCTCAGGAGACAGGAGAAAGAGGAGAGAGTGGGTCATTTGTCTACATGATCAATCACTGGCTGTTTTAGGTTGTAGGGCCGGCTTAAAAGCTCCTACCTGCTCAAATGTGTTGTCAGTCCATCACATCTTATTAGTTTACTTTTGTTATAGCTGTGTTTTTTATTTGTTTTTTTTTGTTTTTTGAATAAAGAGCATATTATTTCTAATTTTTGCCTAATTTGATATAAAACACTGATTATTGCGTTTTATTTGTGTACTCTCCCAAGACACACTTCACTATGTGGACTACAATAGCGCATGAAAATCAGAGACAGTGTCCTGAGTTTAAACAGTGCTAATGTACGCAGTCAGTAAATGTGATTAGATTTAACACACTTGCTGAAATGGAGACAATCTTGTGAAACTTCCTTTACAATGCCAAAATATTCGATGTCTGAATATCTGCATATATGTGAATATAGAGTATGTCTGAATATTTCTAGTCAGTAGTCTAGTTTGGTTTCCTCTTTCTTTTAGAGCTTGAAATGAAGCTTGGGGCAAGGTATTACCCTTTCACACCTCTGTTAATCCTCAGGCACTACCACCTCCCAACTACTTGTCAGCTCAAAAGAAACAAGAGCCTCTACTTTAGATAAAACTGTTTCCCTTAAAGTACAAACTCCCGTCCTTTAAATGTTTGTGCATGTAAGTATTATTTGAGGGACGTAAGATCTGTTTGTGTTTGTCACACTGCCTATTTTGTACCTTCAGACCAAGCTGATATCAACTGGATCTAATAGGACATGAGGAAAATGTGATATAAAGAAACTAAAGAGCAAAGATTTGATAACCTGGAGACTAATGATCATGTCGTGGCAGCATCTGGTAACACTTTGCGGTAATGGCAGCTAATCTGGGTTATCAGGACTGCATGATGTGGATTAGTCTTTAATCTTTGCGTTGGAATCTCAGGCTTTCTGCATTGTGAAAGCTTTAATAGTGGAAAACTCTGCTTTTTCTATTTGGTTTGGTCTGCGGAGGTAACACCCAGCTGCTGCAGAGATGTAGTATGTGGAGCACGTCAGGAGCTTTACTCGCCACTATTGCTGTTGTTTGTCTTTTCACTCTTGTGGAACATGGTGTGACTCTACATGCTTGAGGTAATTCTGAAGTGTGCTGTGCAGATGTACAGTAGGTTTCATTACACCCCTCTTTTGCTGTTTGAGGTCAGACATTTCACTTTTGCATAATCGCTTCTCTGGACATTATTTGGTTTTTTAAATAATATGATGATGGTGTATTTGATCATTGACCTGCGCTAAAGAGGCTTTTTGTAATTTATTGTAACAAGGACAAAAAACATCTTTGCAATAGAAGCATAAACATATGGATACAATACAGTCCACACCATTTCCAGCCGCTGTGAGTATGTACTTCAGTACAGCGGTTCAATGAGGTAACATGGTCACAATGACGATACTAACATGCTAAAGGAAATATGTCTATTAAATTCACTAACTTACCCTTATGGAAATGTCACATTTAAATGTGCTAATTTTGCATGTGAAATCACAATGTCATATGTGAAATGAATATTTACACAGGTAAACTAAGATTTTAACATGTGAGAGGAACAAAAATGTCACATGAACTGGAAAACTTTCACAAGTGATTCGCTTTATTCACAAATGAATGTACATGACTATATGTGAATTTTACATTTGCACATGCCAATTCCAAACGTTCAGATGCACCTTTTCTTCTCACATTAGAATTTCCACACATTGGCACACAAAATCCCGTTTTCATTCTTCACGTGTGAATTTCCACATTTTTACATGGGACTGCTTATTTTCCCATAAACATGTGAACATCAAACAGCAAATAAAATAATGCCACATGTGCACTGGACAATTTCAAAAGTGATATGACATTTGAATGAATGAAAGTTTCCACCTAATAATTTTCCATTTACACATGTGAATGGTCTTCATATGCGACCGGCTTTTTCTCATATGTGATTGGAATTTCCACATGTGGAAACCGAGGATGTTAGCATGCTAACGTCTGAGCCTAGGTGACGCAGATGGAAACCTCATTAGTTTTATCTGGCCAAAGACTGTTGAGAATCCTGAAATTTTGACCTGACGAGCAGCAAAGTTAATACAATTCATTCTGAGGAGGAATTAGTATCTGTACAAAAACTTGATTCCAATCCATTCAATTGTTGTGCAATATTTCGCTCAAAACCACAAATGGCAACCTCATGTTGACGCCTGAGAAAAAGCCAGTGGATTGCCAAAGTCAGGAGGAGTCGTCAGGCACAATGGTGTGATTAGGCCTATTTTAGGGGGCTGAAGCCCCCCTAAAATTATTTAACTTATCTAAATTAGAGCTTTTATTGAGGAGAGTAATGATTAGAAGGTGGAGAAAGCCAAGATATATAAAAGTCAAATTAGCCTGACCCAAATATTTTCAAGAGTATCTTAATATTACTTTAATTCAAGTAATTAAGTAGTATTTTTCAGGGCTTGAAATTACAACCATTTTAGTTACATATGTGCCAAAAATGTAATCTGTGTGACTTCAAAATATTTGGGAGCAAACAATTATTGTGTTGTGAGCGAAAGTCATGGCATTAGCCTCTATGTTGATCAGTTATTAACTCTATATCAACTCATTGTGTTTCAATATATCTTGAAGGGTCAGGCATAAGGAGATGCTGAGGGAGAAAAAGATCAACATAATAATAATAAATAATTTCTCAGTGAAATTTTGTGCTCGCCCGCTGCATTTGCTCACATCCTGCGCATCTCTTGGGGGCTAAGCCTCCCCTGTCCTTAAAACCTAGTTACGCCCCTGTTCAGGGATAATTCCCATGAATTTGCGTACAAAATTACATTTCGGTCCATCCAACAGCTGTTGAGATATTCAGACTGGGTCAGAGTGAGCCTCACCACTAGCGTGACTGAAAACACAAAGTCTATACTTTTGATAACACAACAGAAAAAGTGCATTTCTATGTGTTATTTTTTGGCGTGTTAATGTTCATCTACAGCACGCCGTCTCTAAAGGCCTCGGTTATGATGTCATGCTTCCTTTGTAACCAGTGGAGGCCATGTGGTATCAGCAGTTGCTGGGCCACTGTTACCACCCAGACAGCTGCAGTCGATCACCAGACCACCTGATGAGCACCTAAGCATGATGAACACACCTGATGGTGCTCCCCGCGGTTCTGTTCTCTCGGGAGCCTTGCAGGCGGCTGGAACGGCGGTTTCGGGCAGCGCTCCAACAACAACACGGAAGTCAACGGAAACCAAGTTTGAAAGCGGGGCTCATAAAATCACCAATCACACTTTAATGTTTGCTAACAGTCTGCTGCCACTGAGGAGAAGCGCCTTTAATGAGGCTGCGCTCGGTTATTCATAATGGACGGCTCAGTTAATAGAAAACTGCTGTGGTGCAGTTGCATTGGTTTCACATTGTTGAATAATAGCCAAACCAGTGGAGCGTAAAAAGCGCACAAGGTTGTTGCAATACAGCATGAAATTTAAGACCCGAGTTTTCCAAACCCAGTATCTGGTCCTGCTCCAGAAAAACTGGAATCCCCTCCAACTGGGATATACAGCAGGCTCCATCAGGCACTCCCAGTTCCTCTACCACCTCCTAATCTTCCTGAGAAACGAAGGTGGGACTCTTGGGTGAAAAGGTCACTGTCCTCCAGCATTTTTGTCTTGGCAGGGGGGCAAGGGTTGGGCTGAAGGGTTGAGGTAAGCAGGGGCATTGTAAGTCCAGGGGAGGTAACCTGGTCGGGTTTGGCACTTTGGCTTTTGTAGGTTTTTTTTTTTGTTTTCATTGTTGGCCAGACTAAATACAGCATTCCTTTTGGCTCTGCGGTGAGTGCGTACTGGAGAAAGGTAGCGGTGAGGGGGAAAGACGACAAAACAGAGTGGTTTTTTAAATCTTATGGGGAAACAATAGAAGGTGAACCCCTTGAGCCATTTCGGGCCCTCGTGGCCTTTGGGGCCTTCTCACTAGAGAACTGCATGACAATGACAGTAAGGCATGGAAAACTTGAACGACCTGAGGAAAGAGTTAGTCAATACAGTATTTAACCTCTTAAAAGTGCATATATGCTGCCATTAGCTAGTTAGCTCAGCTAGCTGGACAGCTAGCCGTCTGGCCTTGGAGCTCAGGGCGCTGGGGAAGTGTCGGCATGGCAGTGATCTACATAAAAACAAAATGTATTAGTTGCCTGAAGTGACTTAACCAGAGCAATAGGGGTCAAGCTCTGGTCAACTGAAGCCTCATCTTCCTCTTCGTCTTTCGTCTCCCTAGGCAGATCTCCCCAAGATAGCTTTTACCATCGTTACCGGCCTTGCCTCGCTCCTCCTCATGTGCTTTTAAAAACAGATTATAGGTAAATGGGTTGTCTTTGCCCCTAAGCATTCTGTCACTGAAATATGGATGTGTTTGAAGCTCTCGCCCCCACACAGCCGACGAGGAGGTTACATGTTTGGCTATGAGCGGGATCAGTCATTCTGCTGGCGTTATCACTACCAGTTCGTCACGTCTGCTAAAGCTTGTTGAATTCCTCAGCCCAAGATTACTGTCCCGGGGTCATTGCTTGCTCAGTTTCTCGCACTGCCTCTTTAAGAAATGCTCTCCTCATGCCGCGCGACCACAAATAAATATGGTTTTTAGATGCATGCTTTCGGCTGGTTTTGTGGTCGTGAATTAGGTAAGCTCTCATAAGCAGAAGAGAAACGGTGCACCACAAGGCATATTTGTCTACACATGCAGATTTTCAAAAGTGCCGCTGTTATCTGAAAGAGACTTTCCTTTCTGCCTCATTCGAACAGGAGAACTGCCAAGGCTCCATCCATCAGATAACCATTGTAGTTTTTTGGGGTCAGGCACATAACAGGAACATTTCGCTCGGAGCGTTTCTGTACAGAGGTTTTTCAAAGCTGGCCCAGGGGAGCAGATTATGACTAATGAGGTCCAAGTTAACGTGACCAGAGGAGGCAGCTGGCAAGAAGCAGGGCCCTGGTTGAAACCTTTATCGTGAGATCTCTCTGCGGGCCAGACAGGGGGACAAACCCACAGGAAGTGCATCACTGCCGACGCCACCACATTACGAGCTGCAGTGACTTATAAGGAAATTTTGATGAAGACGAGACATTTGGGTTAAAACATGCTGAGACGTATTACGCTTTTTTGTTTTTTTCCCTTTCCTGCAGTGTTTTATGTATGTTCTTGTGAATGTGAAAACGACAACAGAGGCTCAACACTGGACATGAAACACCTCGTCAGCAGTCTCACCACGAACTCCATGACTTTGTGACATCACACCATGTCACCATGTCACACATTCACATATTTTATGCCTCGTGGCTACTTTGGGACGTACGAATCGCTTCAGCACAGCTGCTATTTTGTTTTTGGAGGTGCTGGCTCAGGCGTGTGTGAGCTGACCAACCAGAGCAGACTTGGGTATTCAAGAGGTTGGCCTTAAAGAAACAGGAGCTAAAACAAAGTGTTTCAGACAGAGGGGGAATACAGAGCAGCAGCACTGGAAAGTTTGAGAAAACGCTTTTTTCGCACTAAATCATGGAAACTTATTCCAGTTGTAACCCAAAATAAAATAATCAACCCATGGTGTGTTCACTAGTCATTTTCCTCAGCGTGCCTACGACTATAAGAGGTGATACATGTGACCATGGCAGATGGCGGTGTGGTTTCATTTACCTCAACTGATGAGGTGACATGCTATACATGTAGAACACCTGTTCCCTGATCCCCTGTGTCCCCACGTTTGTTTTCATGTTTTTACAAGACTCTACATCATTCACAAAGGATGTTTAATTAGTGAAGATGTTTTATGTAAAGCGATCACTTTTTCTTTTTATCAGTTGTTTGGATCAGTTATAGAAAACAGGAAAAAAATCAAACTGTAGTTTTGCATTAAGAATTAAGTATTTAATTCTGTGTAACATAAAGAAGCTGGGTGCTGTTCCAGTGTGACGTCTGGTCCCATGTGAGGAGTTTTGTTTTCCCCTCCTGCTGCTTTATTGAAACCCCTGTTGTCATAGCTGACAAACAAAAATAAGTATCCAGTAATTGTTTTGTGGTTCTGGGGCCCCCGGAATCAATTATTATGCCTCTACAGCAATAACTTCCTTGGTTGATTTAAACACATGCTCCCCTTAGGCAAGTCATCAGGGCTAATTGAGACCTGTGGAGCTTTCAGTGCAGGATGGTGCAGCAAGGCCTCCGTTGAATGTTTTTTAGCAATGAAGAAAATAACTTTCATTTAGACATTACTCAGGCCGTGACTGCACAGGACACCAATTTTCCACAGTTGCTCATGATTAATACAATACTCCCAACCAGAGAACATTATCTCGGTTCCCTCCTTGTGGCACAGGACAGTCCACCACAGTGCCAAGGTGAGTGGAGCAGCAGGTGTGGGAATAATCCAGGACCCACCCAGTTAACCTGGGCCCCCCTGTTCACACTCCGCCCTAAGCCGCCTTTGCTTTGTGTCCGGGTGGGTGAAGAGGAGCAGAGGAACAGGACAATTATGACATTATGGCTGGGTGGTTGAGCAACAATCCCAGCTGGTGAGAAACAGAAAGGAGGAATGGGCAACTGGAGAGGGACCGTTCCCACAGGAAAGCAATCCACCACATAGAGAGACAATGTTCTGTTCTCATCCGTGGGGGGTTGTCTGCGGTGTTGGACCCCTCGGTTGGGAGTAAGGGTGTAAGGATTTGATCCAACAGTTAATCAAATTCGATTCCGGGTCTCTCACCAAAGATTTACTGCTTTATAAAACTCACGTTAAAGGTGCAATATCTATTTGTTTTTCAAATAAAAAATTTCAATGTGTGAAGTGGGCGGCTGTGGTTCAGTGGTGAGCTAATGGGAAATACAGCTACCAGCAGTTAGCGGTTACTCGGGTGATATGCTGCTCCCCATTTGTCTTGAATATGAACTAGACAGGTAGCCAATTCTTGCGTATTGCGCCTTTAATTCTTTCAAAACATTCAGGTCCGTAAGTATAAATTGTTAAGCTAAACATAAGATATACAGTAGAACAACATTGGGGTCATACTTTATTATTGTTCTTAAATTACCATTGCAGTCATGTCTAACTCAGTTATTGGAGTCATGATTGTGTTTCCCAGTGTCAGGCGTTTTTGATGGTATTTATTTTTACTCGCTGGAAAGTGAGTAGAAGCCGAAAACCCTCCCTGCAGTAGCTCGTCAGTTGATTCTCTTGACATTTGAGCCAATTCTGTCTACTGGAAGAAACAAGTGAGTGTCATGACAAATCAAAACAAAGGTTTAAGGGTGGATTGGTCTACCTGGCTGTGCGCCTGGTCCGAGGTAGTACTTAAAAACACACACCATAATTTCATTTTGACAGATTCTCTTTTCATGTGGATTGACCTGAATTTGCAGCAATGTCATATATGGCACCCGAGGGAACACCCTCCATTTAGACAGAATGAAATTATAAAGAAATTAAGTATTGACTGTCATTGATGTTGTAGATAGATGACAACAGACAAACTTGGCTGTGCTGGTGGGCATGCCACGACTAAGAACGACCAACAATAGCTTCTCGCAATGCAATGAGCGACAAACATACTGAGAATACAGCAGTTCTTGCAGCTCAGGCTGCTAAAATCAGCATGCTAACATAGACATGATAGCAATAATAGGATGCTGGTGCCGTGCGGGTATAATCTTTACTGTGTTAACCGCCGTAGTTAGCATGCTTACATCTGATAATTAACACTAAACACAAAGTACTGCTGAGGATGATGGGAATGTCATGAGTTAATTAAAAAATATCATTCATGGAGACATGTCTTTTTATTGTATATTGTTCAAACACCTGCCGGTCTTTGGATGTGTGTGACTCCTGACAAAACATACCATCTCATCATGCTTACTGTGAGCTGAGGTAACTGAATTAGTTTATCACTCGTTGAGATGTCATCAAGGTTTCGTCCTACAATGTTTCCATTGCAGAGAGACCTTATGGACAGGTTGTGATTGCTCTTCTATATTCAAGTTTCAGATCCGACATGTGCTCCTCCACCATCTACACACAGCGCCATTCCTGTTTGGTTCCACTCCATCCAGGTGTTTGTGTCTCTCGTGGCATTGCCTCATCCTCTGAGCCCAACCACTTTGACATCAAAGCAGAGGTGTGTTGTTTCCTTCTCCACGCTGAGGACGAGGATGTCATGGGAGAGTGACCCCTCGAGAGGCTGGTCAAGCCCCAGGACGAAGCGGAGCCACCTGAGAGGAGCGGTCAGTGCATTCCTCCGTGACTCTACACTGTAAAGGCTGAGTGGCCTGATGCACGAAACCGTCACATGCCGGAGAGAGAACTGGTTTTCTCTGTGACATCAGAGCTATACACTGAGGCTGGGTGTGCCACGCTGGACTGAAGGTTGTCATTATTACTAATAACTAATATCTTCCAAAGAAAAGTTTGGACAATGTAGGTGTAATTTGTATTCACTTGATTCTGTGGAGTTAAATAACTAATAATAATCTTACTCAACTGATGTGCGTTGTTAACATGAGTCAGCCATTGGCTAGCTATTATCAGGCGACATTCTCCTCCTTTCAAAGTCTTCACCTCGACAGGAAATAACAGCAAAAATTCCTGAGCTAGTCAGCTAAATGCTGAAAATTGTAAATTAGCCTTACCCCAACCTGGTCGCTAACAGTACATCAGAATCACAATCAGAATCAGTATACCTTTATTATCCCACAAATGGGGAAATTTCTTTGCTACAGCAGCAAAAGGACAGAGGTACTTTAAAAATAACAATAGAGAAAATTAAACAAAATTATTAAAAAAGGTAAGAAATAGGATAAACTCCTATATACATATGAACATATTAATTGTACAAAAATTACAAAAAATACAAGAAAAACAGTGTGTAAATGTAAATAAGCTAGCATCCACCCATTACTTTGCAGGGAAATTATGACAACTTTTCAGATTTCCTGTGTTTATTGGACATATATATATATATATATATATATATATATATATATATATATATATGTATACATACATATATATATATGTATATATATATATATATATATATATATATATATATATATATATATATATATATATATCCCCGAATATGGTCCATGATATACTGCATAGCTCTTGGTCATTTCAGTGTCATTTCAGTGTGGCCAAAGTGACATCTTTTGCCCGGGTTTTTGTTTAATTTGAATTTGAATTTAGTCTGATATGGTAGCTATCACTATCTGAATCTTCTTTTCTGGCTAATCAAACTGCTATACAGTGCTACGTTGCTTTATCCAGACACGTTACATCACCAAGTCACTTTGTGTGGGGTTTATCAGGAAATAGACGGACCCAGAATTTTGGTGTTGGGAAAAGCAACAGCTTTGATCACCTACATATGGGCTTTGGCGACTTCATCAGATAAGAAAATGTGAAACGGCCTGGATGTGAAATTGCAGTAACACACCTGTATATGTTGGGACGGTCACTCCAAGCCTCCTGAAGGGTCAGCGTGCCTGCCCTCTGCTCTGTCCAGTTGCATACCTGAACTGACGCTGTAAGTAATAAAGGCAGGACCTCCTTTGATCTGATGTCCCACCCGGAGGCTTCTCCCTCCGAGCAGACAATACTCTAATTCATTACTGGACCTGCCTCTTCAAAGCTCAGCCATTCTGCACCGGGAAACTCTAAACGTAGGCCCCAGACAGGCTACTCTAAAACACCCACTCACCCCCCTGGGCACTGAGGTGTTGGCTGGATGAGTCCACATAAGTCACGGTAGCCTGCACATATCCCCTCCTTAGCCCCGCAGCACCACACCTATCCCCCTCAGGTGACAGGTGGATTATTGGGCATTGGTATTTGTGAATTCCCCTGCCCAGTTATAAGCACGCCCGTTGACCGTGGGAAAACGTCACTTAAGATTTACAGAGCTGTCGTTGCAAATTTATACCGAAATTGTTGCAGTGAAGTTATTTCTGTATGTCACGTTTGGACTGTACACCAGCTTGAACTGAAGTAGCACTATGAAGAAGATGACAACGTCTATGAGATAAGATGCTGGTTAAAAACAAAGCATATTCACCGCATCTCTTAGCATCCCTCGTCCTTTTATCATGTGTATTCAAAGCATCACTTTTCAGTGACGTGTGTTTGTTGTCGCGGTGTAATCCCTTGTTATGACCTCAGATGGGCTGAATGGCTGATTGGGCACTCAGGAGGCCATTAAGCCACTTGACCAAAGCACAAGTGGTTTGACTTGTTTGGGAAATGGGATCTGTTATAAAGTGTTTTGTGATTATTGCTGATCCCTAACACAACTCATCTGGCCCATGCTTTCTGCTTCAGTATTCCCTCTCACAAATCAAGTGTTATTATTTTTAAAGTAATACACATGTATTTAAAATTAGGGACATTCCTGATAGTATGGAAGTTTAAAGGTGCAATATAAAGAATTGATCACCTGTCGAATCCACACAAATAAGGGGCAGCATATCACCTGAATATGCACCAACTGCTGCTAACAATAGCTGTTATTAGAGATTAGCTCAGTTGCTTGTGCAGCTAGAGATTGTAATAGCCGACTCTGCCTGGACTGGGAGCTCGGAGCACGTGGGGAACATTGGTGTTATTTTCGAAATATTATCTTTTGGGATACAAACTGGTTTGGGGCTAGCTGGTTAGCATGATAACTTCGATAGATTTCTCTGCAATACAATGCATAGTGATCTTTAATTCATTTGTAACACTCTGTTGACAATTTTTAATTAATGTTTGATCGTTTGAAACTAAAATTCTTACACATTGCCCCTTTAACTAAGATAAAACAATGAGTCTAAAAGTAAGAAAACACTCAGGAAACAGTCAAACTGTTGTAATGTGATCTATGAGGTTAGATGTCCCGAAAATAGGTTTAGGGTTAGACTCAAGAATTAAGGGTGCCCTGTGGAATTTTCTTGTAAATAAACAAATGTGTGTTTTCATTTAGTGTTACTCACCAATACATGTGTCTTCTTAAGCAAACATGCTAAATTCCTTTTAGTCCTCGTCCAGCATTGCCAGTGCTGACTTTTTTTTGAATAGATATTTTAAGATGTCCTTTGTTTACATCCATGTTTTCTTTGTCATTGTCTTCATTGCCACATTTGTTTGCACGTTACGCCACCAGTGGTCTAGTGTAACAAGCGTTTCTAACATTAATATGGATGCTCAACTTATAAAAAGCAACATCTGACCAAGACAATATACAAGGACGTAGGGATACATTTGCAGTGACAATGGAGATGAACTTCGAGTCCTGCCCACCATTATTCAAGTCACCATTCAAACACTGATATGCTTTTTCATAACTTGATATGATGAGGAGCTGTTCAGCCCTTGGGTGGTAAGACGCTGAAAGTGTCATAAAAACCTGCACATCTCAGCATCTCACTTTTCTTCCTTTCTGTCCCTCTGTCTCTTTCTCTCTGAGTCTGTTTACCCACCACTTGCCAAGTCTGATGTCAGCCCGCTGTGCACAGGGTCCCCGAGCGAGTGTACAGTTTCTGTTTTGACACCCGTTCCTAATTACACATGTAAATGATTGATCACCTGGACTTGGCAGAGATGGCAGTCCTTGTTACATGATGGCTCTGCGATTATGTCCAAGTTCAGGGCAGCCTCTGCTGCCGGGGAACAGGGGAAATGGATACCTGCGATGGCCCGAGAGCTGGGAGATTAAGTTCTGAGCACCCACCGTTTGGACCAAAGACTCTTCCTATTAGCAGTCCTTGAGGAGCAAGCTGCACAGGTGCGGCTGGATATCTATGGCTCTTTGTTTGGTCTAATCCCACACAACTTAAACCAGAGATCACTGCCCGCACCTTCAAGCCGACTCTGTGACACCTGAGGGCCCTGGCCGCTGAAAGCAGAACTCAGCTACTTTTGTGAAATGTGATTTGGCTAATTGATTTTGGAGTGGCCAGTCTCGAGTGCTTGCGGGGAGAAAAGCACAGGGCTGGACTGTGATGGTAGCGCGGGGCTTCCTACAGGTGGTGGAATGAACCTGCTCTCTCCTTTCAGGTACAAAATGAGGCTAAACACAAAATACAGACATCTCAGCTCAAATCGTTAGGAAAATAAACAGTGTTCTGAAGCCAGGACCGTGTAATGGTTTGACAGATGGGGCAAGAAACTCTCTTTCCCGGTTCTGCCGGGCAACAGCTGTTGGTTTGTCTGTGCTTTGACTCAGGTATGGAGCCAATCTGAAGGCCAGGAGGGTTTTAACCCCAATCTTCTCTTCACAAACTGGCACACATGGGCTGTGCAGCTGCACTTCCCATTGATCTACTGGGCTGCCTGGATGGCTGGCTGGAGGGAGATAGATTGGAGGGGAAATGGCTTAATTGTCCTCACTCTCACTGCTGGAATGCAAATAGCTCTCCACCACTGGCCTCCTCTGTGAGGAGAGCCCCACGTTGAGAAACCAATGTCCTATTTATTGTGGCGAAGAGTTTAAAAATGACCATGTGGAGTTCTGGACACTGTTTTCCATCCTTTTGCCACATCAGACAGGTCTTTTTCAATTCTTTATCAATTTAACATTCCCTGTTTTTTGTTTTTGTTTTTTCTGCCCAGTAAAGAAAAATGGCGGCCTCACAGAGTGCCCATACCATTCATCAGCCAGAGGTCAAACAGATAGACAGGCGAAGGGTCATGACTCATGTAGAAAAGGCGGGAGATGAAAGAGTTAAACACTGAGGCGTATGTATCCTGTCTGACTTTGATCTCTGCCTCAGGTAGCTCTTTCATAGCCATCAATCTTGGCCAGGAGCTGATGGGAGGCTGCTCCCTCCGAGGACGGGCGAGCTCAGACTGAGACTGTCTCCGCGCCTCGACAGAGCGCTCGGCATGCCACGTCAGACATACCCACAACGAGTCCAAAACAAATCCTCAAAGGTGTTTCTCTTTTAATTTTCCACTTGGTCTGATTTAATTCTTGCCTTTATCAATTCCCCCCAACTTTTTTTTTGAACCATCAAAAGTAACTGGTGATGTATGGCAAGAATGCAAGCGGGCAGGGAGGGCGTGTTCTGATGCTGAGGTTCAAAGATGATACGAGTCCTCCGAGGCTTTGATGTTTCTTGGCAGGCTTCAGACAGCGACTGACAATCTGATGATCTGGGAGCGCAGGCCTTTTTAAATCCCCGGCCCATCCTGGCCCCAGTCGTCTAGCCCTCCAGTGACAAACGCTTTAATATGACAAGGTTAAACACCTGAAGCACAGCAGCAAAATGGTCGCGACGCAGCCAGGGTCAAGGGAGCAAACTTAAAACGCTGGGCGGCTTAGTGGTTTACTATGACTGTTCACTTATTCATGCTTGTTTTACACAACAGGGCTGCTCTTCTGTTGGAGGCTCGCTCTCAAGGAAGAAAATGTTTAAAAGTTATAAAATAATAATAATAATAATATAAAATAAAGCAGAAATTAAAGCTGCTAGAAACATTTTTTTTGTGTTGCCAATGTATCACAGGGCTACATGTATGTCAAAGCTTTTCCCTTGTATTTTACAATCTATAGAGAATTATCAACTGACTGCATCTCCCTTCAGCTCTTAACACCTTCTTTAAAGTCTGTTTTGGTTTTCTAACAGGCAACTTAACTGTTACTGTCTCATCTGCATCTTTTTCAGTCACTATTCACAACCTGTCCACCGCCAAACAACAGAGACTAAGTTAGCCACTAGCTGCAGTAGCATTTAGCATCTAGTGAGAAAGATATTTGTCTCAGAAGGAGGTGGAGACCAAAAATGGAGCTAAAAGAGAGTAAATGATGCACTTAAAGCTGCAGCATGTAGGAACTGGCCACCTGTCAAATTCATGCTCAAAACAAATAGGGGGCAGCATATAACCACTGACTACTGAGGCTAGCAGGATGGCTTGCTAACTTTAGTAGATATCTCTGAAACACAATGTATTATTTAATCACATTCTGTTTATTATAGTGGTTAATTTTTGAACATTTTAACTAATATTGTTTGATAAAGCCCCTTTAAAGTCAGTCGGTGGACACAAACATCACTCTTTCATGAATGCTAATGTTACTCTATAAATGCTGCATATGTAAACAGCTAAATATGTTCGCTAACAACTTTGAAATATCAGCTAATTGTCTCTTAATTTTATTTTCCCCAAATTCGTATAAATATATATATAATTGTCAGGAGCAAGCTTCTTAATTTGTTCGACATCACTTTAATTAGTTTTTTAGGAAGAAAAGATAAAGGTTAAACGCACAGTATTTCATTTTTAAATAAATTATAAATATTCAAATATTTTACATTAACAGCAAAAGATGTGAGTAGCGCAGCATTATGGGATTTGATGTCTCTTTGTTAAACAACCACCATGACTGATGAAAAAACATGATTCAGGCAGAAATGTTCAGGGACGTGGTAATGTATTTAAAGTTGTATTTACGTTATGTTTTGTTTCAATTGCTGACTTCCTGCCCCACTCTCAGACTCCAGACCAAATGATTCATGCTGTTACCCACAGAAAACTTCTGATTTTGCTGGGTTTGCTGGAATATTGTTTGGTAATGTAATACACAGTTTACACATTATATCTTTAAATGAAAAAAGATGCTAGGAGGAATTTTGGTGACATTATGATATTTGTAAAGGTTAAAGGTCATGAAGTCTGTCTTGTCACTATTTTTTTTTTTTTTTGAGAATAATGACAAGAGGCTGGGAAGTCACTTTTCATTTCTGGCCCCTCGGACGTCAATTTTTTTTTCTTGCGCCATATCATTATTCATATTTGATTTCTAGTTCAGAGTCATGGGGGTTTTATATAAGCAGCATTTTCTTTAATTTCAATACTGGTGGACTCAGGGCTGCCCTTTTTATTTGTTTCTTCCCTGCCCCTCAAACATCCTGAGTCCGCCCCTGGCTATCAGAGATATTTGTAAATGTAAAAAGGAATGAGATATCCCAGGAAAACTGGGATCACTTCAATTACCTTAAGAGACCTTGAACTTGTTGAAAAAATTTTTTCTATCTCCAGAAAACAGCTAATCCATGATTCTTTTGCTGTTGTTGCTGTTTTTGTAGGTATGTATTTACAGTTCACTCACTATGGAACTCTCCCATGTAACGCACTCCCGTGCTGCATGATGTCAAGAAAAACAAATGACACATACAAAGGACACATTTTCTTGATATGAGCTTGCCAAGTTTCTCTCTGAGAGACGCTGTCATTTGATAGGCAGTGCAGTACAGGCCGGGTGCTGCAGGGCCATTGTGTCCTGTTGTAGGTCACAATGGAACTTAACACTTGACAGAGCCGGGGCTTGTTGTCAGGAGCTGAACTTGATCCCGTCAAGTTGTTCCCATTGAAGAGCTATAAAGAAAGGGCTTTGACCTCACGGCTGTGCACGCTTTATATCAGGCCAAATATTCATTTTCGGTTCATGTATAATCAGAGAGCTGCTGCAGGTGTTTGCAGAAAACCTGTTTTGCTTCTTTTGGAAACTTCTGTGTACCTACTGTCACTTTACCTGGCAGCCCTGGCTGGATGACCCGTCTTGCCACCCAAACAGATGTCCGTGTCGCCTCCCATCATCTCTGGCATCTCAAACTGACGCTTGCCTCGCACACTGACCACAAAAGGGGGTTCACGTTACCCAGAGGGGCAGGTAACTTCAGATGGATAATCCTCGGACCTGGTAAACCGGTCCTTTAACAGGACCGGCTGTCTTAACCTGGCAACCCTGAGCCGTGTGTCATTGTATGTCGATTGGGTGTGCATGTGTGATTCCCTTGGGGAAGTCATAGTCCAGTATGATCAGTATTTCCACCTCCGTCAGTGTGTCTGTCAACTCTCTGAAAAGGAGAGGGGAAACAAGAAATCACAAACGCTCTCCCTAAATGATTTTCCTGTCGAAACATCTGCAGCTTGTTAAACCTATAGGCCTTTCTGCTCCCTTTATTGTGAATCCCTTTGTTGTTTGTGGAGGATTTGTGAACTCAGTGTCTGTGCCGGCTTCATGCTTTTATTTCCATCCCACACAGCCTCAGTGGACGGCCTTTTGAAAAAGGCTGGTCGGATGCCTCCTCGGATGCTTGTAAACAGATAGTTAACAGCTCGTGGCAGCTCGCCACGCCACTCCCACCAGCTGTTTTGACCTCGGCTGAACTCATATGCCATCTTTTTTCTCACACACACAGACAACTGTCTCTCTCCCCTCCTTGTCTCCCCACTGATCCATGTCAGCCTCCTGCTTTTGTTTTCCTCCCCCCTCCCCCTCCTGGTACATGGGGACAAGATTTACAGTGGAAAAATATATATATATATATATATATATATTTCCCCCCATGTTGAGCTGGTGTGTCTGGAATGTGTGTTCGGGCAGGATTTTGCGAGGAGTGTGAAAAAACAACAGAGCTGTAAACACCGAGGGTAGACCCAGACTGGCTTCTTTGTTCCAGATGTGGAGCAGGCTGCTCTCTATTAGCCATTAGCTCTCCAGCGTGTAACCCAATACACTGCCACTACTGTCCCAGCGCCTGTCCATCAGCTGGGCTCCACTGCTGCATCTGTGTGGACAGGTTGCCGCATCAATCTGCAGCATTCAGTGAGGATAAACTGTGAGCGTGTGTGTGTGTGTGTGTCTGGTGTGTGTGTGTGTGTGTGTGTGTGTGTGTGTGAGAGTGTGAGACAGAATCGGTACCAAATGCCGCATTTTTAGCCGCAACGAGACGACTGAGGAGAAGAGAAAATATGATTTGGACACACGACACTATACAAAATGAACCCGTTTAAATTAGATGAAGCCGAGCTCAGGTTGCAACCAGATTCGCCGCTTAGACGCGTATTACAGCTTTTTTTTTTTTTTTTTTTTTTTTTTCAAGATGCCAAGGCCTCTATATTCAGCCAATCAATTAAAAGTTTAAGTCCAACAGTCAGCGGCAGTGGGCGATGTTGCTGTCATCCGCTGTCTGGCAACAATTATGCCCAATGATGGATTCAGAGCTCGGGCCAAAAGACGAGACGTGGTCCACTATTTCCCACGCGATAGTATCCACTGTGAGACGCTCTGTTGGTGTGTTTTTTTGTCGGTTTTTATTATTATTATTATTATTATTATTATTATTATTATTATTATTATTACTGTTGTTGTTATTACCGTTATCGTTTAATTCGATTTTTTTTCTCTCGCTCCTTCTCGTTTTCATTGCGCCCTAATGTTGGAAATATTTTTTAAATATGACTCTAAATTGGCCAATAAAAGCCGCGCTCTGAAGACCCGTTCCAGAACATTCCAGGTAAGCGGGGAGCACGTGGGCTGTGTGTGGGAGGTCATGCGCGAGGGCACTTCTGGCTCACCGTGGATGAAAAATATTTTTAGACGGAATTAATCATCAAGGGAAAATGATTTTCCCATTGTCTTATATTTCATAATGGGTTTTTTCTGCTCAACATTTCCCCTACAGTTGCCGAGACAAAGGCAAACTTTTTTTCTTAATTTAAAGGGGCACTATGTAGCTTTGGAGATGAACATTTAAACTAAATTAGCATTTACAGTATTCACGAGGTAATATTATAACTAATAATAATATTTACTTTATCAATAACTGAATAAACCAGCTGTTCTCCGAGGAAAATATGTTTAAAGATAGAAAGGTGGCAGGGTCCGCCACATATAGACAAAGTAAATCAGTATGAAGTTGTGTTGTCCTATAAGGTCACAAAAAGGATGAGTTTGTTTATTCAGTTCTAATTTGTGGGAACATCTCATTCCTAACTCGTCAAATACTGATACTTTGGGACTGTTTGAAGAGTTGGTAATTCTTAGAATTTTGGCATTTCAATTAACTGTACTAAACTGTTTTGATGAAATATTGACCTTCCTTTTAGTTCCAACACGACAAGAAATTAATAATTGACACAAAAAATTTGTTTTGATTTCAAAAATTAAACTGTATTTATTTTATTTATCATATTCTAGGTTTAAAAAAAGAAATGTAGAAAGAAAATGCAAAGTCATGAAAATGGTCCAAGCTGACCGAAAACATGAAAGTTTTCAGCAAGATATTTTCACTACAACACCTGCGTATTAATATTTTAATTCCAGTCAAATATTCACAGGCAAACATGGAAAATATATACAATCCTTGCATTAAAGGGGCACTATGTAGTGTTGTTGTAGTTTCTCATACTCAGACTATTAATATTTACAACATTAGAGAGGTAATAATACAATCCCAGAAATATTAATGTTTTCCATAACTGAATAAACAAGCTGTTCTGAGAGGAAAATAAGGCCACCAGAACACTGTTGGGTGGCAGGGTCCGCCAAGTATAAACGTAAAGAAAAATCATAAAAGTAAAACAGAATGAAACCATGTTGTCCTTTAAGGTCAGTGTGTTTATTTAGTTTATTCTGTCATCAAAACAAAGAGAGAAGAAGTCATGTTGCCGATGTAGATCTTTCTCCTCCTATTAAAATTCCTTTATCGTGCACCTTTAAATACATTCATTCTGATAAGGACAGGGAAATCATTCACGTTTGACACATTTTCGGAAATAAACTAAAATCTGCATTAAAAAAAATGAAATAAAACAACAGGCATGTTTTCCTGTAAGTCGTCACCATGAAGCAGTCCAGTTAAGGCAGTGACGACATGGTCCGAACCTCCCACCTTGAAGCTGTCAGTCCACAATAACAACATGCTGATGATTAAAAATTAATGACATAAACAGAGTCATGAATACACCAATCCAGTTTTACTGCAGACGCTTAATCCATTTAATAGAATCAGAATACAGAGATTGTTCAAGGCCAATTACATAACAAAAAAAAAATGATGGTAACAATAGCACAACAAAGATTATAATTTTCCTTTCAGCTGAGCCGATGCGTCACATTTTAATCTGTGCGCGCCAGCAAACTTCACTCATGACTGATGCCGATCATGTGACACCGGTGAACTCTCTTGGCCCTAGGAGGCTGCCAAGCACGCACGCAACACACACATACAAACATCAGCAGCAATGTGGCTGCACTTGAGGAATGAGACGCCGGGCCGTGCAGACATGAGTGTTCGCTGTGTGACGGCGCCTGCAGGAGAGATTAGGCCGCTCATCCTCCTTGCACCGCTCCGGCTCCTCTTCTGATCTCCTTCTCTTTCCTGGGGTGGAAAAACATAAATCCCCTTGTTTGTGTTGGCTTTGTTGGTGAAAAAGACGGATCTGCGGTTGTGATGACAGACACCTGCTCGCGGGGAGGAGAAAGCAAAAAGCTTGACTAGTCAGAATTTGGGGTGGAACACTTTGCATCCAAGAGTACAAAAACAAACCTAAAAGAAAACAATTTGAAACCGTGATGAAAATATCCGGTTTCCATCTGCACGAATGAGCAAAAAGCGATGCGATGTCTCAAGGTGTCTTCACATTTCTCACGCCTCTGATTCTGTGATGAATATCTGTGGGGATTAATTGTGTTTAAACCACACCTCAGCTCCGGCCCCCCGTCATATCAGCTGAAACGGGACATGTGGGCCTCGATGCCTGTCTATTATGCGGTGAGCTGAGCCCTGCGATAATAAATCCTGGCATCCTGTCCGGGCCGTGGACTGTCAGTCTGAGTCGACGGGGCCTCGGCTTCGGGCCCCGGCAACAGAGGGTTGCTTGTAAAACATGATGGGCCAGCGGGGAAGATCACAGCCTCTGCAGTTGCCTGGGAATGTGCTCGCGGTTTGTACACAAAGAATGCTGTCACTCTGCATCAGAGCTGCGTGATGGACAAATGTATGTGTGTGTGTGTGAGGGAGAAAGCGAGAGAGAGCACACACCTATGTCGGACACACCTCTGCAGGCGCATGCCCATGTGTAAGACGCCAGTGAGTCTGGGCTGCATTCAGGAGTGTGACTGTTTTTACCATCATCCCTTGGCGTGTATTAGGCAGAGCCACGGCGAGGCCTCGTCCCTGCCCTATGGCTGCAGGGCTCGCCTTTGTTCTTCAGCCCTAATACAGACATAATTACAAGCCTTAAAGAGCCTCCTCACCTCTCTCTCTCTCTCTCTCTCCTCTCTCTCTCTCTCTCTCTCTCTCATACACCTCTTGTTCTTGCATGGTTTTGACAGATATGCACATCCAGGACTCCTCAATCCTCTCGCCTTCAGCTCCTCTAGAGAGCTGCACACACACACACACACACACACACACACACACACACACACGTTCGCCCATGGGCCTGTGTGCATTTTGTGTCACCCGTCAGCTGAAAAAAAAAAAAAGAAAAAGTGTGACCTTCCCATTGCACTAAAGCTCGCTTTCCCACCTGCTCCCACAGCGACCAGAATTGTCACTGGGTTGCAACTACAAATGCCACAATGCAGCAGTAAATTCCTAATGAACACAACCACAGCGCTGCATTCTCTCATGATATCATCTCCCAGCGAGGATTTACAGCTGCTGTGAGGTCACGAGCTCGCACCCACAATGTGAAAACTGGCCCTCTCATCTCAGTGTTTTTTCTTTTTCTGTTTTTTTTCTTTTTTTTTTTATTGTGACTGAAAATTTTTTTTTACCATGATAATAATTTGTGGCTGGCTGCTCGGCTGAGGCCTGTGGGTAATCGGGAAGCGGTCCGAGCCCAGCGGGCCACAGTGCTGCTGGCTTCCCAGTAGTTGCAGGCAAGGGTATAGGACATGACCAAAATGACGGGGTTGGACAGCGACTCAGCACCACGCTCAACCCACCAAACACGTCTCTGTTTATAATTTGACTGCAGCTCACATATGATTCAGCCGAGGTGAAATCTGCGCACTGTAACACACACTGACTCCATTAGACCTTGTTTAAAATGGAGCCTTACAGTGGCAGGAAATCCACTCGTTTACTCTGCTGGAGAGTGAGGCTGGAATATGGTCTCTGAGCCTGCGGTTGCCATTTTCTCCCTCTGGCTGCCACACTATGTCCACATGCACCTTGTGTGTTTTGCTGACTCTGCAGTCTGCACACACAGCCCTGCCCTCTTATTTAATAAGCTATGACATTAACTTACAAATAATATGATTGACATCTGGGCGCTATTTCTGTTTCGTCGAACATGCATCTTTTGTTTGGTTCAGTTTTTTTTTTTTTCATGTGTCACGTGTTATTCATTATATCTCCTTGTGCGCTGGCGCTCATTTTTAATTAGGGTGTTACTGTACATCAGTAAGCCGCTAATTTAGCCCATTTATACAAAACTTTATAATTAGGTTAAAAAGTTAGAGTTGAACAACTTCATGAATGTACTAAAATGATCACTGGAATGTGAATGAACTGCAGTTTTGACATTGTGATGTTTGTGTATCACAGCACAAAAATATCTACTGATATTAGCATGCTAACAAGCTAGCCCTAGTCCGTCCCGGTCCAGAGCTCCTGTGCTAGCGGTGTAAAGACTGACACTCTCCTGGTCCCGGAGCTCCCAGTCCAAACTGCTAGCTGCATGGCTAACAGAGCTAACTAGCTGTGGCGCCTACTGTTAGCAGCAGTTAGTGGTCACTCTGGTGATATGCGGCATTCGTTTTGAGCATGAATTTGACAGGTGGCCAGCTCTGAAATATTGTGCCCTTAAGTAAAATTTAATTTGATTTAATGCAGGATGTGTTTTGAATTCCTGCTGCTCGCTATTAACAGACAATGAAGTTGCTACGACTTTTACAGGAAAGGAAGTCTCTGCAACGGCTGAACAAAACCCCTCACAACATTATTCATCTACCACATCGGTGGTATCTGCAGTGTCTGCAGGGAGCCCAAAGGATACTCAAAGACAGGATATACTCACGTCAGACACAGTGTGTTCACCTGGCTGCCACCTGACAAGAGATACAGAAGTATCCACTTCGATTGTTTTTGTACAGGAGTTCTGCTTTCACAGAGACTGAGAGAATACAAGGGTCTGAATCTTTTTTTATATGTAACTGCAGTCCAGCTATCTTGTTCACTTGTGTACAGTGACTGATGTAACTGATTACATTTACTCAAGTACTGTACTTAAGTGCAACTTTGAGGTATTTCCATGTTCTGCTACTTTATACTTCCTCTCCATTTGAGAGGCAAATATAAATTTATGTGAGTCATTCACACCTAATAGATAAAGAGTTCAGGACTGTGAATTCACAGGAACTTTGTTCTTAAATCGATGTGGATCAAGTTATTAAGGTAACCTTACAGTGTATTTATTCCTCTGTAGTGATGTTTCAAATTTTTTCCATTTTCCACTTTTTGCTTACATTAGCCTTCATATGAGAGGCAAATATCATGCTTTCTTTTTCTCCACTATATTAATTTGATCAATTTGGTCACTAGTTACTTTGCAGATTAAAAATTGTGTCTGCAATCCTATAAACAATTCTGATTTCATTAAATGGAAATAATCATAAGTATCAGATCCGATTAATTGATCATTTGAGGCTAGTAATCTGTCATTCCCTGTACAGTATATACATACATGTAAATATAAGTAAAATTTACTTTTAATTGTACTTTTGATACTTAACTCCATTTATTGCCAGGTAATTACTTTTGATACTCAAACACATGTAACATCAGATCATTTAACTCAGGTACTATTCATACGTGTGACATTTCCTTATTACCAAAGTACTAATTCACCTACTTTTACTCAAGTGTGACTTCTGGATATAATTCTCACAACACTGCGCGTTTATTAATGCGTTAAGCTGCTGTGTAATAATAACATTAACGGATCGTAACTTTAGCAGCGGGAACCCGTGACACATCCTGCATTTAATCACCAAGAGTCTCGCATCAGTTCATCCGCACTTCCGTTTATGATTCCTACCCCGAATATAAACTTTAACGCAGGCGTTGAAAGGCTGACGAGGAGCGTTAAACGAGCGATACAAAAGGTGCCAGCTGACCTCCAAAGCTTCAAATACTTATGTAACGCTGCGTGGAGACAGTGTAAAGAGGCCCCGCGTCCGCAGACTGTAAAAAAAAAATGGATTTGATTGATGGGGTTCAGAAACGTCCATAAATTCTATTCGATGGTAAAATTGTGAAGGCTTGCAGCTAAATTACGGAATTACTTTTTTCTTTTTGTGTCAGAAACTCTCTGTAAAGCGTCCTGTACTCATTAGTCGGTGCCACAACGGAAATGTATATTTTAGATCACTGTTATAATAATAATAATAATAATAATAATAATAATAATAATAATAATAATAATAATAAAGTTGATAATAATAATAATAATAATAATAATAATAATAATAATAATAATAATAATAATCAACCCTGTCTGTCAAATAAACCTGCAGAATTATTTGATTATTTAAACTATTTTGGGAGAGAATTAAGCGCATGGACTGTATGAACGAAACAATATAAAATCTCATTTTATTTGAGGTTTCTCTTTTATTTCGCCTGTCTGTACTCCAGCACCAGCCTCTGCACGTGTCAATAACCTTTATATCAGCTCATAAAAGAACATTACGCACATTTTCCCGCTTAATGATAGAACCTCGCCTCTTAAAAAACTCCGCCAAGCTGTCGCGATAACAAATCAAATTTTCTCTCAAAGGTAAACAGATTTTATTCACCAGCATCTTCCACGTGTCAAAAATCTCCCAGAGTGGGTTACACATAATGGAAAATCTTTTTTTTTTTTTTAAATGACAGGCAATATCAATTTGATTTGATTTTTTATGACAACGTTATTCTAACAAAGACCACAATCAAGCCTCCACTTCTGACCGAAAGAGAGATTATTTCATAATCCACGGAAGGAGGTCCCTGCCGAGCTGCATCCTCTATCATATGTTAATGAAGTTAATGGTGGAGCTCCGGTGACAGCTGGCCGCTGAACACCAATCAGAGAGCTCGCAGATGGAAGGCAGTTATGTTTGAGGCTCTGCAGGCAGGAGGTGTTTGAAGAGCCATGTCAGCTCCTCCAGTGATGTAAAGAAAAGGATCCCTTTCGCTTTTATCCCTGTTGGTTTTTTGCCTCTCCAAACGCGTGGCAACATGCGCGCCGTCGCTTTTCACTGCCGGGGACTTTCTTTCGCGAGCGATGCTTCGGACTTGAGAGTGGATTTGCTCCAACTTTTCCCCGCTGCCCGGCTGAGCTCATGAGAGCCCCTTCAGAGCGACGGCTTTATGGACTCGCGTATTAGCTAATGATGTCTATGGGTTTCATGCCTGACAGTCTGAATGCCTCGGATCCCTCCAAATCGGCCTTTCTGGAGTTTGGCCACGGACACCCGGCGCACCAGCAGCACTCCTCTGGACTCTCTCACATTTACCCGGTCCACGGCTTGCACGCTGCCGGCCACTCCCAGCATGAAAGCCCTTTCCCCGGCAGCGCGTCCTACGGCCGCTCTCTGGGTTACACCTACCCCGGCGCGGTGAGCTCTCACCCCCCGTCCGCTTACATGTCCTACCAGCACAGCAATCACAGCAACAGCAGCAGCCTGGCCCACAGCAGATTAGAGCAGACAGGTATGTGAGAAGGTCTAAGAGATTGTTGTATCATTAATGGCTATAAAAAAATAAATAAATCTCGTTTTGCGTCATGGTTGAGCGCAATTACGCACAGGGCGCCAATTTCCCCTGACATCTACCTCGTGAGAAAAACACATCATTTTCAGATCGAAAAAGTTAACAAACATAAATCAGTATTTTTGTCAAAAATATATAATGTTTTATCCTCAAAATTGACGCCACGAGGCTCATTCTAACTCAGTTCACTAATGTCCAAACAAGGCCTGCAGCGCTCGGCCGCTGCTCCCTCCCTCCCCGCTCATGTTATATGATGACGGCGCACGCTGCCATTAATTTTATTGACCATAATTTTCTGCGGGTGAGTCCAATTATGGCCCGTGTAGACTGGGCCTACCTCAGGATCTCGGGTTTTTTTTAAGCCTCATTGTTAGCGCACAATAACAAAAAGCGATCCTGGAAAATGGCAGCTCCTTTCATCTCTGCGGGAGTTTGTCCCATTCGGTGAATTAAATATAACTCTGATGGTGTTAAGTGTAACGATATCATGATCCAGTGAATGACTCACTAAATCACCGAGTCCAAAATACAATATAATTGACTTAATAAAACTATAATTAGAGCATTTGTGACCATAAGATTTGGTGTTTGTATGATGAAAACGCATGAACTTGATTTTGACTTTCAGGCCCTCTACATGTGTCCACAGCCTGCAGCTCAGGCCCTCAGCTGCACTGTCTGACTCTACAGCTCTTCTTTCTATTCCTATATTTCTCAGTCGAGATGTTAGATTTTTTTATTCTGTATTTTTTTAGGAGACCAGAGAAAAAGCTGCTCGATCACGACCTCTCTCTGTTTTCGACCTCTAGAAGTCATACATCCGATGACTGAATCTCTTTCTTGTTCTCCGCAGATCGCGACAAGTCCACGGTGATCGAGGGCAGGGACCTTCGTCTGAACGGCAAAGGGAAGAAAATCCGCAAACCTCGGACCATCTACTCCAGCCTGCAGCTGCAGGCTCTGCACCAGCGCTTCCAGCAGACCCAGTACCTGGCCTTACCGGAGCGCGCCGACCTGGCGGCCAAACTGGGACTCACCCAGACTCAGGTGGGCCTTGAAAACACAGAGTCTAATGTGGAAAATACAAACGCTAATATGAGCTTATTATTGCCCGAGGAGGTTATTATTATTCAGCCTTTAGCCAAAAATATCAGGCCTGTGACATGTTGGGTTTAGTGTCTCCACTAGGCTGACATGATAAATCTAAAGGTCCTGCATTAAGATGACTATCAGAGGAGAGAAAGTGGAGGTTGGAGCCTGTTATCTGCTGTGTTATGAGGGATCACGGTGCTCCTGGAGATCAAATGTGAAAACAGGACTGTTGTGATTTGTAACTCGATCCTTTAATGCACGGCTTATTTACTGTGCTTAATTTCGCGGCTGCATTTCCTTTGTCAGCTCAGGTCCTTGAAGTGCTCTCAGTAACCGCAGTTACAAAACACAATCACAGGTCAGCTGTGTGGGAGCAGGTCGTTATGGAAGATACATTATGTAATCAAACCAGTGTATTTATTCATTTAGTTATTTATTTATTTAGACCAGGCAACAGCTCATCAACGCAAAGCCATGACACCTCTTCTTCTGCACTTCTTTAGGGTGTATATTCAGGCGCATTTTTTGTATACGAAACGTTGAGTCAGTTTTAACATTTATAATATTAATGAGGTGATGATACAAACTCAGAAATAAAGTTTTTTCCCATAGCTGAATAAATAAGCTGTTCTTAGTGGAAAAAGAGGTCCACGGAACACTGTTTGAAGCTAGAAAGGTGGCAGGGTCCGCCACATACAAACAAAGTAAAACAGTATGAGGTTGTCCTTTGTTGTTTGTTAATTATTATTTTTTTAAAAGATAGGTTGTTTATTTGGTTTGTTTTACCATAAAAAAAAGTAAATAAAGATCCTAAAATATTTTCTCCAAAACTGCATAATGCTCCTTTAACTTAACCAGTTTGATCTATAACCACTTTAGTGGGCAACATGGACCCCTTCATATATCGAAATGGGCAGTTTTGGAGACAGACAGGTGCACGTGTGGCTGTCAACTTATTCCAAAATGGGATAAAAACATCATGCGTCCCTTTTCCCTCCCAGATGGACACATGGATCGACTCTGTCATCTGAGCTGCTTCCTGCACACTTCCCCCCCTCCTCCTTAACCCCCTACCGCCTTTATCTCAACAACTCCTCTCCTCGTTTCGTGCTAAATATGTTTACTGAGAGATTCATTGGGCTCTTGGAGCGTTCGCGCCATTGTTCTGCTGTCTAAAAATAGGCATCTTTGTTCGGAATCAGCAGAAATGTTCGGTGACCCACCGCAGCGCGCTATTTTTTTGTAATTTTATTTTTTTAATTCCGCAATATTTTTTAATCTCCTGTCACACTCCATGCACCATTGGTCTCATAAATCGGCGAAACAATGAGAGGGCTCTGTTTTTAATGGATAACAAGTGCCACTCAACCGTGAGGCCGAGCGGCTAACAATGCGCCAGTAGTAAGGGCTGGGATTTGCAAACACAACAGAGAAAAAGATGAGAGTTATGAGGAGTTTTCCCTTTTATTGCTCCCAAATGTTCGACATCGGGCCAATTCTGAGACGCGCACTGGGTTTAATTTGACGGAAATATGCTCATAAAGGCCCCTTATTACATTTATATTAGCGTTGATCGTTAACCGCAGTGACAATTATGTGCCTTTTTTTTTTACTCCTCTCTTTAGGTGAAAATATGGTTTCAGAATAAACGCTCCAAGTATAAAAAGATCATGAAGCATGGCAGCGGATCAGAGGGGGAGCATCTCCACAGCACCAGCTCCATCTCGCCCTGCTCGCCCGGGCTGCCCCAGCTCTGGGAGGTCTCCATGGCGAACAAAGGGGCCCAGATGCACCCAAACAATTACATGAACAGTTTTGGCCACTGGTACCCGAACCACCACCACCACCACCACCCTCACCAGGACGTGGTGCCCAGGCCTCAGATGATGTGAGCGGGAATTGTCGCTCGGTGTGCTCGGGATGCTTCGGGGCCACGCCGGGCCGTCCGCTCAGAGCTGAGTCGTGTTTTTTTGTGTGTGTTTTGATAGGACTTCCATGTGTTTTGTGTGCGTTTTTTTTTTCAGTTCAGTTCAGACACCCAAATATGTTTTTTAGATTTGCTCTGACGTCAAGGCAGACTTCACGGTGCGCATCTCACTGACATGTGGACTTTAGTGTGTGCAGTTTTAACAAGAGACTGGATAAAGGAATTTTAAAGAAAATTCTGTGTGCGTGCGTTTGTTTTTGTTTTGTTTTTTTTTTTTTATCAGACACACGAGTTTCAGCTGCAAGGTTCCAACACATGCCTGAGCTGTTGGAATGACTTTATAATGAATAATGTCTTGTGGGACAGGTGTGTTCAAGGTGCTGATTCAGACGAGTGCGTGATGGCATTTATCAAACTGTGAAAGAGCCGCAGGAGCCTACATTAATGGTAACCGGACTCCAAATGAGAAAATGAACTTAAGCGTCCCTGATCTGTGGGTAAAATACAACATCTTGAGAGTTTAACATGTAATATTGGATGTTTAATGAGCTTTAATGAGCCTTTTTAACCACCACAGCTCAGCCGACATGGTAATTAATAGCCGGGGATGTCTTTTGTCCTTCAGCGCACGAAAGGCTGCAGATTTGTTCGGATCTCAAGAGATTTGCCAAAAACATCTGAGGATTTCATCCCCGTTCATTGGTTTCTTAGATCTGTTTCACTGTGGATTTCAGTTTTAAGGATACTTATTTCAATGTAAAGTCAACAACACACCCACGGCTGAAAGAAAAATGTGCTTTCAGCAGGGTGAACCGAAGAGATGGCACCTTTTACGCACGACGGTTGTGTCACTTTTACGCGCTTGCAAATGGGCCGAGACGACACGCCTTCCAAATTGTTGTCTGTAGAATTGACCAACAGGATCAAACACAGTTTCATATTTAGCACCACGGCAATTAAAAAAAAAAATATTTAGGATACTTTTTTTGAATTCTATACGACAAAATCTAATTTTTAAATCGGTAAAACGACCCATGTCCGCCTTCTGCTCTTAACGAACCCCCTTTTTTTCAGCAAAGGGGGCCACATGCCGTGCAAGTCAGCGTTTAAACGATACTTTCCCCTCAGTCAATCAGAAAGACTCGCCGGGTGTCACAGTAAGATGATGAATGGCCGTGTCATCACTCCAATAAACTGCGCCTGATTTATAGTCGTCTGCACTGATGTGCACGTACTGGCGCTCACAGTGTTTAAACACAGAGAATTAAGTTATTTACATCCGTACAAACACATCCAGCGATCTTGGCTGATGCTCTTGATTAAATGGGGTGTCGAGCGCTGGTTAATGAAGGAGAGCAGCGCGTAAAAGAAACATCCAATTACTCCTTTTTCTTTTTTTCTTCTTTTTTTTAAAAATCTTTTTCATTCGTCACCTCGCTTTCTCGGCTGTCTGGCAAACATTAGATTCAATTTGTCTGATGTCACACACACACACACACACACACACACACACACACACACACACACACACACACACACACACACACACACACACACACACACAGGGGTTGGAAAAATAACCAACTAATCACAAGTACAGTTTCTGTGGAGCTATTTTCTCCTTATATTACTTGTACAACATCAACATTTCATTACAGGTGTAGCTCCTCGTGGGTGATGTCATTTTAGAGGTCATGACGTCAGATCATCAGGAGTCTTTCACGCCGAATGCTTAAACGGATCCCTTTTAGCACAGTGCATGCAAATAAATGTTTAGTGTTAGCTTTAACCATGTCAAATATAGCAGTTGAACTTTAAATTCGCATTTTTCTCTATGAGGTTTTTGGTCCAGCTGTTCTTTGTAAGATTAAAAAAAACATGTTGTTTGATTGCAGAAAAAAGCCACTTAATGTGGCATTATTATACTATTGCATTTAAAAGCTGCGTGTCATGCCCACTTCTACACATTCAAGCTGCTACGCCACCAGTCATAGGTCTGCATGTCTTACCTTGAGAGGTGCAGCCTCGCTCAGGAGCTCTACAGCCTGCTGTGGTGTCTCTCTCTGAAGAACAAAGCCACACCAGAGCCCCGTGTTTTCACTCCTCCGAGCTGATTTTCTCACATAACGACACACATTGTGTTACATTAACATCTCCCTCTTTACGCACACGCGCGCACACACGCACACACACACACACACACACACACACACACGCACACACACATATATATATATATATATATATATATATATATATATATATATATATATATATATATATATATATATATATACACCCTCGTGCCCTTTCCCTCATTCCTGATTATTATGTGCCTTGTTAAACACGCGGGCCCTGGGAAAGAAGAGGCAAGAACTGCTCGACCAAGTGACGGGGCATCAGGGGAAATTATAGGCAATTTCACATCTCCAGATTAGAATAATGGCACGTGGAGTTGGACAGACAGAGTAAGGCCTTTCAAACGGACCGGGTGGGGGAGGGAGGGGTGGACAATTATCACGCAGGCTGGATTGAAGGGAGAGTGAAAAGGCTCCAAGCTGAGGGGAGGGGGACGAGATGGGTTGAAGGGGCATGATAAAGAGAAGTCTGACTGTATCAACGCCGAATTATCAGATACGAGGTGTCTGATGGGTTTTAATTGCAGGATAGCAATAAGAGGGCACGTAGCTTGTTATTAAACCCCAGTCGGTTTGAATGGGGCGAATGGCATAGCAGGTCACTAGGGGTGATTATTGTTATTAACTTGAGCGATCTGACATGTCGGATAATTGTGAGCAGCCTCAACTGTTGGAGAGGATGGATGCTTGATTTGGGTCTCATCAGAGGGAAGAGGACACACACACACACACACACACACGCGCGCGCTGGGGAGATTTAAAGGTGGAATACAGTTTGTTTTCCTCTTCTTTTTTATTTTCTTTTTTTCCGCGCCGAATGCTTAAACAGATGCTTCTTAAACAGTGAATGCAAAAATAGTTGACTTTTTTTTTAATCACATCAAATATATCAGTTGAACTTTCAATTGGCACTTTTCTCTATGAGGTTTGGTTCAGCTGCTATTTTTTAAGATGAAAAACATGCACTTTGATTACAGAAAAGGCACATACCACCCCCCATCTCCCCACGCTTCTCATTACATTCAAGGTGCTAAATCTCCACACGCGCAAACACACACAAAATACAGCATGTTTTCTGTTCTCATGCACCATTTGCTGTTTGCGGTGTGTGTTATTCTTTGCTGGGTATCATATTTCGAGGCACCGTGTCAAGGTGAGCTCATGCAGCAGCGGAGAGACGTTTCGACCAGGATGTGATGATGGGCGTGTGAGGCATCAGCATCTAAACCCGCCCGGCCGCTGGCCTGAGGTCAGCCAGGGTTCACCAGTCAACAGCTGTCAAAGATGCCTCTCTGCCTTCATTTCATCCCAGTTTGCACCAAAATGGAGACAGTGAGTGATCTTAATGCAGCCGAGGCTCGGTTCAGAGTGCTGGGACAGCTGCTGGGAGTCTTTCCGTGCATGCATTTCGACCTCCATCTCAACCCCATATCGGTGCACCCCAGAGACAAGCGCTGACACCGCACTGTTGACTGTTGCAGGAGGAGGAGGAGGAGAGGCCCGGGCACCAGCTCTATTTAGGGTGCTGTGATGTTGTGCCACGCCAGGATCACATTCAAGTTCAGCAGTTCACCTCCATGGCTACTTACACTTGTTAATGTTTAGGGATGACATATATGGACACGTCTGACAGCCCACACACACACACACACACACACACACACACACACACACACACACACACACACACACACAAGCACACACATCGAGCAGTCAGCCCTGTGCAGCGAACACACGTTTGTCTTCGGCGCAAATGTTTCCCTCCCCTGACAACCGCAGCCGGCCGAGGGGGCCACACATGCTGAGGGAGCCGCCGAGGGGAGCTCACATGTACCCGTGATGAGATTTCATTGATATTAAAAGGCAATAGTAATCATGTCGCTTTTGTCAAGTCAGCACAGCGCCCCGACGCGACGAGTGAGGCCCTAGACAACTGGTGTTGTGTTCAGGGAAGTAAACTTGCAGGGGCAGCGCTGCGTTTAATGTATCGTGTCAAAATATTGGAGGAATGTCTGTGTAGTTCGGTGTGAAATATGTAAAGTGCTTTATGGGAAAGAAAGAAAGAAAGAAAGAAAGAAAGAAAGAAAGAAAGAAAGAAAGAAAGAAAGAAAGAAAGAAAGAAAGAAATGCTTGATTCTAAATCTGATGTCATTGAAATAATAATTAAAGTTCCTTGTTCAAAAACAAGGAAGAAAAATAATGCATTCTTTGGAATTATTATGGAATTATAAACAACATAACAGACTGTATGAACTAAACTATTAGAAAAAAAGTGCTAAAAAGGCTTAAAATAAAACAAATGTTGTAAATGTTGTAGTGTTGGAAATATTAGTGAATATCTATTAATATGGATTTACTGGAGTTTGTCATTCATTTAAAGGTGCACTCTGTCGTTTTGGAAAATAAATTAAATCTCTGAATTTTAAGATTTAAAACATAATGAGGTTATAATACAATAATGTATGTGTAATGTGTTCCATAAGTGAATAAACAAGCTGCTCTCAGAGGACAATAGGGTCTCCTGTCACTCTTTGAAGCAAGAAAGGGTGGCAGGGTCCGCCACATATGAGGTGTTATACAAGGTCAGTTTGTTTATTCAGTCATGAAAACAAAGACAGTTTTTATTTGGTTTGTTTAGACATGAAAAAAAAATCAACCAGTGAAGCTCTTTCTCCTCTGAATAAAGTGTCTTACCCAAAACTACAAAATGCTCCTTTAACCTTCAAAAAACGTGCAGCTACATATAGGCTGAGTCAACATTTCCATCTGCAACAATCCCAGTGTACTGTCTAAAAATAATGATAAAATAAAACATCACATGGCAGAATCTAAACAATAAAGGTGAAGAAAAACCCACTCAAAACGCATTTATTCATGTTTTTAACTATAAATATTTTATTCCTGCAGGTAAGTCTACTATAACAATGCTAATGTGAGCGAACCTCTATCCATAATTGCACTGTGGAAAAAAAAGTCACATCATGTGATCATTAGCAATATATTGATAGAGTGTAAAGTAGAGTGAAACTACATTTTCTTGATTCAAGCAAAATCCGAAAACTGAGATTTAGCGATGAAAAATCTTTAAATCCACGTTTTAAGGCTGCGATATTCTGGAGTTACTGTAATGACACACTGTTGCAATAAAGTTTTACACCATAACACCTTCAGTCCTGAGCGCATGCCATTCTGGTTACCAACGGCGGTAGACAAAGGTTATAAAACCACTATAAAGCCGTGGGTACATTCTATCTCCGTGCGTAATGGCGCCTTGGTGGTCCATGTGGGGGGGGTGTTGGTGGATCGGCACTAGTCTCTCCATCATGTATACCTCTGTAGCATATCTAATAATGCATGCGGTCAAACTGAGACTGTTGTCGGCTGTCATTAGTTATTGGCTGTTTTTATTTATTTTTTTTTTTTTTACCATCGCTGCCTCGTTGCCTCTGTCATAACAGTCATTATCTGAGTTGGCGGTCATGTTTACCTTCCAGCAACTCAACAGCACAGCTCTCCCCAGGTTGCACATGTGTCACAGTCGCTCCCAGCAGGCAGTTTCATCACCTGGGAAAGCCTTTCGCCTACATTCTGTATTGTTTGTTTTTAAATCTTTTTTTAAAAAAAGGGTGCGTGTTTGACCATAAATTGTGGAACATGTTGGGTACAAAGTGCGTCATCACATGGAATAATGGATGACCAAGTAAAAAAAAATCAGGTGTACAAAAAAAAAAGCAGCTGGTCAGCGGCCAACTGCAACAGAGTCAGATCCAAAGTCTGCAGCGAAACACTCGCAACATGAAAAGGGCCTTGTGTTTTCTTATACCTTCAATATCTGGCAGCGTTTCCATCCATCCTGCTGCGCGCCTGTGTGTGCGCGAGAGAGAGAGAGAGAGAGGGAGGGAGAGACGAGATCCCCTTCGGCAAAAGACTGGCTTCACCCACGCACACCCCCACCCTCTCTGCCTGTGTGTGTGTGTGTGTGTGTGTGTGTGTGTGTGTGTGTGTGTGTGTGTGTGTGTGTGTGTGTGTGTGTGTGTGTGTGGAGAGCGCGCTCAGTTCTCTCTTGTTATCTGGCAGCAGAATCGTAATAAAACCGAGAGACTCCAACATGTCTGCTTGTGTGTCGCCTCCTACTGCAGCGCTTTGCACGCAGCTCGAAGCAACCCAAACAGAGAGGGAGTCAGTTCACTGTGCGCTGCGCTGCGCTGCCAGGGCGGAGAGAGGGTGGAGTGTTTAAATATTTGGGTCAGCGAGATAAATAACCTTCTCTGATGAGTAAATAAGGAGGTTAATTAACGATGTTGAAGAAATTCAGTCGAATAAACCAAACTAAAATAAGATAAAATGAGATAAAATAAATCGTTGACTTAACGTAAAGAAACGAAGTCAGGCCAACAGGAGATGATTACTTTGACAGTCGAGCATTTTTCTAGACAACTAAATGTCATGTCATGAGTGGATTGTAGTTTAGAGTAAACTGTAAACTTTAAAATAAATAAATAAATAAATATATACATTTTAAGTGTGGGAACCTCAGAACTACCAAGAAGACTATTACATTCAAAGATGCACTGTGTGGTTTTGGAGAAGATCATTTTAAGATCTTCACCGACTTGATTTGTTATTAACAAACTTCTTTTTCACGACCGAATAAACGAACTGACCGTAAAGGACAATTTCATACTGTTTTACTTTCTTTATGTGTGGCGGACCCTGCCACCTTTCTAGCTTCAAACGGTGTTCTGGGGACCGTAATTTCCTCTGAGAACAGCTTGTTTATTCAGTCAAATAAAAAAGTCGTCATTACGTCACTAATACTGTAAACATAAAATTGAATGAATGAATTTCTTCTCTAGAACTACATAGTGCCCCTTTAAGTTGCACAAGCTAAAAAGTTTTAACAACTTAAAATTATAAGTCGGCTTTACTTTTACTTTTTGTATTTTTGAGGTGATCATTTTCCTCGATAAAGTCACTTTGTCAGAATTCACAGTGTATTCACGGGCTCTTGTTGGTTTCCGGTTAGATTTTTGGAAAGAAACTAAAATTAAAAGTGGATTAAGAGCAAGTCGTTGTAATATGAACAGATTTTTTTTTTTTAACCAAAACTGTCACAACTAAAATTGACGTTTTCAAGTGGAGGAGTAATTATTTCTATTTTTAAAATGCGTGGATTACAATTAAACATCTATTTTTGAACGTTTGCGACCAAGACCTGTGATTAAACCTGCACATTCTATTAAAGTAAAGCTGTATAGAGTCAAAGTGGATGTCCTAAATAATGCATCTGATTCATAAAAATCTTTTAAACAGGTGAAAATGATGCATAACGAGGAATACTACTGTCTTTGCTTTTTTACGGGCAAACTTGCGTGGAGCTTGCAGACCCTTTAACCATCGTGTCCGGGCAGCAGCCTGTTCATAAAGGGGCTTAGACACACAACATGCAAGTAACACCTTTATTCAATTGACAAGAAGGCAACAAGTGGACTAATTACAAGAATATGAAAAGGATTTTTTGGAAGCACCACAGTGCAGTCGTTCCGTCTCAAACAAATATGATCATAGTGGTTCTGCATATAAACACATATTTACAGCCTTCGACGTTTTGTACAAATCCATATAAATATGACCTGAGTTTTCTTTTCATTATTATTATTATTATTATTTTTGACGCGCTCTCTACAAACTCACATGAATGATTTGGATGTGGATCAACTGCACAGTTTTGTCAAGATTCGGTTCGTGGTTAGGCTACTTGTTTAAAAAACAAAATAACAACAAGAAAAAAAAACTTTGCATATTCATTTACAAAACAAGTTTGGGGGGGGGGGGGGGGGGGGGGGGGGGGTACAACAGAAGCGATAAATAATTTAAAAAAACAAAAAACAACCACGCCAGATGTCCGTTAAATATGCTGCCACAAGTGATCAGGAATCCCTTATGTGCTTTGTGAATGAAGAAAAAAAAAAAAAGTTCTGAAACGTTCTTGATCATCCAGGAAACCAAAAAATGTTTCACTTCAGGCTTCAGGCCAGCTCCCGGTCCGCTCGACTGTTTGCTCTGCAGAGTCATTGTGGCGAGACCGCGCTTGGAGAAATAAAAAACAGAGAGGAGATAAATCTGCTCTCGAGTCATTGTTAATAAACAGCTCCCACGCTTTGCTGCGGGACTGGGTGGTGCACGGTGCCCGGGTGCTGTAGGTGTGATCCCTGCTGGTACCAGTGGTTGTTATAATCCTCCAGGTAGGGCGGCGACGAGCTGTGCGTCGGCTGCGGGACCTGAGGTCTGCTGATCGGGGTGCTCTGAGGGGTGCTGTTCTCCCACACTGCGGGGGAGGGAGGGGAGTTGCAGGCCATGGAGTCGCTGGCGTTGGGGCTGTGCTCCAGGGGGACCTCGCCGTTTTTGTACAGCTTCTTGAACTTGGATCTCCTGTTCTGGAACCAGATCTTCACCTGGGGGGGAAACAGAGTGGGGAAATTAATTGTGATGCAGCAGGAAATTGACAGATAAGAGTGCTCTAGAATAGGATTAACATGAAGCTTTTTTTTTTTTTAAATACATTCTGATTCTTTTCTTTGTATCTACATAAAGCGCAACAACTCCAGGAAAAGAAATCCAGTGTCCCTGTGCGTAATTACGCACGGATGGACAATTAGAGAGCTAATTATTGACCAAATTTGAGCCCTGAGTCACGTGACTCTGAAAGTATTGATGTGTTATTAAACGCCAGGTGTTACACCGGGTCAGGTAGCTCACCTGTGTCTGAGTGAGGCCGAGCTGAGCCGCCAGCTCCGCTCTCTCGGGCAGCGCGAGGTACTGCGCCTTCTGGAAGCGCCTCTGCAGAGCAGCGAGCTGGTAGCTGGAGTAGATCGTCCTCGGCTTGCGGATCTTTTTCGGTTTTCCATTCACCATGCGGACCTCGGGCTCAGGTTCTTCTTTCACTAAAAAAAAAATCACAGCAAAATATATTTTTAATAAACACACCATTGAGGGAAACTTTGAGCAACCATAATGCGTAAAAGATAGAACACAGAAGACAATGAGTAAAAAAGGCGACGACAGACTGCAGATGAGAGGAGAGGAGAATCCTGTCGTGTAGAAGATTTCTATTTAGAATTATTGTGTCACGTTTAGATGGCAGAAAGCAAAAAAATTAAGGCAGCTTCAGACACTTGCAAAATCACAAATGCCACAAAGCAAAAATGTAACCCACACCACTCAGACAGGAACATTTTATTCAGTCAGGTTTCCAGTTTGGCGGGCGGGGCGTTCACGTGTTAAAGCTGATGGGCTGAATATTAGTAGCTTTAATCAAACCATCATTGTTTTATGGCCAGCTGTTTATGACTGACTCGTTCCCAGCGGGCTGTTAAAACGCGACATTTACAGCTTCAGCTGAGCAAATGTTAGTTTTCTTTTTCTTTTGAACTGCAAATACATAATAAATCACATACAGTAAGTGGATCTATTATATTTCACTGGCCTTCTGGGGTCAAATTTAGAGCATGTGTGCTGTCTTAAGTCAGCACGTCACACTGCGTATTCATTGCCTTCCATTTCAGGCAGAAAGCTCTCCAAAAACTGAAGCGACATTTAAAAACAAAAACAAAAAACGAGTAAGAAAATCAAGATAGTAGGCTAAATAAGTAGCTGGTAATGCGGTGGGATTAGTGTTTTCATGCGCCTCTATCTCGAGCTTTACGCGGAGATAACATTACGCACACCGCAGATAAACGCAGATAAAAAACAACGATTATCTCGAAGTTTACCTGAGCTGGGGGGCGAAGCCTGCAGGTGATCTCTGTTGTAATGTCCGAACTGTCTGTAGCTATTCGTGTACGGGTATTCGGATTTGGTGGCGTACGCTCCGGCGGCTCCCATTCCGTTCAGATTAAACTGGTGGTGGTAAGAGTTCATGGGCTGTCCGTACGCCTGACTCTGGTAGTATTCGTGCTGGCCGTGCGCCGTCTGTCCGCTGTAGTAGCCCATGTCCGTCACCGAGGATTCGGGCAGAGTCGGGGAGTCCTTGGAGTTCGGGTGGCAGCTCATAGATCCTGGCAGATCGGTCAGAATACACGCAATCTTCTTCTCGTACGTCTGTCCGGCGCTCATGGTGGGAAGCAGCCCCTCCAGAGTACAGAAAGTCCACAGTGGGTGGGTTCTTGAGCTGTGGAGCAACACACACACACACACACACACACACGCACACACACAAATCGCAGTAAAAGAAGTGGTGTGTGAGCGCAATTTGGAAAGCCTATAGTCCAGTGGAACTCTCCCGGCTGCAGAAAACTCTGTTGTGGCATCGCTCAGCCCCTGTGACACAGAGTTATAGAGAGCTGGGCTGGATGCTGCCTCCTCATTGGCTCCTCAGCCTTTCCCCCCTTCTTGCGCTCCGGGCGAAGTCGTGGTGAAACCCAGCCTTCAGCCAGGAGCGCCTATGCACGCATACCTCAGTGCCCTGCGTTTTTTTTTTCCTTCTCTCTCTCTCTCTCTCTCTCTCTCTCTCTCTCTCTCTCTCTCTCTCTTTCCTTTAGATTTGCATATACCTGTTCAGGCCTCCAGACTGTCTGTCTAAAAAAAAAAAAAGAAAAAAAGAACACCTATAGCTCCAGTTTTTCACTCCTCATCTGCAGGCTGGCACCAAGACGTTCCAACACAAAAGCCCTCTCCGCAGCCTTAATCCTGCAGCCAGGTTGTCTCTTAACGTGATTTATGCAATGTTGTCTTAACAGCTGCCTCGAGATCACACTTTATTCAGCTCATTGAGAGGCCGCCAGCCGGCCGGCCAGCCATTGTCATTCAAAGGTGTTGGCGGACAGTGAACTTAGCGTGAAAGAGATGCGGCAGATAGGTAAAAGACCCGTCCAACTGATATCGCCCGCGGGTGAATTCCTCCACACTGTCCCTGTTGTGTGTGTGTGTGTGTGTGTGTGTGTGTGTGTGTGTGTGTGTGTGTGTGTGTGTGTGTGTGTGTGTGTGTGTGTGTGTGTGTGTGCGTGTGTGTGTGTGAGTGTTTAAATGCAAATTGGGTCAACACTGTGAGAAAACAACAGAGGTGCTCCCACAGCAGACAATGTGAGGAAAGGTTGGAACGGCGTTTCATTTTGAATATAAAAATATTGTCGAGCAGGAACAAATGACCGTGGAGCTCGCTCGGCTGAAGGCGCGGTGCGCAGCGCCCCCTGCCGCGCGCAACCACACGTGGAGCTTGAGTTTTCTGCCTGGACAACGGACGCACGCAGCCTCACACGGCTGGAGACACACACACTGTGTCCAGAAGACAGATGACAACGTTCTCCACTGTTGTTTTAATGTTTGTCACACAAACAGAATATCAGGTTTTTAAACGAAGCTTAGTATAGAAGAAGAAGAAGTAGAAGAAGAAAAAAAAAAGAAGTGATCCTCTGTGGCCTCTGGTGTCTGATACACCACCGCCCTCTTTTGGCAACTTTCTGTAGGACTGGTGTGCCGGTTTTTTTTTTAAAGGGTCAGTTCACAACACATTTGAATAAGATTTAAAAGTTGTAGGAGGCCACCAGTGCTCCCTGTGTTTTTAGATGGATTAGGGAACTCGTCTCAGGGATACATCACGGAAGGCTCCGTAGTGACACACATGAGTTTTGGCTCCATGTCACAGTGGAAGCTCCTGCTATATGATATCAGGGTGGAACATTCTTTGTAATATGTTGTTTGTTTAGGCTTTTGTGAGTATATCTGTCTGGTCTGGCTTTCTGTGGCTGTTGTCTTGTTGTTGTTGTTGTTGTTGTTGTTGTTGTTGTTGTTGTTGTTGTTGTTGTTTTTGAATTGTGGGGTATGTGTGTTTGATTGGCTGTTAGCTGTCACTCAGTTGGGTCTGTAAAATTGAAATATAATAATAATAATAATAATAATAATAATAATAATAATAACAATAATAATAATATTAAAACAAAACATATATTTTTAATATAACAAGAAACTAAATATACCACCTTTAAACTGAAAGCAAAAAAGAGTTTTGTTGCAAACAGTGTTGATAACTGATAAGAGGATCTGTCTGGTTTCACTCTGAAAGCCCAAATGAAAGTTTATCTGAAAATCAGAATTTGACAGCATTAACATCCAATCTGAAACCTAAACAAACATGAGCCGACATGTGCCTCCCTTTGCACGTTGTACTATTACAAAATGTTATGAATGAATCTAAGTTCCTTTGTTCCTTTGTGTAAAGCCAAGCGTTGGGAGAGGTGCTTTAAAGGCGAGCTACCTGTACACTGGAAGACGTTAAAGATACCGGAGGGAGAACTCTAGTGAACCAAAGCTGCTTTGAACAGTTCAAATAACTCTGCCGAAGATCGAATTTAACGCATATGACAAAAAGTGCTCACTTGTTCACAGGTCATTGATTGCAAACAAAATCCCGCTGTTCATGTGGAAGAAGAAATGTCAGCTCTGGTTTATGTACGACGTCCATCAGTCTGACAGCTGCCTTCTGGGTTATTGCACCGAGCAGGATTAACTTGTCAGGTAACCTCTCCAAAGCATTTGTTATCAAATCAATATCAACACTGAAAAAGTTCAATTAAGACCATTAGCAGCTCACAGCTCACCTGTGAAATACTTTTGTCAGCTGAGAATCCCTGACCTCCTCAACCTGTCCTAAACTCAAAACAAAGGTCAGGGGAGGTGCGGCATTGCCCGGACATGTCTGCACAGACAGGTTGGAGGAAGAACAGGGTCAAAGGGAGTTCAATTACAATAGAAGAGCAATGGTATAATAATAAACAAACATTTCCCTCCTTTTCTAAAAAAACATGTTTGTATTGTCAGTGATGAACTTCACAGAAAATGGCAAAAAAAAAAGTAACTGAACTTCTTGAATCACTTTAGAAATACGAATATAGGAAAACTACCAGCAAACCACAACAAAACCAGTTTAACTACATGATTTGTACTGCTCATCATGTATAAAGCCATCAAAGACCTGTTGAATCACATGATTCCTGAAGTTGACTCAGTCTCCATTCTTGCCTATAGAGGGCACAAACTCACTGTGGCAGTCACATTGTGGAAGACTTCATCTTTTTTTTTTTAGCTTTGGGCTGAATTTCAAAATCTCTCTGGACTGATTGCAGTGGATTCAGCTCACCGGTAGGAGACTGACTCCTAATTCATGAGTGGAAACAGCTTGGGACGCATGCGGGTCACTTCAGGAGCGTGAGCTGTTCACACAGCAATCCGTAGACAGGCCGCATTTAAAGAGGTAATGTGAACAGCCAAATAGTAAATCGTAATTGTGCATTAAGACCTGCAGTGTGAACGTAGCCTTAGAGCTAGTTGAGGGAAGTTGTGTTTATTCAGGCCAGTCGAGTGATCACAAAAGTCACCAGTCAACAAGGCTACCTGTATCAGTGTTGCTTGCCTTAAAATAATCAAATACTTATTAACTCAAAAGAAATTAAGGTTTCAACGTTTCATTTCAAGAGACCTTATAGCGCGATGAAATGCTTTCTGAACCTTATGTTCTGGGCTGTACACTGACTGTTGTCTGACAATTAACCCACCCACAGCGTCAGTGGGTGGGTTGCTCTTGCTCTTGCCTCATTTTAAGCTTTCCAAGCATTTAAAACAGTTGCCATTTTCCTGACACCAATGCTTCTCTGTTTGCCTGGACAGCCCAGTAGAAGTCTTATGTCCAAATCATTTTATGTTGCCTCCATCAACATTCAAACAAAGATGAGCTGATTTTATATATTTGATTATTTCAAGCATGTATAAGATAATATAAAAGGCAGCCTTGAGCGTTTTATTTTTATTTTTGCATATGCATGCAATTTCCCCAGCATATTAGAGCAAAGACTGTGTGTGTCCCACAATCTGTGCTTTCATCAAGCTCACAAGTCTCACTGCAACGAAAAGAAGTGGAGGATTATAATGCACATTAGACAGTATGACACTAGCTAAAGGAAGAAATAGAGGCACATTCAGTCAATAAATGAGAAGCATCGACAACAGTGTAGACATTTTTCAAATATGTGAGCAGAATAAGCACACACACGTTCAGATACTTAGCACGTTAGCTACCTTTTTAATTATATTGTCTATTTTTTTTATTATTTTTTTTTCATCTTTTTTGTAATATTCTGTCCTTTGACTGCTGTGGCAAACGAATTTCCCCGTTCGTGGGACAATAAAGGAATACTGATTCTGATAGAGCTGAAGGGTCATGATATTGTAGTGTCCTGTAACATCCAGTAGATGGAGGCAGTGACTGTAATTTCAATGCGGTTGTGTCAATTTGAGAAAAACTACTGGACACACCAGAAGAATGTGGTATAAATGTTTAAAATGGGGCAGATAGAATAACTCAACTTGAACTGTTTCTATTGTCAGTTTGTGAAGGAGGTTTGTGTGATTATTGTTCAATATCATGTGTCTGCGTGTGACTTTAAGCAAAAAGAACCTGGTACCAGCAGGCTCCTCGGCGGTAAAAAGATCAAATATTGGACTTTTTTTGACGGATTCAAATTTGAGGTTTCTTCCATTCTCATCCAAGTTTCTGTAGATTTTTGTCTTTTCCTCTGAGAATCTTCCATCATGAAAGAAAAATTGTAGTCTATTTCCAATGTATTCCGATTTTCAGCTACTGTGAGTCACTGTTTCACTGTATCTGTCCAGTTTCTGTTCATGTCCGGTTACACCTGTGAAAAGCCTCCATGTTACTACAGAGACCAGACCCCTCATCTCTAAACTTGGTGTATGTCATCCATCCACAAATGTCGTCCAGACCCCAGACAGTGAAGAGACTCCCCCTTGTATGCATATAATGGTAGACACAGTGTCTCATGGTCTTGTGCAGTTGCTCCTCTTTCAGGTATTAATCATCATCTTTCCTGTCAGATAAAACCTAATTTATGTTTGGGTGAAAATTTACCCTGCACACAGTCAGATGAAACCCTCCACGCTTAACCATTCAAACCCTCACAACACGGTAACACGAGACAGCTTTCACCGACATGTTTTGTACTTTTTTTTCTAACGCAGTGTGTAAAAAGTGGAACAGCTGGCTCAGTTCCAACCGTGGGACAAAAGCTCAGACCTTGCACAGAGAAGCCCGGCAATTACTGGTGAACCAACCGGGGTTAGGTCTGATGGCTGTTGAAGAAAAAAAAAAAAAAAAGCGTACCTTTTGTACTGTACACTACAAATGGAGCCATTTCCCCCCTCGGAGAAAGTAATTTTCTTCCCATTTTTCAACTTCTCAAATCTTCCCGAGAGTCATCAGGGTGATTACGGAAGCCCCTTTGGCCCAGAAAGAGCGACGCTAATGGTGGTGACGCACGAGGGGGCAATCGGAAACGTTCACAAGCTTGACGGGATGACAATGGGTGTAGTTATCAAAAAGCTTCCTTTCTTTTCCCCTTCGAGTACAAGATGTACCTTCTCTCCAGATCCTCTCCGGTATTTTCAATTTTGAAATGCCAGCTTCAGCATTCCAGGTCGAATCGACTCTCCCCTCAGACTGTGCACGGGAACATGAAGCCCTCAAGACAAATACTGTACAACCTGTGTTGTCTTGTACTTTACATTTCTTTCTACTTTCTACTTCCACTGGTGCAGAAAGCTGACTGGGTCTATGAAAAGAAAAGCAACGCACCTGCAGGACTCCCTCAAATGTATATACACATCTACTACATACTGAGTAATTTGCACTGTAAGTACTTCTATAGCAACACTGAGCACTGTGTTTAACCCCCTACGCAACCTAAACAAGTCACGGGGATCCCCCCCCCTCCTCGGCACAGTAACGTGCACGTAATCCCACATGCGTACACCTACACTGCAGAGGATGTTTAGACTTTAATTATGAGGGGGACGTCGACATCACAAAAAAACAAACTCCCCTCGTTGCTTCCTACGCCCACGCAGCCATCCATGCAATTTCATCTCCCTTTGAAAAGTTCAAGGCAGCAGCAGCAGGGCCGTGGAGCTCCCTGAGATAATGAAGCGCCACTGGCTAGTTTTTTGCTGATCTGATTGAGCGGTCAGGGGAGACGAGGGCGCTCCCACGACCGGGAGAAGTGGAAGTCTATTAACCGCCAGCTCTCTCTTTCTCTCCCTCCTTCTCTCGCTTTAGCCCTGATTAGAGATTTTTTTTTAAAAAAAGGAGAAAATGGCAAAGTGTCAAAGACTCCAAGCCATCTGTCTAATGTAGATCTGTGCGTGCAGACAGAGGAAAATCACCTAATGCCTTTAACTTCTCCTGTCTTTCATGAGTAAACTCTTTTTCCTCCAAATGCTTCCAGATCTCCATTAAGTGTGTGACCTGCAAAATTCATCACCCAAACGTGGACTTAACGTGGAGCGTAATGGCACGGTGGGAAGCGTGAAGCCATCAGAAAAATACAGTAATTGGCGTTTCCCTGAAACCAGCCAACAGCTCAGCGCTCCCATCCCTCCTCACTAAAAATACTCGACCTGATCTGGGATTTCTCTGGAACAAATGATCGTTCCAGCCTCCCAGCGGTGTTGTAAGTTGGCTCGGCTGCATGGAATCGGGGGCCTCGCTGTTCCCAAGACAGCGCACTGTGCAGAGATGATGTGTGAGAGTGTGTGTGTGTGTGTGTGTGTGTTGTTCACTTAAGGGGACCAGAGGAAAGAGACCAGGTAAGGCCTGGGTAATGTGTTCCCAGGGGTCCACGGCTGTCAGAAAGCTAATGGAGGACACATGTGGCCAGTTGTTAAAGGGCATGCCCTTTTCCCCCGTACACAAACACACGCATGCATGCACACAAACATATTCCAAACACCTTCTGAAGCTAAACGCCCCCCTGCAGGTCTGCTTCCACCCACACCGGCTGTCCTGTGAGCTGAAAAACAGAGCGGGTCAATGCTATCGGTCAGCTGCCGCTTTTAATGGAGCACTAATGACACTTGTCTCTCTGTAGTCACGGGCAGCAGTCTTCACTTCCACTCATCTACTTCCGTAGATGTGCAGTTCAGATAATCTTTAATGGGAATTTGAGTGGTTGTATGCACGCTTTCATTTACATGTGCACTTTTTCTGAGATCAATTATGTTCTTTCTGTAATCTGAGAAAAAGCTTTTAGTTCAATCTCACACTGAAATCACAAGCCTGGACATTAATTCACACCTGCTTCATATTACAGTTTATGAAACAGAGAAGTTAGTTTAGTGAAGTTGGAGCAGAGTGATGAGGCAATGGCCTATGGTCTTTCAGTTCTCAGTGCCGCCTCATTGGATCAAGACAACATGATACAATTCGTGCTATTATGCTGTTATTCTTTTGAACGATTGCAAACAACAAAATAAGTTCTCCATGTTTTGTTTTATGCAAAACAACAGAAGGCTAACATTGAGAGTGCATAAAAAATATCTTGCTAGCAAACGGACAAATTGAGCCCAGCCAGAAGTGATGGATAAATGGTTGAGATCATTAATGTATAAAGATGTTAAGTAGTTAGCTAGAACTAATGGACAAACCTTTGAAATAGTTAGCTAAAATGCAGTAATCATCAAATTTAATAATTAAAAGATTCATAAATGATGTAAAAACTAAATAAACAGTGGGAACAGTGAGCTAAAACAGTTGAAATTAAGTGGTTTAGAACTGCTGATTGATAGAAATTCAAATAGCTAGCTAACTAAAAAAAACAGCTAAATAAACATCTTTAATAGTTACAGTTGAATTACTTAGCCAAACTGTCAAAATAATAGACAACAGTGTGGGATAAAAGGTGAAGAAGCAAAACACAATTAATGGATATACAAGAAATGGTGAAAAAACTAAAATAAATTAATAAACATTTCAAATAGTTATAGAAAATAAATGGTTTAGATCACTGATGGAGAAAAATTCAAATAGTTAGCTAAATATGCTACATAATTAGCTTAAGGGTTGATGAATTGTGAAAAAGCTCAATAAACAGCTGTAGAAGTTAGCTGAACGAGTCAACTTAATTAGCTAAACAGTTTAAATAGCGAGTTGAAGGGAAGTCATTGTAATTAGGCCTCCTGATGCAAGCGCACACTCCAATAAGTATTCAGTCTACAGTATGTTTGAATGCTGGGATGTTAACAAACCGCCTCCTGGACGGAGACAATGGGCCTTCTAACCCAGACAGCATTCTACATTAATCAGCATTTGCAACAGTGCACTGTGCTAATTGAGAGGTCCGATCCTACTGGGCTGTGAGCGGAGCCACACACAGTGAGCAGGATAATTCTCGATGAAACAACCCACTAGTTTGCTTGTGCATAAAAAGAAAGGCGAGATGTCTTAATGAAGCTCCGATGCAAAAGTCCTCTTCCTGTTCCTTTCCCATCCTTACTTTTGTCGTGTTTTTTTGTTCAGCTGGGTGACAGTTTTTCCTCCCCCCTGATGCCTCGCTCTGCCCCGCGATCCCATATTCCTCACACCATCCGTCACCTCCTGCTAGTCCTCTCCGTCTTTTCCGCTCGGCTGGCACGAACACCAGACACTGCACAGAGGCCTCGGCACAAGCGTCCCGTCTTGGCAACCCCAGCCCCTTCGACAAGAATGCATCTATTCTGCGGCTCCACTCTGCGTAGAGTGGATGAGTAAGAGCGGCCTGTAGAAACAGCTGTTCAGGGAGTGATCATAAGAAAGGGAGAGACTTCTTTGATAACCAGCTCTTTGTTCGCCCTCCACTCAAACTTTCGTGTTCAGGAAGGCCTCTCTCTGAGTGGGCTGCTGGCCAAGGGAATGCACAGGGTAGTAATGATATGCTTATTGGAGCGAGACTATACTTGCATCTACGTCTATCTTTAAGCCATTTAATCAATTTGAACTATAACATCTGCAAATGTCTCAGTTCCCATGATACCCTGATATCCCAGCATTCATCTTGACCCCTCACCCCTTTGTAACCATCTCTTTGGGTGCTTATCACCACAGAGTGAATGTGTAGCCTTGGTTACGGCCAGACTCTCCTTGAGTTTGCCGGGGTTGAGATGCCCTCTCCCAGGATTCTGGCAGGAAGCTCCACCCTGATCCAAGCATGTTTGTTTTGGCTCAGGCTTAAAAAAAAAAAAAAAAAAAAAAAGAAAACGCACGGAGGACTAGATGAAACCGCTCCCTGCTATCTGCTGATTATCTGCACCAAATCTGCAGCCTGGAGGACACCAGTTTTCATCTTGGCACCAGCAAATCCATTTCTGTTTTTTTTTCTTGATGGCTGCTGCAATTTAGCCTCATACAAGTCCTTTCACAGTGTTCACGGTGGGTGTCAAGAGCAGTGCACTTTTTGTTTAGGTATTTATCATAAACCAAACTCAAATGCCCAGAACAAAAATGCACTCAGATGCCTCTGACTGGAAATCTTTTGTAGGCAGGAAAATCACAGAAAAGTCTTGTGTAAGACACCCACCTAGTTATTTGGTGGGCTTGTTAACACAGCGCAGAGAGCCGTCATTTTTTCTAGGCATGCCTGAGCACGGCAGATTTTCGGGAGTTCCTGTCCCGGCCCCCCCTTTTCCCTCCTCAGCTTACACAAGAACTCTGCTGTCTCCTGTCTTATGAACCTGCAGTCAGGATCTGTATATCGAAGATGGCTGGGTGAGTCAGTCAGGTTGTTAAAGCAGGTTGAAACAAAAAAAAAAGCGCCCGTCTACATCCAGTCTAATCCATCTGACCATGAGTAAGTTTCTGCATAAATATGTGGCCCCAGGAGGTGTGCGCCCTCCCCCGCACAGCCTCCACTCCCTTGTCTCCTGTACAGCTTTTGTCCTCAGGGGAGTGATGAGGACGTCAGGTTTAGTCCAGGAAAAAAGGGGATATACAGCAGTGACTGCTCTGAGAAAAGAGTAGCAATTTCCAAACACAAGTACTTGTTGGGGGTACGTGGTGCTTGGTGGTATCCGTATTGATCATGTAGTGGCTTGAACTTTGAAAAAGATGACATAAGACATAAGAGTTTTAATTCAACACACACAACATATTGGGTCAGCTGTAAACCAGTTCATCAGGTGTAGCAAGCAAGCAGAGAAAAGTAAATAGAATTGCATATTAATAGAAAGTGCAAAGAGTTAGCCAAGGTAAAGGATTATAGAAACAGTTTAAATAGTTGACTAAAAATGGTGGATGAATGGTTGAAATTGCTAACTGATAGAAAGTTTAAAGAGTTAGCCAAGGTAGGCTAATGGTAGCCTTACTTAAACAATCTAAATAGTTAGGTTACCCAAAACACAATGATGGCATACAGTTAATTAAAAGATTTGGCTTGATAAATGAATAGTCAAAATACTGAGCTAAATAGTGGATCAATTGTTTTAAAACTTAAAGAAATGGATTAACTGCTGAAACAATTAGCTAAACATTATCAAATAACAATTGAAATAGTTAGATAAGTAATTAGTGATTAGTTGGTAATAATTGGTAATGCTTCGATATAGCACACTGTGAAAAAAAAAATAAACTGTTAAAATAGTTACACTTGAAGGCTAATCGATACATGGTGCAAAGGCTAAAACTAGGCCTGATTGATGTACAGTTCAAAAAGTGGATACTGAGTGAATAGTTGAAATAATTTTGCTTAAAGTAACAGATAAATGGTGACGTGGTGACATATAAACGGCTCGCTAGCTCAAAGTAAGCAAGTTCAGCTGACAGATCTGTCTGACACAAAAAGGTTTGAAACCACTGGCCTGGAACATCTTTCACCAGACAGGCCTTTACCTCTTTTCTTTACATTCAGCTGTTAACCAATGAAAGCTTGGATTGTACATGCTCACATGAAAATCACAGCTTTGAGCCCCTTTTTCACTGTGACAATGGTCATCTCAGGTGCTCTACTTGAAGCCTGGTACCACCCACAGTGTCGCAGGCCACAGTGTGAGGGAAAGTGCCCCCAGAAGGGTCCCCTCTGTGTTTGCCTTACTTCTGAGTCCCTGCCTGTGTCCCCTTGCTAATGAATGGACATTTAATGATCTGAGAGGGCCATTCAATTGAGTGGAAAATGTGCAGGTCTGTGGAGCGCTGCTCCACTTGTCGTATAGGAAACAAAGGGCTTGGCTCACACACACACACACACACACACACACACACACACACACACACACACACACAGTCGAGAGGGATGGAGTGGATTCACACACTGGCTTGAGAGGAGGCTGAACACACACATAGCCTTGGTAGTTTTCACACGCTTTAGCACGGATCCCTTGAGAACCAACCTAGTACAATGGATAATGTGTTCGTAATGTGAATTATCATAGTTAAAGTGTATCCACAATTATTATCCTCTAATCCATCATCAGAACTCAATCACCAGACCACACAGACAAACACTTCTATATTTAACATTTCATGAGTTTACTAACATTTCAGCTGTTTCACCACCAATCAAATCTGAACCATCTGCCAATCCCCACACACTCACAACAAACAAAGGGACATGGAACACAGATTTGCCTGTCGAAAACCAACACATATGTGTCCAATAGAAACCCTACCTTTCATGTTCCAACATTTATTTGCAGGTCATGCAGGCCCGGTCATAAACAAAATGGCACCATGTGGTTACAGAGGGCCCGCTGCAAACAGCCGATCAAAAGACGACAGGAAAACAAATCCTCTGAGTGTTTATAGGAGGTCTAAGGGATGACCAGTGGAGGTAACAGGGGTCGGGCTACCAGACAGCCAGGAAGGAGGCTTTATGAGGAAGCATTGTAAATCATATCAACTCACTTTACCACAGGCGGGAGGACGAGCGATGTGGGAGCAAGCTGGCATTGTGTTTGCTTGTCAGATTTAGTGCAGCTACCCTCCAGATTGTGCCATTATTCAACGGTCTGTCCACCAGATTACATTAGGCTCGGTTTCAGCACCATGCATCAGATTTACTGCCCTATACATTCACCGATTATCCAGGGTGAAGAATAGCGGGGCTCGTAATAATTGGATTATGTGAATGTAGATAGGAATATAATCATACAGTTTGTCAATGTGACAATGTGACTTTCGGAGACAATTGAAAGCCAATATTCCCATTCCTTTCATGATATTTCATCTCCGGAGACAAGACTGTGGTAGTAACTGGAGTAAAGCGTGGCCATGTGTGTTTTTGCTGCTTGGTACCCATAAAGATAATACCTTTCTGTTTAGAGTTAGCCAAGATATTGGGTAGCCTTAAAAGTTAAAATAGTTCTCTAAAATGGACAAACAGTTGAACAAGTTACCTAAAGTAGTCAAAATAGTTAGCTAAAATGGATAAACACTTGAACTAGTTGCCTACAATAGTTTAAATAATTAGCTTAAATGGATAATGAGTTGAGATTAGCCAAGCTTCAATTAACGGTTAGCCTAAACACTGGAGATGATTAGCTTAAAATAAAGGATAAGCTGTTGAAACAATTGGACAAATGAACAGTAAAGCCTGAAATGATTGGCCAGATCATGGATAAGGATGGGGCTCAATGAGGAAAATCGATAAACATTAGAAACAGTTGGCCAAGAGTCATCGATGAATGGTTGACATTGCTTATTGCTAATTGTTAGAATCCAAGGTGTTGGGTAGCCTATAGAGTTAAAACAGTTAGCTAAAATGGTCAACGAGTTGAGTTAAACATCACTGTTCAAATTAATGAACAGTGATGTATTCATATATCACTATAAACTATTGGCTAAATCATGGATAAATGGTAAAGTAAGAATTATAATATAAACCCCATAAAGTCTCCCTCCTGGCTGTCTGGCAGCCTGACCCCTGTCAACTTTCTGAAAGAGGGGTCTGTTTGGGTCCCGGAGACAGATAACTGCTCTGCAGGTAAACACTGCAGACAAGTGATGGTGCGGCGCTTCACAAGGTTGTTAAGCATCAAGTTCTGAGTTAATGTGTCTTGACTAAGGTGAAATGCACTCCTGACCTTTTAGAGCAAAGGCAGCAGCCAGTCCCACTAACTAGTGTGGTCCGAAGGAAAAAAAAAAAAAAACACGGTGAGAGTCCTGTTATGATTGAGCTCTGGCTAAAGGTCAAGCTGGAGTCACTCCCTAGAGAGATAGCTCTTTCACCCGTACCCTCCCTTAGAGAGCTAGCTGACATAAAAGCTGCACTGGATGAGGAACAAATGTATAGTTTTAGGCTTTTTTCTGCGGATATTGTGTCTCTGAGAGCTCATGCCCAAGGTTATCAGTCTTCTGGGCAGAAAGCCAGATCAAACCCAGCCTCCCCTCAAACATTTCTTTCTTTACCTACGACTCCTCTGCACGGAATTGTTCATTTTCAACAGCAGTGTCTCTACGGCAGAGAAAGGAATGCTGCACGGAGTGACTCCCTTCTTAATGATTAAACATAACTGAGAGTGCACCATTGTGCAGCAAGCGTTTCAATTTTCAATTTCACCTTTAATAAATCATTAACCCTATCGTGGATTCCTATCACTGTTAATGCAACGCTTCCAGAGGGCAGCAGAAACGTTTGGACAGGGTATTTTTATTACTGTTTGTGATTTTTCTTTGCTACCAGCGATTTGTCTTTTTACTTTAGAGTACTTAAAAAACTGGAGAGGAGCTCCAGGAAGAATGAACTACTCAGCTCTAAGTGCGTTTTTTAAAAGATATAAACCCCATTAACATTGTTAAAACGTTTTCATACTGTGGGTTGCTGTACATTACTTTCTGACATGACGGTGGTTGGTCCCAGCCAAGCAACTTCCCACAACAGGGTTTCTCAAAGTTTTGATGACTGGATAACACATTTAGGGGTGCACATGAAAACAAATACAATATCTTAAGATTTTTGATTGATCTCCTGATGGTGCTCAACATATTAATAGTTCCCTTAAGCACCAAATTCCCGTATTTACGGATAAGGCAGATCACTTTATCTGTGCCCCAATGTCAGTCGATAGAAGAGTATATCCTTTTTTCCTAAACCTCCTATCCTCCTCAGCCATAATGGGAGAAATCTATAATCGTGGAGGGAGATTTGATTCTGTGTGTCATGGTTGCATGTATACTCACTGTCTTTCACTATTAGCATACTTATGTTAGCAGACTGTCTGTATCCAGAGGTAAAGATAAGATCAGCCTTGAAGAGGTTCCAGACTCTCTTAATAATAACAAGCTAAGAGACAATACTGGACCACTGAGGCTCATTAAGTTTACGGTTTTCTTTACCAAAATGAACATTGGTGGAAAGGTGTTGTTGGCAGGATTCCAACTGAGACTGACGCTGTATACGTAAATACAAAGAAATATTTGTTTTCCTATATCTCAGCCGTACAGCATTTTATGCATGGTGACTTTTCCATTTCACTTCCGTATTCAACTGCTTTGACATCCACTGAAATGCAGCACTGGAGTTGATAACAGAAAGTAATTTTTGTAACAACTGCCAGGTTTGTCGCTGGAGTTGTCACCATTCAACCTATAGCTTCTACAAGTTGTCATAACCATGTTGGCCACTTTTAGGGAACACATCTTCAAGGTATAGTTTAAAGTTGTGGGACAAAAACTTATTTGCTTTATTGTTGAGTGAGCGAGATCAATTGTTCTCTCATGTCTGTACAATAGACTATATACAGTAGCTAGTTAGCCTAGCTTGGCATAAAAACTGGAAATAAGAGGAAAAAACTAGCATGGCACTGACCGGAGCTAAAAAAAAAATCATCCTATACCAACACTCTAAAGCTCAGCAATTAGCGCGTCATTCCTGAATTGTTCTCTTCAAGACTTGTTGTAACTGTGAGGCTGCCAGACAGTCACTGCAAAACTAGACAATCTATACATATAAAATGTTAATTTGTGAGCTATTTACGTGCTTGTTGGCAGATTTTCTCATGCCAGACAGGGCCAGGCTAGCTGTTTTCCCCTGGTTCTAGTAGATATGCTAAGCTAAGCTAACTAGCTGCTGGCTGAAGCTTTATATTTAGCTGTCATGTGAGGTGTCAGTCATCTCATCTAAGTCTCGCAAATAAGCTTATTTCCAAAATGTTGAACTGTTCCTTTCACAGAAATGAACATCATTGTTATGCCAGAAATATTGCATTTATAACAAGAGTTCGCGTCACAGCTGTTTTGTTTCCACAACACAGTGGCTACGTCCCGCTGTCTCCCATCACTCTATCTGTCTGCCTGAGAGCTAAGCTGAAAAACAGGTGCCACTGGACAGTGGGAGAGCGCTCGCAGCCACGCCCTCCTCCTCAGGCTATACATTCCTACACTAGCACGAACTGGAGACCCAAAGAACAGCAAGACCTTGTGTGGGTCCCAAACCCCTGCTGCATTTCCTTCCTGCCACACACACATGCATACATCAAACGGGCAAAGAACGCGCACATGTGGATGCTGACATGCAGCCTCCGCACTCAGATAAACAAATGTGAACATATACTCACAGATTGTCCCATACATGCACACACACATACACACACACACACACACACACACACACACACACAGATATACAGCATGTGTATACTGTAGACATGAATGGGAACACTCAGAACCACCACGCTGCTACCCAGCAGAGAAGTCATAAAACACAGTTTTCACATGGAGAGATGTTGTATGGAGAGGTATCATATAACATCAGCCCAGTTGTTCTAATATTTGATATATAGTATGAACATGTGTAGTCCAGCAGGCGCTGTAATGATGGCAATTGCATCATGTAGAAACATCAAGTTGAATCAAAAGATCTGTCTAAAAAACCTTGTACAAGAACTTAAAACAGTGTGGCATTCTGGGGGATAAATAATAGATGACTGGTTGGCATACTTATATTTTACACCGTATCATACTTCCCTTCATACCAAAACTGATTGATAGATTAGCCAGAGTCAGTTGTTTCCTCTGACATTTGTTAGGAAAGATATGTCTCACTGTGGAATGTCCTGTGACCACAGTCTCTTCTTGCTGAAGAGATTATTCAGGCAAAACCTTTGTATATGAAACTTAAAGACATATTATTAGATATTTGCTCATGTGTTATTCATATTTAGCTCTAAAATTAGATTTTGTTTGGGCCACAGAATCAAAGTTACGGCAGGAAAATGTCGGGCCCATTGTCTTTTGTCTCCCCGGGCATGCAAAAGTTCACTTGATATTCTGCAATTTAGCGAAGTGTCAAAGTATGAAAGCTCTTCACAGTGGGACAAAGCTGTGGCATTGTTATGAAGCTGCATATTATCTGTAGAACTGTGCGCATGTGCGGCACGCATCTACTTAAATGTGTGTATGTTTCTGTGGTAAATTGCTGATATAGCGGACAGGAGTGAGACGATGGAGTTTAATGCCTGTGAAAGGTCATCTGAGCGCAGCGAGAGTCCTGGCTGGACTTTAAACAGACCACACCGCTGCCCTGGACATACTGGCTTCATAGCAACTCCCAGCTCCATGGCAACGACCGGCTCTGTCATCGGCGTGCAGCGAGGACTCGGTGTGAGATCGTGCTGTGTTTCATATTCAACCAATGTCCTGCTCCGTACGTTATGTTCGCCCAGTCTGGCTAATGTGGATTAATATTCATGGAAATACAACATGAGGCTGACATCTAGTTATTTTGAGGGCCGCCGCCGGTTCATTTTCATACTCACAAGGCCGCACTGTGCAGTTCTCACAAAGCCTATTGAGTGAGTACAGCCACGAAGTCAGAGAGATAAGCGTAATGGGACTATTATGGAACATACTGGAGCACTCAATCTTTACATTCGCCCCACTCGACAATAGCCAGTCCATTTCTATTATCACACAATCACATCAGTAACTCCACATAGCATCCCACACACCCGCCCCGTCCCATCAGCCCTCAGAGAATGCCTTGAGAGACGACTCTGTGAGGCCACTCGGGATGTACGACAAATAACAAAGCAGCAGGAAAACTTTGCAGGAAGATGTTTTTTACTATGTAGGCTTAACCTCCTCAATTACATGGATATTATGAGGCAGAAAGAAAAAACACAGGAATAATGAGAAGAGAGGGAACGGGAGGGGGGACTCTGTTGACGGGGGAGGACGGCGGTGGGTTTGGTGAGAGAGAGAGAAAAAACACAGGAAACTGCGAGATAAACTGCAAATTACATTCCATGATTCCATGTGTGTTGTGTGGGTTAGGACTGGAGGACTCAGGGGGCAGCGGCAACTGCATTCAGGTCTTTGTCCCCGTGGTTCACAGAGAGTGGTGTTGGCTTACAGTCGGATCTGGGGAAAACACATTTTAAAGGCCGGAACTCGTTTTTTTCTCTACTGTAACAGCAGGCAGGGGCTGAAAGTGAGCTCACTGCTCTTGTGCCAAGAGTTATCAGATATACACTTTTTTTTACTTTTTATATTTTTATTACAGACATATTAAGCCCTTTTTTAGGTTCATAATTTTATTTTGGGTTACTACTAAAATAAGTTTACATGCTTTAATGGTCAAGAATTACATCAGTTTTGATCTGCCTTCAACGCTATGTTTTAGCTCCTGTCTCTTTAAGGCCCCGCCCCCCTCCTTTCCGTATCCTCTTATCGGTCAGCTCACACACGCCTGAGCCAGCAACGTCATAGTGTCTCCTGTCCGTTCTGTCATATTTTAAACGTCCAGTTGTGTTTAATTTTACCTTGAGTATAGACAATATTTATGCAAATGTGTCACATGGTGACATAGTGTGATGTCACAATGTCACAGATTTTAAAGGTGCACTTACATACATTATATACAATACATTTTAATCAGACGAGAAAGATCCTCATTGACTGATTCTTATCTTCTCAAAAACTACATGATGGCCCTTTAACCCTCTGGAGTCGATTGACGCGCCGGCGCGTCAAAATCACGTGACCAATTGAAGTTGACGTAGCAGCAAAACGGCTGCTGTGAGTCTCGGTTCCGACTTTATGTGTTCGAGCAGCCTTCAAACTATTTACCAGTTTTTAAATCGTGTTGATAGGCCAAGTAAAACCGGAGATACGATATATTATGTCCGCCACGCTTTTTCGCTAGTTGTCGTCACGTTTGCAGCGCGTTTGGTGCAGGAAGAGACGGTAAAGTCTGGCTTTCCTCACGAACGTGTCCGCAAGCAGGAAGTGTGTGAAAGCAAAAAAACGTGTTCCTATTGGTGGAAAAAGCCACCACACCAGCCAATCACAAAATTAGTTGGCAAGTCACGTGATCTGGTTGCTGGGGACAGGGGGAAGATTTGGGAGTGACGGGGCGGAAAAGTGACAGCAGCTGTGCCGGTGACAGAGGCAGAGACAGAGATTGCGAGTTTTGAGAGTTGAGAGATTTGTGACATTTAGCGTGTTTGGAGTGTATAGTTAGTGTGTTCTGTAGTGTTTAGTGAAGTGTGTTTAGTGTGTTGTGGAGTCGTTTTTTTAATTTAATGAGTCAAAAGAATGTGGAGAAGCTGAATGTGCAGCAGGCAGTGCAGCTCTTCATTCAGCTGAGGAGCCCTGACTCTGAGGCATTGCCTGCATTTAAATGTAAATAGTTGCATATAACTTTGTAAATTTCAAAAACTTATGCACACATTTAGTTAACAACAATTTATATTTGCATTATAAGTAATCAAAATGGTTCGTTTATCATATTTGTGGTTTTTACAGTAAAAAATCTAACTTTTTCTTACTCGGATTTTATGGTTTTTTTGTGATTTTAGGTCAATTGTGTTAATACAGTATGTCAAAATGAAAAGATAACTGTACAGTCACACATGTGAGGTTGTGCTGAAAATAATGAAACCAAACAAGGCAAGGTAAATAGTTTTTAAGGTGAAATATAATGGTAAAATCAAAAATAGTCAAAAACGGCCAATTATACCCCAGACTCAAGAGGGTTAAAGGGAGACTACTGACAAGCAGCAGTGTTTTCTGTGGGAGAGAGGAACTTCTGTTGACCTTTTAATCTTTCAAAACCTCACACATGCACAGGAACATATAAAACACTGAAAGAATGGATGAAATGAAAAAATATAATATTTTTCCTTTATTAGTTGGCTGTCAGTGCAATTGCACACCTTGTATGAGATCTTCTTCTGTAAACAAAGAAGAGCGCAGTTTTTCAGTATCAGCTGTCACTTCTCTTTCAGAGTGACACTTTTCTCATGTCAGAGGGTGTGTGTCAGACCCAGAGGGGTTAAGGATCAGGTGCTCCCCGGCCCAAAAAGCATGGGAATCAATCACAAAAATACAAGGGGGGAGGTCAGATTGCCAGTCTATTGTGGCTTGGCTGCTTTAAATTCCTCGCTGCTAATGTCTCTCTCAGGACGCTTGCCTTGCGTCAAGTCAGGGCGATTCCACATGGGTCTGTTCAGCGCAAGAGCGTCGTACCAGATGCATGTCTTGATAAGACAACAACCGGATGTTGACAGTGTATACACTGGCATGTTGTGTGCTCACCTTTGGGCCGAAATGCACTCACCAGACAACGTGGAAATGCAAGAAAAACCCACAAAGGTTAAGCCTGGATTGACTCTTGATTTTAAATGCGCTAGGTTTTTTGGTGCATGGTGTGGAGACAGAGGTATGACCTCCAACACTGATAAGGAGGCAGATATTTATTGACCTTAACCTGTTGATTGCAGTACATTTCTTCTGATTTGTTGCATATGTACTTGTTGTTTCTTGGTCTTGAAAGCGAAGTTACATATGGTTTAGAAATGTGTACAAATAAGGACAATGAACATCGAACATACTGTAAGAAAGAGCATCAGTATCTTGAACTACAGGCATTGTTTCTTGAGGCACACGCCAACCTAAGAATGTGCACAGTGAACTACATTCCCCATCGGTCATTATTTCACTGGGGATTACCTCTTGGGCGAGAGAAACTCCTGGAGCGTGAGGAGATGCAGAGTGGGAGCTCGGCTCATCAGTTTGGAGGAGGTCAGCTATGCCAGATTTTAGCCGGGAGTCGGCCAATAAAAAGCAGACACGATGAAAGATCGCACATCGCTGCGGAGATACGAGCAAACGAGGAGGAGATGGAGCTGCAGTGGGTGAGAGGAAGAAAGGGGGGAAAGGAAAGGATACTTTTAAAAAACTCTGGCCTGTTCCATGAACTCTCTAAGGGGATTAAGGGTTTAATGAACTGCCTGTTAGATGCCAGAGGTTGGAGCAAGGCAGAGGGGTGGCTGTCACAAGAGTGCTCATGTGGAGGCGGGCCCTGGGTCTGTTAGTTGGTTTGGAGGAGTTTTGACGGACTGACTCCCATAATATAGTCCCTCCTACACAACCCTGCGCTCCTGTACCGAGATAACGCAAAAACAACCCAGATAATTATATATTAAACCCAATCTATCAAGCGGAAAAAGCTTTTGCATGTAAATGGTAAACAGACTTTACGTCTAGTGACCGCTCAAAGCGCTTAACAACACTTGTCACATTAACACACACATTCATACACTGATGGCAGAGAGTGGCGTGCAAGGTGCCAACTGCTCATCAGGAGCAATTTGTGGTTCATTATCTTGCTCAAGGACACTTCGACGTGCCGCGGGGGGAGGAAATTCGAACCAGTGACCTTTGATTGCTGTACAACCTGCTCCACCTCCTGAACTAAAGGCATCCAAATGTTCCAAAAAACAGACTCAATCCTTTTAGAAACATTAACGCCATGGAACAAACTCTGTCTTGATGCATTTCCACTTACTTACATGTTATGTATTAGGGGTGGTTAATCAGCCCAATTTCCCGATTCGATTCGATTCCGATTATTGAAGTCTCGATTCGATTACAAATCGATTTTCGATTATTAACGATTATCGATTCGATTTTCATCAGTCAGCTGCTGAATTATTTTACTTCTCTTTTGAGTAACACCTCACTGCACCTTCAATATTGTATAGTGTAACTGTAATATCCAAATTATTATTTTTTACTTTGTTTAAATGTAGTCTTTCACTGTTAAAAGAAAGTTGCCAAGCTCAGCAGCCAGACTCATGTTAGAAGCATTGTTGGTGACGAGAACCAGGTCGTGTTTCTCTATTCCCCACTCGTCTGCCATTGCTTTAAGAAACTCACACATATTCGCGCTTGTGTGGCTGTCATCCACAGGTTAGGGGAAAGGTTAGGACGATTCCAAGGGCCCAGCACTGACAGGGGGCCCTTTGAGACATGGGCAACCTGTACAAGGGCCCAACTAGATTTTTTTTTCATGGGGCCCAAAATCCCTGGCGGCGCCCCTGCATCCATAGTTTTCGTCTGAAGTACGCAGGACATTAGCTTCCATTAACTGCTGACATAATGAGCTGTAATGGTCACGTATGAGACTGTAGCTGTGGATGTCCAGGCATCGCAGGTTATTGCTACCCTGTGAGCAGGGTTGAGGGACTCTTGCACGGAAAGCTTTGTCTCCTTGTAAAGATTTGGAATCAATTTAAGCGTGAAAAAGATCTCGGATGGAATAACATATCTTGGCTCCAGACTGTGAACCATGTAGTGGAAATAAATAAATAAATAAATAAATAAATTTATTTTTTATTTATTTATTTTTTTATCGATTTTTGGAAATTTAATAATTGACTTGTAATCGTCAATATTATAATCGCGATTAATCAATAATCGATTTTTTTTCACCACTCCTATTATGTATTACTCATTGTAACTTAATCTGTGGGTTATTTTCTCGATGACTCAATCACTAGTTTGGTCTATAAAATATTAAGAAATGGTAAAAAAAAAAGAAGAAGATGTCTTAAAATGTAATGTTTTTTCCACAGACAGACACTACTCAGTTTGCTGTCATAGAGAAGTAAGAAGTAAGCAATATCCCAAACTTGATAACACGATATTGTTCTGCCCAAATATCAATGGACAATCGATATCATCAACAATGTCAACAATTCCTGCTTTAAACACAAAATATTGCCAAATTGGTGAGCTGGTGTTCTTAGAAACTAATCTTTCATGTCTGTATGTTAAAGGACTGCGTGTGTTACCACTTCAAAGGACAATTGACCTGTAGTAACCTCTCAAATATCAACGTGCATTGCTTCTGTTCCCAGAACCATTCATACATTTTTTCTTTTCAAAATAAAAGCTAAAAGATGACATAACAGCTGTTTGATATTCGATATTGTAAAGAATATCGTATATGGCAGCAAATATGGCCCCAAGCCTGGCAGGAAACCAGAAAATGATCGCATATAAGAAGCTGAAATCAGAGAGTGAAAAATTTAAATATTAGTCAATACGATTATTCAATTATCAAAAGAGATTGCAATCAATCTAATTGTTGTAATAGTTAATCCATTCCATTTGTTCCAAAAGGAAAATAGTGGAATAAATGTAGGATTAAGCTCATTTCATTGTTGATTTGTGATAAACGAGATTCCCTGACACTTAAAGTCAATATCAGAAAATTAAGGAGTATTTACTGAGGAGTGAGTTAGGAATGAGTATTCGGTCATTAGTCACTCTTTTTGTGTACCTTCAAGTAAAATGAAACATAAAACTGAGTTGTTGCCCAATATACTTACTAAATACTAATTACTTACTCAGTAGTTACTCTTTTTGTGTGTCTTCGAATGAAGTGAAGCATAGTAATGAGTAGTTACAGATAGACTTAGTAAATATGAATTATTGAATCATTAGTTCGTCTTGTTGCGTGCTATCAAGTGTTACAGATTTGCAAACGGGAAGTCAAAAAGTGTGCGTGTGAAAGAGAGAAACCGAGACAGTGAGGTCAAAAGGCGAGAGACGGTGGTTTCACAAACCAACCACATCGAACAACCAGCATGAGAAAGCAGCGCGCTCGATTCAACTGTGTGTGGAGGTGAGAGAGAAAGGAAGGGAGAGCAGGGGAGGGCGGCAGAGAGGCAGAGGGAGGCAGACACCGACACCTTGTCAGTTGAGCAGTGAGTGGAAGGGGGAAGCGGGCGGCTCATCGATGGGGAGGTCTCAGTGACGCGGCGCAGCCTACCTGTTGGAGCTCATTGCGGGACGCTGCCGTGCCGGTACCCGCGCTGATCGTGGATCTAAGGGGGGGGGGAGAAAGGATCACCAGCCCGAACATGGGTCCGAGACTGTTGCTGCTCTGCGCCGTCCTGGCCGTGTACCACGGGACGCGAACATGCAGTGGATTTAACGTCGATGTGCGGTTTCCCGTGATCAAAAATGGCAAAACTGACGGGAGCTTCTTTGGATTCTCCGTGGCGCTGCATCTACAGACGAAGGGCTCCAGAAAGTACCTGTAAGTATTCCGAGGAAACGATTCACACTTCTTCTTCCTCGTTTAGAGGTTAGAATAATGTCCGCATTTACGCAGGTTACGCACCTGCTTCCACGGAAAAAACAACCATTTTATCTGAGAAGCTTACAGCGCACACTGCGTAAAAACCGCGATGAGGCTTTGGAGCGCGCAGTTTATTACGTTTGAACACCTGTCCCCCTTTTATTAACTGAGCTTACTGCTTTATAAATGCTTCAACGGTTTCCTTCCTCCCTCTCTCTCTGCACGCAAAGTAGTTCCTCAAGACAGCCACCTGTTAAAGGACACCGGGGCGGTTTAGTTCTCTACTGATGCATTCACGTCCACCCCAGTATATTATAAAATGTGTCCAACAGGTGTTTCCGTGGCATGGTTTTGATGGAAATGATGTGGGAGTTGTTGCTTTGGTCGGTAAGCTGTAGTTGCAGTTTAACATGAATCACCAATCTCCATTTAAATGTTTTTCTTTTTTTTTCTCTTTTTTTTTTAAGGCTGAAATGAGTCCAAAACTTCGACCAATTATTACCAAAGCTGCAATGTCACTGCAGCATTCATCCTCCACTGACCCAAATCCGGCCTTGTCTTTACTCTGGATTTTAAAGGTGTATTAAGTAGTTTTGGGAGGAAATTTTAATCAGAAGAGAAAGATCTTTATTGACTAAACAAAATAAATAAACAAACTCTCTTTGTTTTGACGACTGAATTAACTGAATAAACAAACTGACCTTAAAGGACAACCCAGTATCGTAGTGATTGACTTTGTTTATATGTGGCGGACCCTGCCACCTTTCTAGCTTCAAACAGTGTTCAGGGAACTTTTCCTCTGAGAACAGCTTGTTTACTCAGTTATGGAAAACATGAATATGTCTGAGAGTGTATTATTACCTTATAATATTGCAAATATTAAAATGAATTTCTTCTCCAAAACTACGTAGTGCTCCTTTAAGTAACAGCAGTCACTTTCATTAGTTTATGTCTTGTCTTATTTGTCACCTTGTATTCTTCACAGCTCTGACATGTAGCCTGCTCTACTTTCTTTTCACCTATCCTGGGGCTATTACATTCAGCTAAGACACAGGCGGGTTAGTGTTTCGCAATAAAGGTGTTCATTGGCCTGTAACACTTGTAGGTTGTTATTACCGAGATACGTAGGCTCATGTGGATTTTAACAGTGTTTGGGAGGATTTACATAAAAGTAAATGCTCTTTGTTTCAGGAATGGTCGCTGTTCACGTGTGCGATGCATCTTTGCCGTCTTCCTTCAGGCCCGTGGCTTCTTTAATGAAAGATCGTCAAGCAATTACAGTGGCCCCCTCATCCTTCCGCACGCCGTGTTCATAACTTGATGTTATCTAGTGATGTTCGTTCTGCTTTGAAGGGTAATGCAGGAAGACAATTAGCAAACCAGGGCCCACTTCCTCTTTGTTGTCATCAGAGCGAATCGAGACTGAATGTAAGCCTTATCAACCTGATCTCCATGAAAAGTAGTGCATAGATGTGCGTTACAGAGATTTTCCCCTCAGTTCATAGAATAGAAAGCAGTGTCAAGCTGACACTTGATCAATGTGCCATCTTGACCCCGTCCCCAGAGGGATGGAGTCACCGTCCACAGACCGCAACCCAAGAAGGGGACCACATGGCCGTGGTAATGAGACCGGAGGCCTGCAGGGACAAGGGGGCTCCTCAGTCTGCTGCTAGCTAAGATGTTAAAACACATTTGTGCTCAATTTAACATTGCGTTGTATAATTGATTGGTTAGGACATGTTCTCTAGTGGAGCGGAGAGAGGCACTGATAGATGGGCACTCTAGAATGTACACAAAATCACATCCTTTGGACTTTCAAGTGATTCATACATGTAATTTGCTAAAAATTCTTAGATATAGCCTCTTTGATAGAGGTAGCTAGCTGAATGATGTCGACTGTGGTTAATTGCTGGCGCATTTGTACTGTGTTTTGGCAACGGCTCACCAAAGGTCGTCCAAGTCTGACCCAGTAGTGGGTGCCAGATTTAGCTAGGTTTGTTGACTTGGTGTTGAGGAAGTAGTAAATCAATAATGTAATTCAATTCATTTTTGGGAAACATATCTATTCGCTAGCTAGCAGCTGCTCAGCTTAGCATAAAGGCTGCAACCAAGCTAGCTGTTGTTATATAAGCCTCCTACCAGCACTTATAAATCTCACTATTACAGCACAGTATGCCTTCTGACAGAGCCAAGCTAGCTGTTCTTCCCGGTTTACAGTTTTGCACTAAGCTAACCCACACAGCGAATGAAAGTGGCTTCATATTTAGCTTTTATCCGTGAGAGCAGCATCTGACTCTCTGCAAATAACCATCTTCCCAAAATGTGAAACTCTTCCACACAAGTCACTATTGTTTGTCTGATATTTGGCTTTCTTTTCACTGTTTTGTCATCTTGTACTCTCTGCTATCTTGACATCAGCTAAGCAGCTTATTAATGTCAGCAATTAGAATTCATAGCTCGTGGTGCGTTTTGTTTTATGCCATTTTTGTCTACCTGTGAACTCTAAAAAAGTTAGACCGTGATTTTCACTTTGAATGACCGTAACCTTTGACTCAAAAGAGTGTCAACCGGCACACCTGATGCCATTATCCCGCTTTCACTCTGAATTTCCCAAGAAAAATCGTTCATGCTTGTTATCAGTCCATGTATTTTGCAAGAGCGTCCTCTCTGACAGCCCATTTGTAATCTGTGCAGACACCGCTGTTGAGTAAAGACCAGTCTTTCAGTCCTCAGACCTCACTGTGTACCTACTCTGTGATTCTGTAAAGACACATCACAATGTGCAAATGGTGTGTCCCATGTTTGACTAAGGCTGGTTTTACAGCACTGTCTGTTTTCCTGTCTGTGCCGTCTAGCTTCTTTTGTGGCCTCGGATCCGTCTCACCGCACCACAGAGCTGTTTGTCACACGCTTCCTCATTATCGCCAAAAATGCAACAACGAGGCTTATAAACCAGTCGTGACATGTACCGAGTTTAAAGTGGCCGCTGTTTGAGTCAAACAGAGTCCAGGATAAAAGTCAAGGCGGAGGGTTTCCACTCCCAGCTCTGCAATAAACAGAGTGCAATAAAGTTAACCTCTTAAGATGCCGGCTATTATCTCATTAGTCTAAATCTAGCAGTGTATTTTGTCTCAGCTGGAGCAATTTAAAAAATGTATTTTGAATGCGGAGGGGTTACACGACCAATTAGCGGACCGACATTGCTTCTACTTGGAGAAGAGCTGCACCTGAATGATCTTAAAGCTACCTGAGGCCAATTTGTTCGGGGTATTCTCTTCGCTGCTCCCCCCTTTCCCTTTGAATCAACCCATTTAGAGATTTTTCCTGAGAGGGCCTTTTTTTGTTCTCAGTTGTAGCGGGGAGGAGGGGCTGGCCAGTCAGCTGGCCACCCATTGGCTCTTCCAGTCCCCTGACCCCACGGTATGCTTGGAATGTATTACCCTTCTCTGCAGAGTCACAACCTGCCAGGTTTCAGGTTGAGACAAGACAGGGGTGAGAACGATGTTTCTGGGGACAATTGAAAAAAAAAACACACACACACACACACACACACACACACAAACCCCCTATCTTTTGAAACCTGGTCATCCTTCGGCAGGCAAAGCTTACTGAATGTTACAGCTGGGAACCTCTGTGACCTGAGGAGAAGAATTAAATTTCTCTAACTGATGAATATTTAATCAGAGTCGAACTGCCTTTGCTTTTCCGGCTCATCTCTGTCTGACTGCAGATGCCCGAGGCCATGAAAGTCAGCCATTTAATTTGCCGGGGCCTTCCCCTCTTTGCTCTGAGGTAGGGATTAAATGGGTCATCCTGCTTTAAGGTTTATAGACGCAAACAGCATCTCGTTCGGTTTGAACATGCACAGGATCACGCTCTCCTTTTCTTCAACCGCCTCCAGTTTGATGGAATTGGAAGCATAGAATAACTAAATCCAAGCGTTACTTTGCAAAGTTGATGTCATGTAGCTACGGAGTTCTGACTTTTTTTTTCACAATTGACCTTGTAGACCTCGTACAAACTTGTTCCTTTGGGAACGACTGTGCCGGCGATCGGTTTGAGCTCATGTAAGTTACAATGGATTCCAGTGGGAACAGGAAACAGGAAATCATCCATAGACTTGGTTGTTTTCATGCACTGTGCAGTATCATACGTTGGCTTCTAACCTCTGAAGCACCGCCGCTGAGTGTTTCCAGTGAACTCAGAATATTTCTGGTGTCATATAACTTAAAGCGAACAAGCTAGTGTGTTATAGGACGTGCTGCGGCTAATGTAGATGATGCAGGTGGGTATGTCTGACTTGGCCGCCGTCCAACGTTCCCCCCTCATACAAACGCTCAGGGGTCTTTGTCCCTGAAGTAGGCCTATCAGAGCATTAGTGTGTCATGCCAGAGTGAAACACTTTCAGATAACAATCCTGTATTGTCTGTTCGACCCTAATACATGTACCGCATGAGAGTCGGCTGGAAGTTGTCCGTGATGTGTTTCCCCGCTGAAAGGAAGCAGTGAAAATGTTCATTAGAGAGACATTTGATCCACAATGTTGCAGTCGGTGTCAGAAGAATTTACACATTTTACTGAGCTACATGAGAGATTGTCGCACAGGAGGCAGAACAGGTCGTCTTCTGATCGGAGGGTCAGTGGTCGGATCCTGCAGGATACTAAACCTCACGTTGCTCCCGATGACTGTTCCATCGGTGTGTGAGAGGACGCATGAATGGCCGAGCTCAGAAATGTTAGAGGGCGTTTTGGTTAAGAAGCGCTGTATCGCTTCTGATGAGCAGGTCAGCACCTTGACTTGGTGAAGATAGCAAGTGTTGTGAGGCACCTTGAGTGAATGGTGGACCAGAGAAGAGCTTTATAAAGTCAAGACATTTTTTCTTAAAGCATCATGTTACATACAGTATGTATTGGTCAGCCATTCAAAACCAGCATCTAGACGAAGAATATAAAAATTGATGGTTAAATGAAATGTAACCATCGTAACACTTTATGATAAGGCAGTGATGATAAGTGTTTGTGTAAGTGTAAGTTGTAAGTGTAAGTTGTAAGTGTTGGCTAAACTGATGGTTATTGAACCCTTTCCTAATACTTTTCATTTAGTTATAAGCCATGGGTTGATTGTGTAGAGCTTTTGACCACTCATTTTAAACCAAATTCCATTTATTAACGACTTATTAAATAGGGATGTGAGGAATTACTAAACTAGTTGATTTAACACAGAAATACTAGTTGGTTAACCTCTTTTTTATTATTAATGCACACATTTTAGTGACATATTGAAATAATCTGCACTGAAATTTGATGATAACCTAGCCCAATGTTGCTTTCTGTCAACCAGTTAACTGTCTAAGATGTAACATACACAATGTTTTTCACTCAATGTTTAAACTAATCATCAGCAGTGTCTCTGTTTTAAACCAATGACCTATTAACATTTTTTTCTTTGATGGCTTAATAGAAAAAGAGGGACCCGTGAACGAACGCATCTGCCAATGCAGGGGGCCCGACTAACTTTTCCATTAAGGTGCACGAGCACAGAACATTTTTTGAATCAGACCTGCTGAATATCAGGTGCAACCAAAGAAAACGTTAATTCACATATGACAGATTTTAAGGTGCATGCGCAACACATGCACCCTCGGAGCTGTGCAATGGGACTATTTAAAACTTGAAAACCCAGGAGTTGTCTTATAACTGATGTATGAAACAGTGATTGATTTATTAAACGTGAATGAATCAATTAGTTACAGCTTCTAACCCCCCTGTGACGGCTGCCTTATTTAGAGCTGCTACCAACAATAAAAAGCATGAAATTGAATTACAAAAAAAATTGAAAAATAGTGCCAATACACAGAGTCTGATGTGAACCCGTGTGTTGTAGGTTGGAAGTTACACAAGGTTTTAAGTCCTTTTGAATTTCCTGGAGTCTAAGCCAAGACACTGCAACCTTATAAGACCTCTGCAAAGTTAAGTCCAAGTTTGTCCATGGTGACTGGCCCTAATCTTTATGCCATTTATTGCCTGTATCCAATCAGTTGGTAACGGCATGAGTTGCATTTTGTGTCACAGTGGAGTGAATGACGGATTCTAATAACATGTTGAAATGGATCCCAGCGGGACCTGGTGCCTCCTGCTGCTCTCCACAGAGGAGATTCTCTACGGTGGGGCTTTCATTGGAAATACCTGCGGTGAGGACTGTTTCTATCTTAACAGAAGTGTAAGAGATCCCCCTTTTCTCTGTTGCTTGTACAAATGCCCTCGAACAGCATGGAAAAGAGGCTAGTGTGGCGGGCCTCGGGGCTAATGAGGAGCTACCTGGAGCTAGAAAAACTGTCTGCTTCAATACCTTTCAGAACCCGTGACATTTTTCATCTTTGAAGGGGGAACGATCCTGGAGGATTGGTTTACACTTGGTATGTGGAAGTCAGTGTATGCTAAAATGCTCTCATATGATAGGTAAAGACAAATATTGGCTCCAGTGGTCTTTATTGAAAGTCTTCCAGCTGCCTCAGCAGGTAAAAACAGATGTTTCAGCCACACACCTGCACTGCTTTTATATAAGATGAGTAATATCTGTGTGAAAAACTTGGCACGAAGCAGGCACGCCAACAGGCACTGCTGTCTAAAGCTGTGAGGTAGTCCACCTGTACCCCCCTCCCTCCTTTACATACTGTACATCTGAGGTCAGAATGTTAATGGAAACGCTGTAACTGATAGTCTCATGTGAATTGCTGCTGATGTGAGTTTGCAGGACAGATGTGTCCCCGAGTGGCGTGGGGTCACTGAGAAACATGTGTCAAAGCTCCATCCAGCTGTGCGAGTCTGGATTTTATGTCAGGTCGGTAGATAACATGTTTGTGTGTGCGTGTTAATCATGTGTAGCAGTCTGGTATAATTCATGCAGGGACACCAGACACCATGTTGGGTGGGCAACAAGCAGACCAAACTAACATTGTCCTTGACAGACAAGGTTTTCATTCGTTGCTAATGAAAAGTGAGTTAGTTTATTATCAGGGGATGACCTGCCGTGTTTAATTTGTCACACTGAGTACGGATGAGTTTGCTCTCTTGTTACTGTTTCACAGATGGCAGATGGTGGTCTTCAAACAGGATGTTTGTCCAGCTGAGATACCCTGTTCGACTGTCGCGTGTGTTTGTGTGTGTGTGTGTGGAGAACACAGGCGCAGACTGATATTTCATTTGATTCAACGCTACTCATTTGTTCTATACCATTCCATCTTTTGATCAGCTCTAATGCATCCATTGCGTTTAATTTCCATCCATCGGCTAAATGATCGTTTATCACAACGATGCCGGCATTTCATTTTCTCCGTTTCTCTTTTTTATGCACATTGTCTGCATAGTGTTCTCTAACGTCACCATCAGCAGCTACACCGTGAGCGCTTTACAAGGCTGAAGACTTGACAGAGGTGAGGGGGCAGAGGCAAAAAAACAAAACAAGAAAGACACTGTCGAGCTCCTCGCCCGAGTTTTGACCTCTGTGACAGAGAGCTCAGAGAAACGTGACCGGGAAAAAAAATCGTTTTAAGGCTCTGAGACACGAACAAAAGATATTAAAACAAACCACAGAAAAAACTCTGATCCAGTGACAGCAGGTGAGCATACAGAAATGTGACCGAAAAACAAAATGTTCTGAGGCTTTTAGAAACAAAACAAAAAGAGGTGGAATTGATGCAGTACTCCGACTATCCTTCCGGCTGTTGAAATCACAGTTTAACCACACGAGGTGTGTTCACCACAAACTTCCTTTCACTCTGTGCATGTTTGCTTTGTTAATAATTTACACCCATTGACAGCTATACTGAAGGATTTGTCTGAATACAGGAGGTGTGATGTAGTCTATTCTTTGTTGTAGGACAGTAAACTAGAATGTAGATCATTATGTGTGCTGATGGTATAAGAGGTTATGTTTTTCGTGGTCTGGATGTTGTTAAAAGTATTGAAATATTGATAAATATCAAGCTACTGAGTATTTGAAATGGTAACCATACCATTTTTTTTGCAGTATCGATACTTCAGTACTGGCTGCGTTTTTTCACTCTCCTCTCTGAAAGCAAGTTGACATGCACCGCTGTAGTGCCTACGTAGTCCCACCTCCTCCAGGAGTAAATTAACTTAGGTGCTGCTGCGCTTAACACACAGTACACCTGTAGTAGAAATCCAGTAAAGAATTACCAGTATCGTGGCAACACTCGTTTATCTTCTTTTTTTCCCTGTTCTACGTGTAATTTAATAATTATGCTTATTTTGGTCGCCCAAAATAATCATTTGGAGCAAGCGGTAGGCGAAAACCTATGAAATGAGTTGTAGAGCTCACTGAAAGAAAATTGGGTACTGAATAGAGACACCGAAACAGTGCTGGGTCAGGCGTGTGTGAGCTGACCAATCAGAGCAGACTTGGTATTCAGGAGGGGGGCCGTAAAGAGACAGGAGATAAAACAGAGCGTTTCAGACAGAGGGGGAACACAGAGCTGCAGCACTGGACAGTATGATACAAAAGTAATTTGTTTTTTGAGCACTAAAGCATGTAAACCTATTCTAGTAATAAACTAAAATAAAATAATGAACCTGAAAATTAGTTTAATATGTCACATTTAACATGTTAGCAATTATATACAGCCCTTAGAATTAAATGACTGGAAAAGAGGGAAGTTCCTAGAGCACACAGATTCCATGAGGGCAGGTGTCGGTGACCAACACTTTAATACTTGCAGCAGGTTAATGTCTCACTGTTCCCTCAGAGAAGATTCATCTGCTAGACATGTTCCGCACATGCACACACACAGTCATTGTGTTAACAACTAGGTGTGCTTACTGTGAATAGTCCGATAGCAATGTGTGCGCTCACCCCCCGCCCCCTACTGCTTTATGCTCTATGAGTTTCCTGAGAGTACAAAGAAAAGACTTATCAGAGCGCTGGTGTAATACATGTGAAACCACACTGGGTGCGGAGCCATTGTAAAAAGGAGAAAACACACACACTCATCGCACGGGTTCATGTCCCCGCATGGTCTGTGTACCACACTGCAACACACCACGCCTGTCGTACCGATCATCCCCTCGTCTCTCGATGAAGTCATTACATCATTACAAGAGCATAAAAAGGATCTGAGCCCCGGTCTGCTCTTGTCCTCATGCTTAATTCAATCTGCAAATTGAGTCGCTCCATTCAATATTACCTCCATTTATTTGCTTAGTGGATCTAAGTGGTAATGTTTCCCTGGAATCAATGAGAGTAGTGCAAAATGAAAAATACTGCGGATGCAGGTCAGGTGTGTGTGTATACGTGTGTGCATGTGTGTGTGTTTGTGTGTGTGTTTGTGTATGGATAAATGGATTTAGGATTAAGGGTGAGGATTAATAGGCTGTTGTGTGCCTGGTCCTTGCCTCTACTTGTTTGGCAATTAGGTGACCTGTTATGTGCCTCAGTGTAAAATGGGAAATACCAACCTGATCAGTGGAATACATGTTGGCAGTGCACATTTCTGCACAGGTTTGTTGAAACTTTACATTTTTTTGTTGCTACTTCAGTTTCTTTAGGTTCAGTTCTCAATTTGATGTTGTGAAAATGCTGCACTGAAGCTCTGGTAAGGTTTAGGTATAAGAAACACACTTGGTTAGGGTTAGGAAAAGATCATGTTTTGGCTTAAAATACCTGCTTTGGTCACCTCAGACAAATCAAATCAGTTTTATTTGTATACCCCAAAATGTAAATCACATTGCCTCAGTGGGTTTTATATTCTGTACAGTGAACGACATCCTCTGTCCTTAGACCCTCAAGGCAGGAGATGTCCAGAGGTCTGGTTTTGTCGCCACAAAGAGAGCTGGTGATGTCCTGACCTCGCGCCGAAATATCTGATTTCTGTTGCTACAAATATGACTGTAAATGGAGTTTTTGCATTTTGTCTTTGTGGCGCCAAAACAAGGTATTTTAAGTCCAAACATGCACCGCAATCTAGTGATTTCACACCTAGATCTAACCAGACTTTTATGTTGTCTCAACATCAGTTTTAAAAATTGAAACATGAAGTTGAAACACAGAGAAATGTAAAGTTTCAACATACACATTGTTTGTACAATGCCAACATTAATCTGGTGACTGAGCTGTGCTCTCCAGTTACTGATCCGTGGCAATTCCTGGAGATGGAAGACCACTCATCTGACAATGACTCGCAATTCTCTTTAAATTCTCTCTCCTCTTCCCATCATAAGCCTCCTCTGTTAATTTCCAGCAATTCTACCCCCTGTATCCTCTTCCAAAGAACACCTTGTTTCCAGAGGCAATATCTGCGTGTGTCTATCTGCCTCCAGTGATTCTGACAACCGAAGCCTGACGCTTCACATTTTACCTGCAGAAGAAGTAGACCCCATGATGTTGTAGAGCAGAATCAAGGCTCGTTCATTAAACTTGTGGATGCTATTTAAAGGTGCAATATGTAAGATTTTGTCACCAGCCCAATTCATGGCCAAAACATAAGCGGCAGCATATTACTAGAGTAACCGCTAACTGCTGCTTACTGTACCTGCCACTGCACTGGCAAAGTGTCGGCATTTACATCCCTAGCAAAAAAAATTTGGACCAGAACAGGCCGGGGATATCTCTTCAGCACGATAAAATATTTCTTCACATTCTGTTGATCATTTTCATTAATTTTCAAACTTTTCTCAACTAGAATTCTTACATATTAAAATGTGCATCGATTCACTTAAACTACCATTAGTAGAATATGGATATTGTGCCATACAACACTGTAGAAGAAGACATTGATAGAAGATGACTTTTTGTATTTATCTTTATCAGTGGTTTGTAAAAAAAGTTTAACCCCTGAGGTTGTTGAACATAAAGCTGACGGTTTTTCTTTTTCTTTGCCCCGAGGGCTGCAGCCACACCCTGCGACAAACAGGTCGCCCTAAGCTTTATCTGCACAGGTGATGCATCACTTGTATTTGGCTGGCATGATCAAACACACTCGCGGCGGCTACAAAACTCGAGCGCTCAAAAAAAACACACAAACACACATAAAGTAACACACACTTTCCGTAGAGAGCTGGGAGCAGAGAGTTCTTTCTCGTTCTCTTTGTCGCCCACTTACCAGTTTTTAAATATTTATACCTCTTGACGTTTAAGGCGAAGGGCAGCAGGGTGAGGAGTTGTGTGCTAGTGTTATATATCATGTGTCTCGACGCACTCCTGTGGGCTCAGATCTAGATGAATGTTCTCTAGGTGACGACATTTTTGCTCCTGCACATTGTCTCTTCTTGTAAGTCATGCAAAACCCCACTGAGATTGAGTGAAAATGCCATCCAAAAGTGTTAGTCATGTTTAATTATGTTGGGTTTAACTGGTTTCAGTGTTTGCTGATGTTATTCTGAGTCAGACGCAGTCCGGTGGGGGGGTGAGAGCAGTGGCGGGCCCAGGATGTTTGAGGGGCAGGGGCGAAGAAATAGACAGGGCACCAGGTGTGTGCGGTGGGTCAACAGCAGGCAGAAAGTAGTGATGCACTTATACCCTAGAGAGCACTTCACTGCGCTCTGTCTACTGGAAAGGCAGCCTAGAAGGAAGTTATCATGTTTTAACTACCATCAGGACATCTAAAACATTTTTGGGGGGGCACCCCCCTAAATTGAGAGGTTGAGAGCAAAAGAGATTATGGCTTAATCGAATTAACTGCCAGATAAATGCATGTGTTATGTTGAGTCTTATAGACAGATTTATGTTTACAAAACTGACAAGTGTAGTGTTTTCTCTTTCACCCTCAGTTCTCTCTTCCTTTCCATCACTCCCACGCCTCCCCCCCCCCATCTCTGGTTTTTGGCGCTGTCAGGAGCTTTGGTGTGCAGATGACAGGATAAGTTGACCCGTGTTTATTTAACTAAACAGCACTGATATTAGATGAACTACTGTATATTCAGTAGCTCATCCAGCTCCCTTCTCGTGAGAGTTTTGTTCGCAAACGGCAAGAATGCAGACGCGCTCTCTCACCTCGGCTGGGTGTGTTTGCCGCAGCAAATGTTTGGTTTAGCCAGCAGTTCGGATCACTTGTTAGGCAGAGGGGGCGAATTTCAACATGTCCTGAGAGGAGGAATGCAGCTGCCGGTGCCCCCCTTCCCTTCGCTTCCCTTCTCTGGGCCTTTGACAGCCTGTTTATGAGGAGGTGATGAGCAGGGAGGGAGATAGGAGGAGAGCACACATTGTTGCAGTTGGCGCAGGACAGGACATGAGGTGTGTCGTTGTGGCCGAGTCAACGCTTTGTAACTCAGGTTTTGGTGATTTTTATGGATGAGTCGAGAAGACTTAAGAAATCCTTTCAAGTCCACACACATAAAGTGACAGACTTGAGGTCCTTCACTTGAAAAACTGCCTTTTTTGTTGACACTTGGAGAGAGGTTTTCACCTAATGTTTGGTCTAGCTGGCTTGCGGTGTATTTAAAGGGAGTAATGTTTCAGTCATTATTATCAAAAGGAGAGTTTAGGGTCCTGTTTAAGTAATAGTTCAACATTCTGAGAAATGCATTTGTTCACTCTCTTGATGCAAACTAGACGAGGTGCCACTTTAATGTCTGTATCCTACATGTGAGGCTACAGTCCCAAAAACAGCTAGTCCTGAACCATACACAAAGCAAACTATCAAAACAACACCTTTCACCATTCATTATGTGCCAGAAAATATCTTTGCAATTCCCATTTGTCCTCCGGTCTTGTTCACAGGCAAATGAAGGAGGCATGGTGTTTTCACATTTCACGTTTGGCCACCTCTCAAATTTGTACTCAAAACAAATATCACTGAAGTAGTTGCTAACTGCTGCTAACTGTAGCGGCTCTTAGCCAAGTAGCTCAGTTAGCCATGCAGCTAGTGGTTCACACTGGGAGCGCAGTGTCCAGGGGAGTTCTAGTGTTAGCACAAGAGCTTTGGACTTAGACAGGCTAGGGCTCGCTAGTTAGCATTCTAACTTCAGTAGATGTCTCCGCAACACAACGCAAAGACACCATAAAGTCATAACTGCTATTGATTCACATTCTTTTAATATATTTTTTTGTTGTTGTTGTCTTGTTTAATGTTATTCCTACATATTGCCTCTTTAACCAAACAATATTTAATGTTTTGCTATGTGAGCCTCAGAGGTGCGGATAGATTATTACATTCAAAAAGACCAGCGCTAGCTGTTTCCAACTGTTGTTCTAAGCTAAGTTAACTGGCGGCAGGCTGTAGCCTCATATTTAACGTACAAACTCTCTGCAAGAATGCAAATGAGCTAATGTCAAACAATTTATTTAGTTCAAATGTTTATAATTTTGCATTTCAACAGCTGCTTCAATCAGGTTATTGGGTATTCCGGAGGGGGCCCTTAAAGAGATGGGAGCTAAAACAGTGTTTCAGTCAGAGGGGGAATAAAATGCTGCAGCACCGGACAGTGTGAGAAAACTGATGTGTTTTTTGAGCACTAACCTTGTAAACCTATTTTAGTAATAACCTAAAATATAAATATGAACCTGAAAAGCATATGTCTCTTTTAAATTTGCTGCCTTGTGGCACATCTACAGTGTTAAATATTCACTCCTAGCTCAGATGATCCACGCTGCTGTAATGAGATGGTGAGGCGAAAGTGAGAATGTTTATAAAGTCGAGTCGGACTAGGCCTCCTCCTCCTGTGTGCTGCAGCAAGCACTGTGCCAGCCAAGCTTCCCTAAAGCATGTGTGATTAGCACCGTGCCCCAGTTCTTCATAAAAGCGAGAGCAAAGTCCACACTCACTGGCCTCTAAGTGTTTTATAACAGTCTTGATATTACTTCTTGGGAACTGTGGCTTGATTTTCCCACAAGGACGTCCAACCTTGTACACAAGACACTGTGTCGTTTACAGCTGGGAAGCATTTTGTGTGGCCGTGACTTCTCATTTAATGGCTGTGGAAGCAGAAAGGTGAGCAGTGTGTGGTGTAGTATGGGAGCACACACGTGTACAGAATGGGCCTCCGCACTCGCAGTGGGACTTGGTGGCCATGCTACTCCACATATCTGTCTGCTCCGCTAACGACTACAAACCTCTGTGGAATTTCAGATGCTGTCTGCATTACTGAATGATTACCTGAACCAAGACCTCTTCCTCCCAGTCTGCTGGAAACTGCCTGCCCTCAGAGGCCATCTTGGCTCTTCCTGGTTGTCATCACTGTGGCAAGATAATTGATTCGTCGCTGATAAAGCCCATCTGGTAGCACAAAGACAGGATAATTGCACCTTTCTGTTTCAAATGATGCAGACGTACCTGGAGGCTGTGTGTTTTTCATGCATCAATGGAAAATGTTCATTGTCAAGCTAGGGGCTCTTACATTGTAGCCTGGCAGTGTGGTCACTTTAATCAAGTTCTGGTCCAAATTACATTTCAGCCTGGATGTAATGAGACTAGTGAAGGGTCACTGACTCTGGATGTTTGAGGAGCAGGGATGAAAAAATAAAACTAAAAGGCGCCAGCTCGAAGCTGTGTGGCATCAGAGCACACAAACCTTTAGCATCCGAGTGGGCACCTTTGCAGCGTTTTTTTTCACACACAAGGGCACCAGTGGGTCAATACATTACCGACCTGAAGTGAGATTAGACATTTTGCGATCGCCCAGATGCTCAAGTTTTAATTCGGTAATAGGGTAATTTGATCTGAGATCATCAGCCCAAACAAACTCACATGAGCAATTTCCACGCAAAGACAAACTTTCCGTCTGTTCATGTTCAGGTGACACATCAAAAAAAGAAAAAAAATTGTCTGGGTTCTTGAGATATTCTCATGATTAGATGGAGGCATTAATGTGGGCATTTTGTCTGGGTGCAGCGGTGGAGCCTGGTACACGGTTTCACTGTGTTTGTATAGCATGAAAACACACCGCGTAACCTGTGAGTAATGTTTGAGCAGATCTATGAATGTGTTTTCTTGCAAAAGTTGAGTGTGCCTCATCGTTCCATCATATTTTACCTTAGATCATCATCTCTCCTCAAGTTGGAACAATGAAGGACTGACTCATGAGAGGCATTTTAATTGGAAGGGAAGGTGGCCTTTCTGTAAAGGTGTGTTTTCAAGTCTACACTTATTATCTCTATTTGTTCTTACTTATCAGAGCGTGTGAGGGGAAGTAGCTGCCTTTGCACTTATCATGGCCACGGGCTTGACTAAGAGCTTGACTCACCTTCCTCCACTTTCCACAGCTGCCAGAAACATGTCAGCGTCAATCTACGATGCATGACCACCTCCAGAAAGGGTTGATTGAAAAGAAACCTAAATTCTGCGTTTTACTATCTGCTTTTGTTTCCCCTATAGTGCAACAGGGCCATGTGTGAGCCCTCACTGTAAACAAGACTGTCGGCACCTCCCGCCTACAAAGTGGAGCTAATAAATCTCATGCTGACAGTAAACAGCGTGTCCCAGCGCAGAGCCTTGTAGAGGGACTAATCCCTCCACTTCAAAGTTCTGTGCTGTGTTAAAAGGTGCTGATGTAGGGCGTGTCAGGGTGAGTGGACAAAAAAGATCGGGTCCATCACCGAGGAGCAACGTTGTGTGTGAGATGTCCAGACTTGTCACGGTTCATGCTCTGACTGCTCCACTCTTTCCACTTTAACCGCCTCAGTCTCTGTGTGTGTGTGTGCGTGTGTGTGTGTGTGTGTGTGTGTGTGTGTGTGTGTGTGTTTTTGTGCGTAGGCCGAGTGCAGTGTCTAAGGCATCGCCCTTAATAATTCATGCACTTTATTAGGGCAAAGTATTGGACTGCTAAATGCTGGGTAGAAGACGCTCACTTCTTGAATTCATATGAACTGGCTGAACTGCGTCATCACAACGTTATGTGATGCACTGGGGCCCAAAACTGTAAAACGTTGGACACTCTGCAAAATGACTTATACCACTATCATAATTTCAGCCTATAAGACCAATAAAATGAAGCTGTATCCAGGTTTGAACGTAACGTCCTTGGTTCAGAACGGGAGCTCAGAGTGGCAGTACAAGACAGTACAGGCTGGGGCTAGCTGGTTAACATGCTATCTTGACATAGTACATAGACGTCTTTCACATAATGCCAAAATTTGTCTTTCTTCACATTCTGTTGATAATTTTTTAAACAAAAATTTGTACCTTAACGCATTTCTATCTTGTGCTATTTGCCCCCCCCAACCCCATTGCAACATGGTATCTTGGAAACTTGACTCACGTTATGTTTACTAACATCTGTCAAAATTGGCTTACTTGTCTTATGACTAAAAACTATCAAGTTGTTAATTGGTTAACACAAATCAAGCAAGTGCAACAACACAATACATGCAACTTAGCAAATAGTCCAACAATTCCAGCTTGATGTCTGAGGTCATTGTCTTGCAGCCTTTTCATTGGTTGAGCTCTCTGGAAGTCAGTCCGATATGTACTTTTGCTCTTGCCTTTCCCCAGTATCTTTTTATCTTGTTAGCTTCTGCCGCCAACATCCTTTTTGGTCTCCTCACCTCTGCCATGATGTCTGCGGAGGCTGCTGGACCTGTTTCTGTCGCCCCTTTCACTCGGCTCTAGTCATGGTGCCCATTGGATCCCCTGTGATAGCGATCCAAGCAGAGTCAGATAGCAGAGCTTACTCGCAGCTACAGTCCGCAGCAGTCACAGATTGCTTTTTAGGAAACTCGCAGTGAGTTGAGGCAGAGCAACCGGCGGACATCATAGGGAAAACCAGAAAATATTCTTTGCATAAAATCGGATACGTTTCACCACAACCACAGATAATGATTGTACCCGCTAATGCAAGTTACATCGTGCAGACACAAGCGAAGGGGGGGGGGGGGGGGGGGGGGGGGGGGGGGCAGGGTGGCTGAGACAGAGGCACGATTAACACTATTACAAGTCACTGCACCATCAAAATGATTCAGACGTTGTGATTTTAAGGTAAAAGAAGTTGCTTTAAATGTACTACCAAAGTCCTCATAACCTCTCTTATCCCCGGTGCTGCAACTTAAACATGTCTGTGTTTAGACTAGAAGTATTATCTGTGAATTCATCCAGTTTTATGTTGCTGCTACCTTCCCTAAAGCTCGGATATGATCTAATAGTCCTTATCTGTTTCTTCCTTTGTCTTTCTCTGTGTGTGCAGGCTTCTTGCAGGAGCACCCAAAGAGAAGGCTTTATCTCTACCGAATGTCAATGAGACAGGGGCTGTCTACTCCTGCCCCATTACGATAGACCCCAATGACTGCTCCAGAATGGACCTGGTCAGCAAAAGTAAGCAGAGCTCACACATGTGATAAGTCATTTGGGTATGTAACAGGGAGATGAATAGTTTCTGTAAAGGTCCAGTTTGTGATTTGAGTGAGCCTGAAAGCACACAGTGAGTTGACTGCAGTCTGTAGACTACCTGAGCAGACTACAAGATGAGGGGGAGTGGGAGAGGAACTGGCCCTAGTCAACATGGCGGCCATTTTCCTCTGACGTCTGGCTTAGGGTGGGTAGCTTGAATGCTGGAATACTGTTATGCTGCTGTGTTGCAGGTTGCAGGTCTGGAATCTGACAAATTGTTATCATCACTCACTGGTCACAAGTAGCAAGAAGTTATTTGATAGTGAACATCTGGCGGGCCATGTTTTGAGTTAAAACTGCATATTTGATAACCCATTAGCTACCGTTAGCAGTCAGCCACTTCCTAGCTAACATTAGCCTTTGATTACATCCAGTGTGTTTCACTTCCAGGCTGAAATAAATGTGTCCAAGACATGGACTGGTATTTTAGAAGTCATTTATGACTCTCTTATTGTACAGTGTAACACTATCAAACAGTAATGTTAGCTAGAGGGTGGCTGAATGGTGACGTTAGCTGTCGTCTGCATATTGAGATCTTTAACTGTGGAGTGTATTTGGCTTCCGTAAGTTAAATAGCAAATCGTCAATCATGTGGTCCATAAGCCCAAACCAAGATGACTCTGACGACATCATCAGGTGTTACTTTCTCAGACTTGAAAAACGCTCTCTGAGAGCCACAGAAGACAGAGGGGTTTGTTGTACATTCTATGATGAGTAAACTGACCTTTATGTGTGAAATCGGTGGAATTTCCCCCGCATACACACAACACGTACAGGATTCTGCAGAGGATTTTCCCGATTGCTATGTGAGCAACCGTAGATATTCACCTGCAAATGATAATCTGCTGACTCCCTTTTCAATTCATCAAGGCCGAAGTGTGTCAAAAAATCTCCTGGCATGTTCCTTAGCATTCACAAACATTTGCTCGCACCTACACATTGAGCTCCAGGGTATGAAACTTTGAGGCGCATCATCCTCTTAATTGAAGGTTATTAACTTATAGACTTGCCGCTCCTCTGCATGGAGGTGAATAGGCCCACCGGAGGCTAAAACTAAGAAGACCATAATAAAAGGATTCCTCATTCACTTTTGATCCTGAGGTTCAAGTTGCTGCATTTTTGTGGTAAATGTTTGTCAGGGCATGGGCCAGGCAGAATGAAGCTTGCTGAAGGTTGCTGTTTGGATTGGTTTTCTTGTTGCTATTATCACAATTATAATGTTATATATTCAAATATTTTTATTGAATTTTCAATAGGATAGATTGTGAATTACAGACATCAGAATTACAATTATTACGTACATATACGACCACACACCGACTGTTTTTTATATATATAATGAATGATTGGACATGTGGCCTATGTTGTGCATACTTGTTTGCATGATATCAACCTTTGAAAAAATTGTAATGGTGATTCTCACACCTGACCCAACCCATATGACACCTCCACAGCGGACCCATCTGAGATGGTGGAGGGCATGTGGCTGGGCGTGACAGTGGCCAGTCAGAGGGGCCCTGCGGAGGGCCGTGTGCTGGTGAGACAACATCCTGTTTTACTCTTAGTCAGTGTCACAGATGGCATATTATGCGCAGGGTAACATTTATTGTAGCACCGAGGAGAGGCAGAGGGATAAAACCCTTCATATTTCAATGTTTACTGTCACAGATGACTCAGAGCGGTAGCTGCAATATTTAGTGCTGCTTGCTGCAAACAGATGTTACACTAAGCATGCACAAAGCAAAGACAAATATATTTTTCCCTTTTAAAATGACTCATAGAGGAAATCTGTCTCCAATATTGAACAAATATATATAGGTTGATATATTTGTAGATGAACCATTATATTCTTTCCATATGGTTAAAGGAAGAACTTTTATCAGAAGAGAAAAATCTTCGTTAATTGATTTTCATGTCTAAGCAAACTAAACTAGAATAAACTTAATTACGTACTGTTTGTTCTTTGCTTATATGTGGCGGACCCTGCCACCTTTCTAGCTTCAAATAGGGTTCTGGGGACTTTATTTTCTTCTATGAACAGTTTGTTTATCTAGTTATGGAAATAAATGTTTCTGTGTTTGTATTATTACCTTATCAAATGTAAATATTACCTATAGTTACCTAAAGTTTCTTTTCCAAAACTACATAGTGCAGCTTTAATTTAACATGTAACATGTCTTTTATTACTAGAAACTGTAGAGCAACATCTAATTTTGTCTTTTAAGACAGTTTGTTAGATTTCAAACAGAATAAGATGTTTTTCATTTTTTGGATATTTTAGTAAAATAGTTAGCCCGAAACACAGTATTATATGATTTAATTGTGACAAAATGACATTATTAGAAGTTGGAGCAGTTAAACAGTTTATACACACTCTCCTCTGGTGTTCAGGCATGCGGGCATCGCTATGTGAAGATCATTAAGGGTGGCAACGAGGAGCAGCGGCGGATGGTAGGAAAGTGCTACGTCAGGAGTAATGACCTGACCTACGAAGAAAGCGACCACTGGCAGGAAAACAACGAGGTCTGCAACCCCACCGTTACCATGGACCTTGAGGGCATGTGCAACCTGGGCATCTCAGGTGGCATAACAGAGACTGACGTCTACGTTGGCACTCCAGGCAGCTTCCTGTGGCAAGGTGGGCACTGAGGAGTTAACGAAAAAAGAGTGCGTTTTGTTCCAGAAATAATGGGCTGGTTGCACAGACTGGGATTAAAGCCTGTGCAAGTCTGCTAAATTCTAGTGTCAGTCGAACACTGGGATTATTCTCTGTCTGGGCAACCTGTTCTTTGTGCACCAAGCAGACAAATCATTGTTGTCTCATTCTGCTTTCTTATAAAGGAAATGTTCACGTGACGTGGAGAGACCCAGATCCAAACGCCTGGGACTCCAGAGACAAAGAGATTGGAAATCAGAACAGACACAGAAACAGTTACATGGGTAATTATACAGTATGACTTGCATCGAATTAATTGTAAAATCACTGGTGGACAAAAGTTCATGCTTCTAAGGCATTTAACCCTGCCACAGTAGGAGGAGCCATTGGGAGAGCTGCAACTCAATGAAGCGATTATTTGCTCGAAAGGAAACTTATAGCCAACTATTTTGATTATCAGTAAACTTTTTCAGTCACTTTTTGTCATATTTGAAGCAAAAATTACACTTGCTAGTTCCAGCTTCTTTAATGTAAGGATTTGCTGCATTTCTTTGTCATTATAATATTAAATGAAGTCATTGGGTCTTGGAAATTTGACATTTTATAAACTTCTTTTTAAAGACGATTACTCGATCAATCAAGCAAATAATTGGCTGATTAATCAATAATCAAATAATCATTGGCTGCAACCCCAGCTGTCAATGTAAACTGCAAAAGAACCATACAAAGCAAGATGATGTTAGGCTGTATTACACTAAATTCCATCTTATCTCTGACATTCTTTAAGCTCTGCGCTTTCGTCCGCAGGTTATTCAGTCCTTGAGGAAAAGAAGCTTCTGAGCCACGACGAATATACACTGGTGACAGGATCTCCCAGGAATGAGTCCAAGGGCTCTGTGATGTTTGGGACAATGACTGCTGATGCAAAAATCAATCCGGAGCTCTTCATCCCCGGGGAACAAGTGGGCTCGTACTTTGGGAGCAGCCTGGCTGCCACCGACCTCAACAATGATGAGTGCGTCTCTGAACACTGAAAACGTTATACTATCTTTAGCTTTTTCTTTCTTATATAGCACATATAGGGCCCTCCATTGTGCACTTGATTATATTACTGCTGGGTATCACAAGGACAGGGATTAAGTTTAAATGCATAATGGACCTTCTTCTAAAGAGATTTATTTATCCATTATGTCCCCGGTTTGAGAATTACAGAAGGATTAGGGCCACTATAAAATAAAAATGCAACCTTCACATTTCTGCCTTAAATCACAGAATTCAGACTATTTTGTCTCAGACTCTAATTCTGAGATTATAGTCAGAATGCTGAGAACAAAATCAGAATTGTGAAAACGAAAAAGACAGAACCCCAAAAACAATTTTCAGCGGCCCTAATCCTCTTCTGTCGAGAGTAAACCCAAATCAATATTCACTTTTATTCCAAATTTTAAAAAAATCCATCTTTGATCACAGGGGACCAAAGGAGCCCATTCATTTATAAATGATCTTCCATTTGATGCGATATTAAAAGCACCGGCTGCTAGAAGTCTGAACATTTTGCGGACGGAAAAGGAGGAAAGTAAAAGCGTTATGTTTGCACGTGTCACTCGGTCGTCTGTAACTGTATCTTTTAAGCTGCCTCATGCTCCAGTGCTCTGCAGCTATGATCTGTCCTGTTATGCGGAGAATGCATGATGTATATATGAGCTTAGATGAGAGTCCTGTCAGCAGCTGAGATAAGGTGTTCGTCATCCATCATGGTGAAATCATGTGTCTGCCTTAATGCATGAGGGAGCCTTCTGTAGGTCCTCCTCTGGTATGTGTGTGTTTGTATTTTCATATCAAGTACATTTTGGGATATTTTCCCTGCAGTTGGAACGACCTGATCGTGGGCGCCCCGTTTTACTTTGACCGAATGAAGGATCAGGGGGGAGCAGTGTACGTCTTCATGAATGAGAACGGATCGTTCCAAAAGACCGCGACTGTGGTGCTGAAGGGTCCATCGGCCTCTGGATTCGGCCTTGCGGTGGCTGCCATTGGGGACGTCAACCAAGACGGCTTCCAAGGTACGAATCCGAATGCAGCGTTTGGTTTACACAGACGGGATGGACAAAATAAAGCAAAGTGCCATCTTGGATCCTTACGGTAGATCAAATATGGTAAAGTGCCCTCTAGGTACCCTTCCAGCAGGCAAAAATTTAATAGTGTGCCCAATCCTCAGTATAGATATATTATGCGTGCTGGTGCGCCCCCCCCCCCCCCCCCCCCAAATTACAGCTGGTGCCCTTCTGATTTTTTTGCCTCTGGCCCTCAAACATCCTGAGTCCGCCTCTGGGTTCATTGATTATAACAGCTACATAGTTACGGTATGTGCTTTGGTTTGTTTTCCTTATAATGTCCATCCCTATATATTGAGAGGTGACGCATTTACAGTTTTGCTGTGAAAATGTGTCATGGTAGAGAGGAAGCATCAGGTTCCCCATTAAGACTTGTGGGTGATTGTCTGTATGCGCTGTTGCCAAGCGATTATCTCAGCAGGGAAACAAGATGTACTGCCTTGTATAAGGCCGACATTAGAGCAGAATAAAACCTACAGCGCTGATCATTTATTAATCATTAAGTGGTGCTGTGCCGCCACCTACAGGCTCATAAACTCCATACACAGACCCCCTTTGGTTTCAGCTCAGTGGCATGCCTTTCCTTTCTCTCCCTTTCAATTTTTCACTCCTGTCTGCAGACTTTGCTGTGGGAGCACCATTCCACGACACCGGGAAGGTCTACATATGGATGGGAAGCAGAAAGGGAATCTCGCAGAAGCCCAGTCAGGTAACATCTGACTTAAAGCCACTAATGCAACTTCAGAGATCATTGAAAAGGGCCCAGATTTATTTGTCTTGATGTCTCATGTGTCATTGCTGCCCTCCGCAGGTGATCGAGGGTAAGTCAGTGCAAAACGGAGGTTTCAAGACCTTCGGCTACTCCATCAATGGAGGCATGGACATGGACGGCAACAGTTACCCTGACATCTTAGTCGGCTCTCTGGACAACCGCTTGGCCCTGCTCAGGTAGAAATAAGAGGGGATATACACACATTGGCATGGCATGGTTGGGTGAAAATGGTGCGGCCAAAATTCTTGATTTGACTTAAATAAGGTATTATAATAAATTGTTTTAATTGACAAAGTTCTGTGAGCCGGAAGTTGTTGTTTTTTTAAAAAACTTTCATATGGTTTTTGTTTAGCAAGAAAATGATATTAGTATTAAAGGAGTCAACCAAATTGCTGTTGGAATTAAAGTGAATGTCACAAAAACAGCGAGCGAAGTGACATCAGTAGCAAAAAAGGTCACAAATAGTATTAAAAAAGCGCAACACAAGAATAAATGGCAATGCTGAAATACAAGGCTGCCCTCTGAGATTCCCCTGTTGCAGTAAAAAAAAAAAAAAAAACCTGTAAAAATATGTAATTGTAAAAATACCTGTAAAAATATGTAATTGACGGACAAAGCGTCAGCTGGCCATTGTTATAATATACAAAGAGAGGCGTGACCATGCAATTAATGCTTACGTATATGTATGTGACTTAATTGTAGATGGTAAATATGTGTATTGTTGTCATGCAATCACATGACTCGAGTACGGTTTGAACCCTCTTTTCACCGTATTTGTTTTCAGGGCTCGACCAGTCATCCACTTAACTCAGCAGGACTTCACTGTTGAGCCACACCTCGTCGACCCTAATAAGTGTGGAGCTACACCGTGGTGAGAAGTCTGTGCAGAATGTCTAACTCTGAAACTGACTATTTGAATTGCATTTGAAAAGAGATTACTTTTTCCGTGTTCTCCAGCATTACAGCGACCCTATGCATGTCCTTCACACTAAGCAATGGAAACAAAGACTTCAAGAAAAATATCAGTAAGCAGTCCGGCTTCATTTTGAATTATTGATTTTATTTTTTTTCAGTGACAAGCCATGTAATGTGTAAATTAATAATAATTGAAATTTCTAGCTGGCATATTCTGAAAAGTTCCGTGTTTGTTCCCTCTTTGTAAAGTGGTGGAGTACACAGTGGTGGCCGACATGGAGAGGAGAAGCCCTCGTGTTCGTTTTGAGGGCGGTAGTGACAGGTATACCGGCCTCCTGAGCCTGTCAGTTTCCAAATCCAAGTGTCAAAGTCTTAAACTGAACATAGTGGTAAGGCTTCTATACGAATACATCATTGTGTTGTTGTTATTGTGTACTGTGTCTTTGCTTTTATAAATGTGTGTTATTATTTTCTGCTCAGGCCAGTTTAATTTGAGAAGGCAGTGTTGCCTCATCTCCGTGTGCTCACGTAATTAAGAGTAATATAAGATTCTTGGATGATCCTACAGGCACCTGTGAGGGACAAACTGGAACCGGTGGTCTTCTCCCTCAAAATGTCCATAAATGAACAAAAGCCTAAATCCAGAGGTTCCCTGCAGAACCTGGACTCCTTCCCGATTTTTAGCCAGGAGCAGAAACTCTCTCAAAGAACTGAAGTATGGATCGATGCACACGTTCATATGACCCAATTTAAATAACTACAGATAGTGAAGCATAGGACCCCTGTGAGTTATACTGTTTTTTGTTCGTTTTCCTACAGATTCACTTTCAGAAGGAGTGTGGCTCTGACAACAAATGTAGCAGTAACCTGCAGATGAAGGCCCAGTTCGTTGACGAAGATGATAAGCCTTACCCCAGGTGAGATGATAATCTGAAATGTGACGCCCTCTTTGACTGATAATGGTTTTAAAGGCTGCTACAGAAACCATATTTTTAGATGAAAGTCACAAATAGCATTTGACATTTGAAAGAAAAATTCACCATATATCCTCTTTTGCCAAGAGTTAGGTGAGATGATTGGTACGCCTCTCAGGGCATCTCTAAATGTCCCTAATTACAGCATAGTATACTGTTGGACAGAGCTGGGCTAGCTGTTTCCCCGTGTCCAGCTTTCACACTGAGCTAACCTAAGTGGCTGCTAGCAGTAGCCTCATATTTAGCATTCAGACATGAGAGTGGTATCAGTCTTCTCAACCAGTTCTTGCTGATAAAGTGAATAAGTGTATTTCACAAAATGTCAAAAAAATCCTTCAATTTTAAGGAGACATGAAAGACCTCAGAACATTTTGTTTGTCTGATATTTGGCTTTTATTTTTAGTGTTAAGTCATCTTGTCCTCTCCGGCCAAGCAGCTAAGGTGAACAATAATACCAGTGATGTCAGTGATCACTGGCATTATACTGTAAAGACTGAGATAGAGAGATGCACCATGTTATATCTCGTTTGCTTGAACAGCACAGTTAGCTTTGGACAGAGCTAGGCTAGCGGTTTCGCCATCTGTTTTTGACACTAAGCTAACCTAAGTGGTGGCTAGCGGTAGCATTCAGACTTGAGAGTGACGTCAATATTTTCTAACTTTTGGCAAGAGAGTGACTAAGCATATTTTCCCAAATGTCGATCTATGACTTTTCATTTGAAGAACCAATAAAGACCACACAACATTTTCATTTGTCTGATAATTAGCTTTCTTTGCAGTGTTCAGTCATCTCGACCTCTGTGCTAGCTCGACATCAGCCAAGCAGATATGGCAAAGAATAAAAGATGTAGTTGGCTCCTAGAAGAAGAGGTTTTTTGAAGACGTTTCACCTCTCTGCGGAGGTGAGGGGAGTTGCAGGCTTTTAAACACAGGGTTTAAACATCTGCAACTCTCCTCCAGTTAGTCAGAAATGAAGAAGGCTCTTGGATGAAAGCTGAAACGTCCTCAAAGAACTGAAACAAGTCCGGTTGCCTGCGATATAGCTCTTAGAATTACCATGACCTGGATGACTGAGAACCTTCATCAAAATATTGATTATCACTGCGAAGAAGTCAATGAATAATACATGTCTTCCCACTGTGTGCAGGCAGGACAAAGCCCAGGTACTCCAGTTCAACAGCAATATGAAGATAATCAGGCTGCTGGTGAACGTGACCAACTTTCCTAGTCAAGGGAAGCTGGCTGAGGACGCCCATCAGGCCATGCTCAACATCACCATCCCTGAAGCACTGAGCTACTCTGGCGTCAGATCTAAGGTACGTCCACTAAGGGGCAGCAGACAACTGAGAAATGTCCATTTATTAGCTGTACATATACATATCATGTGTTCAGTTACTATGTTACAATTTTATTTTTAGTTTGTCATCAGTCTGTCAAAATAGTTTGATTGCAATTCTCTTTCTTGTCACGCATCTTCTGTCACTTGAATTGATTATTTACACTGACTGTGTGTTCAGGACCCGGACGTGCAATGCCGCTTGGAAGGAACGGTGATTTGTGATCTGGGGAATCCACTTAAAGGCAATGAAAATGTACGTTTGAATGGTTGTCGTTTGATTTTTCGCTCACGGATTCTGACAGGCTTCCTTTTATCCTCTGAGATGCGTTTTGAGACTGGAGACTCATTCTCTTGCTTTTATTTGTCAGGTGACACTTGCACTCATATTTGAGACGTCGGGGATCAATCTGTACACGCAGAGGATTGAGTCCCAGCTGCTCCTGTCAACGTAAGTGACTTGACTTTTACAGCGATTCATCATTGCATTCCCGTTATGTGTAAGGCTTGCCTCCCGGTTTTGATCCCACAGCAGAACATTTTGTAGCTGTTTTTTTAATTTAAGTTGTCATTTCCAGTGGTTATCGAGGCTCTATCATAATTCAATATCACGCTAGCACACAATGTTGTAATGAGGGTCGTGTCTTCAGTCTTAGTGAACAGACTGACCTAAAGCCTAAGCCTGTGATCCTGCTGGTTGAGAACACCATCGAGCCCACATTCAGCATGTGAGTCCCATCACTTAACAACACATGACGCACTGTATGTACAGTAAAGAGCACAGAAATCATTTCGAACTCTCACCCTCTCCAGAGTGAAACAGCAGGTGCTAACCAAATTTGGTGGGACGGTGATGGGCGAGTCGGCCATGGTCAACACCAGTGACGTGGGCAGTCTGGTGGAGTTCACCTTCAAAGTGAGTCACCTCCACAACTCGAACTATAGTAGACCTCCAGGATTGTATGTTGCATCAACAGTATGTGTGCCACTCACCCACAATTCCTTGATCTCCACCCTGTCTTTGAAACCCAAACTTTAATTCTTCAGAAGTTTAATATTGCGTGGGGAAGGGATTGTTATGTGAGCTATGGTTTGTGGTGGGAGCATGACCAGGGGCGGATGCTATTTAGGGGTTACAAAGTCGCACAGTCACAGCCTTAACTGTTATTTCACACCACGTGTTTGATGTCCACTGAGGTTTTTTTTCCGTTTATTTTGCGCTGCTGATGTTTTTACGCACTAGGTGAACATGGTGGGGCAGCCCCTGGGAGACATGGGGACCCTGGCTGTGGAGTTCAAGTGGCCCTTTGAGGTAGCCAACGGCAAGTGGCTGCTGTACCTGACGAAGATTGTTGTTGTGGGAGAATCAGAGGTGGAATGTAACCCTCCTGGAGAGATTGTCAACTTGCTCAACCTCACTGTAAGGATCTTTTTTTTTTTTTTAGATCTGCTTTACAGGCACACTATATCATATCGTATCATTCTCATCCCTTCACTTGGTTGGTCAGGTTTATGCGCCTGTATCTTGGACACCTGAAAACAGTGTCCAGAGTGAGATTGAGGTAACATGCGAACCTGAAACGGATACTGAAGGAACATAAAAATACACAAAACAATGCTAGTGAGTCAGCTTCCTACTGTATGAACCACATAAAAACATCCTGGGTTCATATTCAGCCGGCGACCTTTATATGTCATGCTTTTCTCATCTAGTCCGTCCTATCTCCGAGCACTGTCAGCTATGCAAAAAGACATGTCAGTTCTTTCATTTTTTTTACTGTTTACTCGTGCCCACACCCACGACATACGCACATCCCAAAATGTCCCATTACTGAAAAGCCACAAACATGGTCACATAAACAAAGAGAGGTACTGACTTTAATGAAAGGCCTGGAAAAAAAGACACAAGACTGTGAGTCTGCAGCCATGCCAGTGGCTCTGTGACGCTGTACAGAAGCACGGCGGTGCTCTGAGCTCAATGCTAACAGCGGCAAGCTTAAATGCTCACAGTGAAAACGCTGGGTAACACTTTATAATAATTATCATAAAAAAAGGAAACTTTATAGCTAATTAAAATGTAGTTAGTAGTTATTTTACTGCAAAAAAACAATAATAACTTAATGAATAATATATTCACCCTATGAAAACAGATCTCCTGTGGGCAGCCCAGCACTGGCTCGTCTTTTGAGCAATCCACTTTAAATCAATCTAAAATAAAAACCATAACAGCTAAAGGAGTAGAGGAGCAGGTTGATTTCTATGACATAGTTTACTTTTTTTTCTTTCTTGCAGTCATTATGGTTAATTGACTTACACAGCCTTAAACTTAGATTGTACTTATTTTAAGGATATGAAGAAATTTTAAGATAATCTAGGAAATTACATCACAAGAAGTAGAAAATACCCACAGAGGCACTGAGGAAATTGTAGATGTGGCTATCTAAACCCTCAAAAACTACTAAATCGACACAGATTATTAAGTGTAAATGTTTTTACACACTTTATTTTTTGTTTAAGACACAATTTCGATACTTTTATCAAACTATGATGGTTTATTTACCGGCATGACCTTTTAGCTTAACTTGTACAGATTTAAGGGAAATTAAGCATTTGAAAATACTGCGAGGAAACGACATCGCAAGATGCAAAAAATACCGATGGACCATCTCCATCGCAGCAACTGTTTATTGTGAAGTTGCAGCTGAAATGTTGAATAAATACTGTGTAGTACATCTATGACACTGTATATAGCCATGATAGGATTGTAAAATTAAATTGTAACTGGTTTATAAACTGTGAAAATTGCCTGACAAATGGTTTCTAAAGCACTTAATTGTTTGTTAAGGGCGCATTTAATTAAAGGTGCAATATGTAAGAATATTGGTTTAAAACAATGAGGAGGCTGTTGAGCCCTAAAAATCTCATTCTCCCTTAAAGCTCCTGTGCTAGCGGCATAAACGTCAACTCTCCCCAAATAGTCCGGCTGGTTGTACAGCTAATGAGCTAATTGAGCTAACTAGCTAACGGCAACTACAGTCATTAATGCATAAAGATAAATGCCATTGGCCAATTCTTAAATATTTGTCTTATAATGATAAGTTTACTTTTTATCAATGATGGTTATGATAAAGTGTTACGCAGTGCTGGAATAGTGGTGTTTAGAAGAGATACAGTTCAATTTGTTCACTGTGTTACTTTAGCATAACAGAATGCAAACTTCTTGCAGTAAACACAAAGTTTCCACCCCCAGAGCCATACTGCTAGGGTGTCTGTGTGACAGTTACTCACAGTTTAAATATGATGATTATACTGCTCGAAGACCTTTGGGTGAGGCACATTAACAGTGCAAACGTTAAACTGGGTGAGCAAGACTAGATGCAGGTTCAACTGCGCTGCTGTTGAGTGTACAGCGCCGTTCACAGGCCTGTCACATGTGCCTGTAATTCATTCAGACGTGAGTGTGAACTGAGGCAGTCGGAGCAGCGTGACTAAATGTGAGTGGTAGTAACAGTGGTGTGAAAACGGTCTCCAAGCCAAACCACAGAGGTTCAGAAATACATCTTGGAAAAAAACATGTGCGTCGCCACACACAAACCTCACAGAGCCCCAAATAGAAAGTCATAACGTGTGCGGCCCAGATATAGACAGTGGAAAAAGACAATGCTATTCCGAGAAGAATTTGGTAATGTCTTTATCAAAACCAGTAATTACCCCGAGCCCTGATGTCATGTCTCTGTCTCCTCTGCTTCCTCCTTTCGTTTTTCCCCTCTCCCTCCTTTGTCTTCCAGTTGTCAGGGGGCGGACGGACGCGCACTAAACGGCAGATTGTGGTGGACGACGATATGAACCAGCCACATATTATTGAGCCACAGGCAGCCATCAGGCTCGGTCCTCAAAAAAAATCCTACTTGCTGGTAAGAAGTTCATCTGCCTTATCAAACGCTCGCAGAATTCATGATACATGATATTTTTTCGATCGTGAATGTGTGCACCAAATTGCATCCAGCAATTGCAGAGACTGAATCACAAATGTCAACCTGCTGGTGGGGCTGGAAGAAAAAGTCAGGGGATCACCGAAGCCAGCAGGACATATCCTCCAGGAATGATGTATATCTGTACCAAATGTCATGGAAACTTTTCTAATAGCTCCTGAGATATTACAACCTCGTATACTGACTGACCTACAGACAGAGAGCCACACGGCTAGTTGCCACCAGCAGCAACCTACTTTCACTCAACATATACTGGAGTATAGAATGTTATCACTGAGTACCGAAGTGGATCTAACACTGTACTGGAAGTCCCCCTGAAAGCTTGAACACTTTTAGACTTTTACACTTTACAGCTCAAGCGGGCATTAATGGACATTCTCCGAACTGTCAAATCCTTATCAAGATCATGCAACTCATATCCCGTAAAGAGCTGCAAATGAAAAATGGTGTCCGTGTTTGTGTCACTTGCATAACCGTTGTTCTCTGTCATCGCGTGTTAAAGGAATGCTCCGAGAGAACAGCTCACTGTGTCACGTTTACCTGTCCGCTGCTCAACATGACGAATTCGGCCGAGATTTACGTCCGCTCCCGTTTGTGGAACAGCACGATGCTAGAGGTCAGCTCGCCAGCTACACCCACGCACACACACACACACACACACACACACACACACACACACTTACAGACACACTAATGATGATTCAATTAAATCCTCCACAGCTTCTGCCTGCTTCAATACAGGAACCACATAAGGATGTGCATTACCAGGATAAACCTCCTATTGGTCAACTATTGTATGGGAAGGAATTAAAAAAAAGATGATCATAACATAATATCTAATGATAAAACAAAAAACCTTATGTTTACATTCATTTAAAGGTCATTGTAACTGATAGTAATCATAATAATGATTATAAAAACACCGTCCAACTATGATTTCGTGAGATGGCTATCATACAGTGAGAATCAGTGGACAATACCGTTGCAATCCTACTTAGCAGTAGCATCAGTGAGCTTTGATATCAGAGTGTATCTGTGCTTCAACAACCCTCGGAGTGATCATGGTTTGATGCCGTATGTGTGTCCCCCTGCAGGACTTCAGCAACGCCCTGAGAGTCGTGGTCAAGGGTCAAGCCACACTGAAGCTCATTACAGATAAACCGACCATCAAGATGGAGCGGAAGACCACCAAGGTGGGTGATGCACACCTGACAACGCTGCGTTGGTGTTGTGCCTGCAACAGCATAATTAAAGTCGATCGTCATGGCAGCTGAACAATCATGTTAACCACCATGTCATAGCTTGCACATGGGAGAAGTCAGCCTTTCTCACAGGTGATATTTCTGGAGCAACATTCACTCATTGTGTTTCTGGTGATTTGACTTGGCTCTCTCCACCTTTCTTGTAGTTCTCAGTAGAAATAGAGCCAGTGGAGGGGGTGGAACCTCCGTATGAGCTCCCACTATGGATCATCATTTCTGCAGCTGTAGCGGGAATCCTACTTCTCGGAATAATCATTCTTATACTTTGGAAGGTGAGACTGCTGCCCCGATTACACTCTTTCTGCAGAATTTGAATAGCTCCCAATCTCCGCACATGCACTTTTTCAAAGTCAGTTCAAGACCAGCAATCTCTGGATTTTATGATTGCCGTTGATGACTCATCTGACTGATATACCTTCCATTAACCTGTGACTTACTCCCCCATGCACCCTCGTCCACCTCCTCCTCCGCCTCCAGTGTGGCTTCTTCCAGAGGGCCAACAGGAGGGAGATGTATGAGGCCAAAGCCCAGAAGGCTGAGATGAAGATCCAGCCCTCTGAGACAGAGAGGCTGACTGAGGACTACTGAGGGGCCCCATGGGTCCCCCAACAGCACACACCAGTGGGGCTTTTGGGTAATAACACCCCTCCAAATGGATTTTTCTTTGGCTACTATTTTGGGGGTGTGATAAAACTTGCTTACCACTTAACTTTCTCTTTCTCTTTCATGTCCGCTGTCAACCTAACAGCTCCTCTGCTCCTGTTTCAGGCTAACACAGACTGTGCATTTGCTGCTGATATATAATACCATGTCTGTCGTCACTACTTTATCTTCTCTCTTCCTACTCGGTGTACGTTTATCTTCTACCTGACTTGATTTTCCTCAGAATCCTAAATCTCCCTCTCCGCACGTCATTAATCCCGGCTCTCCTGCTGTGCATCCTCTTTAATGTCACCCTCTCCTCTCCTTCTCTTTTTTTACCCACCAGCTTGGATTCTTCAAGCGAGCCATCTACTATCGGATAATGCCAAAGCACCGGGGGGTGAGAATTCGCAAGGCTGAGCGCTATCAGTTCAATCTGGGATATCAGCCTGAGGAGCCACAGAAAAAGTACTGGATCACCAACTGGACAGAGATGCAGCATTACTACTACTGAGGCCTGTACTTTGGATGGTTTGACATGGGCCAAACTGAGAAAATTGGGCTCGGTCATGCCGTGTGGACCAATTGTGGATCGTGCATTCATTTAATTTTTTTTTTTTTTTTACTTCATAAGATTTCAACCTTTTCAGTGCAATATACTGAGCATTTCAGAGACTGTAATTTGTTGCGTAATTTGTCATGATTGCAGCGTTGTACATTGGAATCGGGGCTGCATTCAAGAGTAAATTGTAAATTTGATTACATTGCAGGTTTTTATGTGATAAGCTTGCTGTTCATACATCCTCTTTTCCTATCTGAGTTATCTGAGCTAAGTTGCTTGTCAGTCATCCTGTTCTTTGCCACCATCCATCTGTTTTCCTCTCTAATCAGTGGAGCGAGTCTATTGATTTTTCTCTGTGACTGTGTACGTCCATCCCCAGGCATCACTTTGTGGTCATCAGCGGTAGACTATGTCAGGCTTTCAAACCTTCAGAAGTCATTTTGGAGAACTCAGACTGCACTTAGCATCCACTCTGTTATGAGCGAACACGCGCCTTCGTGTCAATGTCCTTGTTTGGCGTCCAAAAATGGAGTTATGGTGGTGGCACTGATGTTATATGCAAAAAGTGACAATTTTTCAAAGCTACGGAGAAAAAGACAGAGAGGTACGCAAAAATTTTACTCATTGGTGAAAACTACATTTTATAGTCCACATATACGGTAATTCCTCCAAACCCTACTGCAACAAGTCGAAAAAGCAATAGCTCTGTATGTGTATGTTAATTTTTAGCCAACATATGTTGATGAGAAGATGGGAGCTCACCTGATTATTATTTATTACTCTGTCTTGTGTTATTACAGCAAAGGATATTTTTAATAATATCACATACAGGGAGTCGTGACACTGGATTAAATAATACACGATGTTAAACGTGTCTGGAGACTGCGAGCTCCGGCACAGCTGAATTGTACATAGTGACAATAAGTTGGATCGACTGAATGAATGCATACGTCAGCCGCCTTTGTTGTTTCACCGTCTGTCAGCCTTTTTGTACGAGACAGACACTGAGCCGACACTTGGATTTTCTCCAAACCATCGTGGCCCCCCAATGAGGTACATCCTGCAGCGCCGAAAGTCGACCGGACCAGTGAGAGGAGACAGCTACTGATCGGTCTCTGATGGGACCAAGAGTTGCATTACCGCTCTAGTCTGTGTTACCTGAGAGCCCACAGGTTGTGACTGTGGCTGCTACAGAGGCTCCATTGACTCTGGGAGTGAAGAGGGAAGGGCCGAAACCAATGCACAAACTCTGTTCTCTGTGGTGGTGTTGTTCTTTACTGTGCCGTTTCATTGTAATTAAATTGTTTTTATCAACCATTGTAGTTTAATTCATTCCCTCATCATTTTTTCCATCTTTGGAACAGTGAGATATGGATAAGTCACCTAAGTGCCTCACCTGAACTACCTTGTTTAAAACACACAGTCGGAGTATATATTTCATGTCTTTATTGTAGAAATGCAGCAACAGAAAAAAAGAACAAAATCAAATATTCAAAAATCTCATGTATTAATGACTTTACAAACATTCATTTTAAAACATTTCCTCCCAGACCATCAAATATTGCAAATAAATTACAAAATTGTAATGTTCTTTTGCATAGGCAAAATATAATTGGGCTCAATGAGTATATAATAAATATACAAGACTAGATAAGGAGTAGGCAGACCAAAAAGAAAATCAAATTTGATCAGACGCTCTGTACAGTACACAAAAACACTGATGTTCACATTGAGGTTGGCACTGTGCTAGCTGCAGTAATTCAGGCCTTACTTTAGCCATCGCCTAGTCCTTTTGCTTTAGCTCCAACATGGATAAGGACTTGTCACGCTTTTTGGACTTCCTGTACTTGTAGCCCAGTAGAATAGTAGCCAACAGGAGGACCACGCCGAGGACCAGCAGGACCCACTGGCCAGCTATGGCAGCTGAGCTATTCACGCTCATACCCAAGAAGTCCACAGGACTGACGCCTGAAACTGATCCTGGAAACAGAAAACACAAAGTAAACACAGTGCTGGGCGGATTGTTTTCACTCACTCACAAGCACACTGATCACATTGGACATGTTTAACAAGCTGCAGCTTTCAGTCCAAATCTAAAACCTCAAACGGCTGGCCCCATGTTCGAAAAGATGCCGTGAAAGTGCCCTCCCGGTAGTTAAAACATGATAAAGTGCCCTCTAGGAGTGGACACAATGTGGTGCACTGCCTTCAATTCACTGTACATAGATCATGACTTTCTGTGTTCTCCTTCGTCTTGACTAATACTGCACCTGGTTACTGTATTATTTCAGTTTGGAAAAGGTTTTTCAGGTTGAAACTGTTTTAAAAACATTCAACAAAGAAAAGTTGTTGGAAACAGACAAGACGAAACAACCTAAACATCACAATCTATAATCATTGCATCTCCAAGCTGGAAGACTTACTTTCAGACAAAAGTAGACAAACTACCCAAGATATTACTCTTCCTGTCTACAGATGGCGCACAACAACATGCCTAAACTGCCTTGTCTGTTACATTTCCTGCAGACCGGTTGCCCAAGTTGGACTGAACCGGTCTGAATGAATGATATTCAGGAATTGTGGCTGCTTTGTATCAAGGCACTGTAGTTGTTACCGTAAGTCAACAAAGACTGGACAACTAACCAGTGTAGTCCGAAGGAACTAAGTGACTTTCTTGCCTTCTCTCATCTCTTTGTTTAATTTTTGCATCTAAATTCTGTATTTCTCTCCTGATTTGTGCGACAACAGCTGGGTTCTCTTCCTCCCACCATCCCTTCCCAGAGCTCTCTCTTACTCTCTCTTGCTCAGAATCTCATCAATCTAATCTGTACACATCCTTTCAGCAGGATCTCATCAGTAAAACAAGACGAGCAGGAGATTGATTTCACTGCGAACCGCAGCAGGAGAAAAACAAAATTAATGTGTCTGCTTGAAGATGTGAAGACGTTGTGCCTTTTTTTCCCTGGGAAGGAGCTCAAAAAACATTTGGCTTGGAGCTTGGAAAACTTATTGAACACAAATTGCTGCTTGCCCATATGCACAAGCTTTTATTTATGTTTCTGAGGAGGGATTAAAGTAAGCAGATTCATGAATGTGTCGGGCATACCGGTGCTTGAAGGCTGCCAGTCGTACTCGGGCCACCCGCGAATCTCCTTGTTGTTGTTGTTCTCCTTCTCCAGCCAATCAATGAGCGGTTTGAAGTACTCCATGAGCGGCTGGGCAGTCATTTTAGGTTGGCCCGTGACCATGGCCATAGCCTCTGGCCAGGGCTTGCTGAAGCCCAGCTTCATCACATCACTGCAGACATTAACACAGGTCAGAGAGGAGGGTCAGAGGAGACAGGGATCAGCAGCAAGAGTGTGTTTTAGAGATAATTACACATGCTGGCTCAACCCCTGAGCCACAGCCGCCCCATAATCATTTACAGTTACATTTAAGGGCATTTAGCAGATGTTTTTCTGCAAAGCAACTTACAGTAATTCATACATAAAGGACATAAAGGATATTTTGGGGGGTAAAGTGGTTCTTCGTGTACTCACCCCATCAGCTTCCCAGCTTCTTTAGACTTGTAGATATCGCAGGTATGTAGAGGCCCAGTGTGTTTGGCAGCATCACAGAGAGCTTTGTGGAACTGGAACTGAATGATGAAGCTCACAAAGTACCTGATGGAAGATCATAAAATGTGTACTGTCAGGACTAGGCTTTTTTGAAATGCCAGAAAAAATCTCAGCAAAACACAAAACCATCCGGTCACTTGTTGGTAATGGTGGCTGATTTTTTTTTTTCGAGCCATGTGAGTCAAAGCTCATTATCTTCTAATGCATGTTAATCTTATCTATCCACAGTGTGTTGAAGCAGTTATCAATCAGTGTGTGTTCAATTATCAGGCGGCCTATTTGTTCTGCCGAATCATGAGTGTTTACCTCACGTAGGGCACATTAGCAGGGATGTGGAACTTTGCACCTGGGTCGAAGTCGTCCTCAGTACGGGTTACGGGTGGAGCCAGTCCCTGGTACTTCATTCTGTAAAGCATTATGTAAGTTTAAAATTAACTTTTAGACTATCAAGAGAGTAACTGAGCTACTTAGATATGCACAGCTACAGTTAGCAGCAGTAAGCGGTTACTCTGGTCATATGCTGCCACTGATTATGAATTTGACAGCTGACAAATTCTTACAGATTGCACCGTTAATACATTTTTCTAGATTTTCCTAGAAACATTACACTTTGTTATTGTAACAATGGCAGTGAACGTTACCTGAGGTTCCACCACTCTTTATTGTACTCAGTCGGTGGGATGCGTCCGTCAAACACCTTCCATCTCCACTGATCCATCAGGTATCCAAAAGGCAGGAAGGCGATCTTGTCAAGCGCCATGCTCATCAGGAAGTTAATATCACTTTCTGGAGGAGGAGACAGAAACGTCAAAACCGCATAAGAATGTCGCATAATGATTTTGTAGAACTGTAGTCGGACTCGTGGTTGTGGTCACACACCAGTGTTGTTGCCGACTTTGTCCAGGAGGCCGATGCTCTGCAGATGTTTCGGCGTGGACACGGACAAGGCCAGCACGTCCCCAATGGCCTCGTGGAAGCCTGGGTTGGCTCCGTCGCGGAAGGACACGGGCTGGTCTTTGTACTGCAGGAAGTACTGGATGTGGCCCATCTCATGGTGCACGGTGATCAGGTCATCCATGGTCACGACGGTGCACTGTTTGATCCTGGGGACATAAACAAAGACACAGTTAGAGCAGCCTTATACCTCCAAAAACGTGGAACTACTGACCAAGAAACACCTTCATAAAGTGCAACATAAATCCCCATTGAGCAATCAAATCATGTCTGTGCTTGATTGTGCTTGGTTCACTGTTTTGTTGCTAAGTGTTTCATAACATTTGTGTAATCAACCTATGCGCTCAATAGCCAACCAATCAGTCAGGTTCTGAAAGGCGTATTTTACCTGAAGTCTTTGCGGTTATAGAAGTCCCATGCGGAGGCGTGGCACACCACTTGCCGTCCATCAGAGGGTTTCTCCAGCATGGACTTGTTCCAGAACTCCTCTGGCATAGGCAGCAGACCCAGAGAAGTGAAGAAATTGTCTGATTCCCTGAACATTCTTATGGCATCCCAGCCCTGAATGGGAAAAGAAGAGCATCAGTGATGATGTGTATGTTTGCACGAGTATGTATAAACAGTCTTGCAGGCGATGAGATGTTAATGAGATGTGAACATTTTGAAAATAACAGCAGATTTAGAAAGTAGATGATTGCACAAAATAAATGATGGGTCTAAAAGGATAATGAAAATATGTATACAGTATATTCATGCGTTAATCCATGTCAGTTATGGATGACTGCTTATCCTCATTCTGCTTGATCCACTTTGGACCACATCTGCACCTCTTAAGTGAAATAAACTGATCCTTGACCTCTGAAGCTGCATGGCGGGCGGTGGAATGAGAGCGTGTGTTCTTTGTTGCAATGGTGATCATTATGAAGAAGCTGCTCGATGTGTTCACTTACCTGTGCCACCATAGCTGGAGTGGCATCAACCTGCGTGGCACTGGGGTAGGGCATGACCAGATCCATTATGCCAGACCACGTCTGTGCCCACATGTTGCCTGGAAGGACAGAAGACAGCATTCTTACATCATATTTTTACAATTAAAAGAAGAGGTTACAGGGGCAAGTCGTCCTCTGCTCTGCCAGTCTTAAACCGAGTGGGATTTGTGAATTTGAGTCGGTCCAATCCCTAACCGTGTGGAACTGTCACACACAATCTCACGCTTGGCTCCTCTGAAAGCAAATTTAATCCCGCCTAAATCCAAACGCATCTACAGCCAACGACAGCATGTCAATGGGGTATGCTTCCACATAATAGGAGGGTTTGTGCTAAGATCCTTTAAATTCCATAGTGAAATACTGACTGAAGTGTGGTTTTGGCCTGTGACCTGAGCCTCAATGTCTGAAAGCCAGGAAGTTCCTCCTTGATACTTACCGAGCAAATGAGCGGGAATGGGTCCCTTCAGATTGATGTGCTTGGCGCCATACTTTTTGTAGAGAGCCCTGCGAACGTAGGCGTGCACGTTCTGATAGAGCGGTTCGAGCTCCTTCCACAGAGTCTCCAGGTCCTCCTCAAAGGTTGGGGCTTCATACAGAGAGCGCCAGAAGGCCCCATTGTCGGAGTGACCTACAGACAGTACCAAGGATGAAAACATAAATCTGTGAGGTGTCTTTTCAAAGTCAGTAATGTTGGCAATGCCGTTATGCAAACATGGCTTTTGAGAAAAGCTGCTAGGGGCAAGATCTCACCAGAGTAACTGCTAACTACTGCTAACGGTATTCTGCTCCATGACTGTAGTTACTGATAGCTAGTTAGCTAAATTAGCAGGACAGCTAGCCAAACTACGGGGGGGAGTGTGCTATCCTACCAACACAACAAGGGGGTTATGTGCCAGACTACTGAGGACCCTTCTGCAAGCTAATAGTGGGGACTCCAGGGAATCTTTTTTAGTTTTTGTACAGACTTAAACAAACAAGCTATTATTTGTTTTAGAGGCGATGGTAGGCCGAGACTAGCTGTTCCCATTGTTTGCAGTCTTTGTGCTAAGCTTAGCTAACTGGTTGTTCACAGAAGCTTCATACTGGTCTTACCCTACAGGCATGAAAGTGGTATCAACCCTCTCATTCTAACTCTCAGTAAGAACACAAATACCAACAAAGCGAATTTCCATAAAATGTTGACTCTGTATAGCCCAGAGAAATTGAACCAGCCACCTGCCATTGTCTACTGATGGAACTGGGTCACAAGTGGTTCTTTGACTCCACCAACATAAAATTAAAACCTAACCCTCACTCTGGAAAATGAAATTCTCACATTCATCTCTCCTGCTCTCCGGGACATTCTTGTATTTTTGTAAAGTTAGATGTAAAATTAAAGGTCATACCATTGAGTGTGGCAGCTTTGTTGGCCAGTTCGACATATCTCTTGTAATCCTGGCGAAGTACTTTGCCAGCGGAATCTCTCCATCCTTTCCAGGCGAACAGCAGCTCGTCATAGTCCCTGGACTCTGCCATGATCTTCTGGAGATCTGAAACAAAGCCCGTTCTTTTATTACACTCACTCAACCTACTGTCTACACTACAATGGAGCATGTGAATATACTTATCAATTAACAATAATTTGCCATTAATAATCTGGTATGTATTAACTACTGTTTGCACATATGTTCCATTTGCTTTATAATTTGTTGTATTTCTATATTTGGGATAACTCTTCACTTTGGCTTATATTATAGTTTTTACCTGGATCCAGGGGATGGCACCTCCCATCTTCTCGGCAGACCGTAGCCACGCTGTACTTGGTCTCCATGTTCGATAGAAGAGTGTTGTACTGAAAAGGTTAAGACACAAACTATTAAATAGAGCTGAAACTCTCAGAAATCATCTGTTTTTTTATATTTGATAACATAGTTGTTTATATTTGGTAAACAACTACGTTAGCTTTCCAAAGGATACCCAGTTGGAAGGGGGAAACATTTTACTCCAAACAATATGTTTAATTTACATAGTGACGACGGCAAAAGTCACAGGTTGTTTTTGAGTGCACCGGCCTTGCGTAGGCTGATACTTGTCTGACAAGCTCCTAGAGCTCCGCGTCTGGTCCAAAAAATGCCTTCCCCTTCATTACGACAGTACATTTTGCAGAAGTTCACAAGCACACAGGCAAATAAATTCATGTAAGCTCTTGCTCCTAGGAAAACAGGTTTAAAACACAAATTCCCCACCTATATCTGCAGTGTATGTGTAACTGTTTTAATTGCTGTCTCTCTACCATACTCATATTGGACTGGCTGGGTTTCATCTAAACGGGGAACACCCAGAGAAAGTTTTTAGACACTTAGTCAAAATTTCAATGAGAAGAATATATTATCTCGTACAGTCTGCAGGCTAATGTAAGCAAATGTAATGCACTTCAGTAGACAGTCTATAGTTACCAGATACTTGTTACCTGCACACACACATCTGCATAGACACATCTGCAAACACATACCTGGAGTAACTGTTGTGCTGGGTTGACTTTCCGGACTAAGATATGCTTGTGACGGCTGTTCTGCCTGTGTTTAGTGCTTTCCATTAATGGTCTGGTACACAGAGTAAATGTGTCACTACTGTAAGATCTAATTTTGTTTATTTTGGGTTAGCATCATTACCGTTACTACCTACAAATTCTCTCATCAGCTAGATAATGTGAGCTAGTGAACTAGCTATTTGGTTGTTGTTTCTAAATGTCACTCAGACATAAGCTTTCATTGCAGTTATGTTCATTACAGTCAACATGTCTTGCTTTTCTGGGAAAACTGAGGCTTCCCTGCTAAAAAAAAAAAGAAAACAATCTCTGCTTCCAGAGCAGCTCTGTTTTGAAGAAATAAATGGAAAACTATTTCTTCCACACCTCTTTCAGTTCTGCCGCAGGCAGAGCGGCCCTCTCAATGTCGCTGAGTTTTTTGATGATGCGTTTGACTGAGGCATCTTGGAAGTCAGTGGTGTCGTACATTCGGGCCTTCTCTCCATACTGCAGGGTGTGGGCTGACATCTCCAGGTTCTTCTGAAGCTAAGGCAGAATAACGAATACTATATTTAATTTTTTTATTTTTAATGACATGCCAGAGAAGCAAAGTGACTGGATGGATGGACGGATGGATGGATGAAAATATGTTTTATATAAAAAGGACAGATGGGTACTTATAAAGATAGAAACATGCACACATTGATTGATTAATGACTCGTTGATTCAGCCAATTGTTGATTGATTGACACAGTTTTGATTTACCAATCATTTTATTGATTATTTTACTTCATGCACGAAATCACCATTACATGCAGAAGTCCTGATTGATGGGAGAGGATGCTTGGACAGCGCTAAGGTGATTTCATTGGAGTCGGCCTGTCGGAGGCTCTCACCATCGCCTGCTTATTGGCTTCGTTGATGTCGGTGTTGTACTTCCACGAGGCCTCAGTGTAGGCGTTCCACACACCCTCAGCTGTGCTGTTGTAGTCGTCTAGAAATTTCTTTGCATCGAGCTCATCTGTATTCTTGCCTAGGTAAACAAGTAGAAGGCCAAGTTAGCCGAAATGCTGTAAATAAAGGTCCATGTCATTAAGTCTGAAAGGTACTGCCACATTTAAGAAAATTACGATGCACGACTTGTAATTACAATGTGTAAATGCGCTAGCTTCTTCGTTTCTTTAGGCGTTTGCTTCAAATGGAAGAGAAAGCTTCACATTTCTGTTTGTGTGAATGCAGAGAAATCCTGTGGGACAACAGTGAATCGGATCCATCTTGCACAGTCAAATTTTTATCCTAACTCTCTTACATGGTGTTTTGTTTCAAATGCAGCTTTTGCCCTTATGTTGTTTATATCCTTCCAGATAATGTAAATGTATTTCATCTTCTGTTATCCTTTATATCCATTCATTCGGAGCAGTACTCTTACCAACGTCCTCAGGGTAGCCCTCAGGGATGGGTGGGACCCAGTTGAAATCAGGCCATCCCAGTGTCTCACCCACATTTTGTTTTTCCAGCCACTTAATAATTGGATCAAAGTATTTCATCAGCGAGTTGGCGTCCAACTTGTTGGTGCCGATGGCCTCCTGGAGCACCTCGGGCCAAGGTTCGGAAGAGCCAGCTTGAAGAATTTTCCTGGAGGAGGGTAGAAAGAGATTGTATTACACCATCACTGCTTCCATCAGCCACTGCTCTGTGTAATAATCAGATTACTAACTTTAGAATGGCGCCTGCTTCTGCGGAGCGGTAGATGTCACACGTGTGCAAGGGACCGGTGTGATTGGCTGCCTCACACAGTTTTTCATGAAGCTGAAACTGCAGGATGAAGCTGACAAAATACCTGCAAGGGGGAAGAATTCAGTGCATTAGACTATTAGAGACTATTAAAATCATACTTCAATACACAGACTGCAATACTAGATCAAAAATGACCCTTTGACTGTAGATGATAAGAAATGTTGTAAGCATGTTTTTCAGCAACCGCAACGTGTGTTGTGCAAACTGTCATTCCCAACATTGTTAAAGAAACCAGCCGGGATCAGAGGCTTTTCTTCTAGATCCTCCTGCCTCTGCAACAAGCTTCCTGCTATTGTAGACCTACTGTATTGTCTAAGAGCAGACTTAAGTGCCAGTAATTCAGTCCAGATTACAGGACACAATGACTTAATTCCCAGCTCACCGGCCCTTCTTGCATGTTCTTCATACCTTACTGTTATATCCCTCCCAGCCCTGTTTTTATGTGCAGGCACGTACACAATCACACACTCATCATGATTGTGCACTGAAAAGGCTCCATTTAACGGAATTTAAAATGTTAAAGCTCTCTGTGACAGTACAGGTAATGCACTAATCAGACTGCTGGGAAAATACTAAGTATCAGTTAGCCCAGGTCGATTGTTTTCATCTTCTCTGCGTGGAAAGTATGAGATTGTCGTGTGGGTGGAACAGGATGTTACCTGATGTAAGGTGTGTTTCCAGGGATGTGGTATTTTGCCCCAGGATCCAAGTGGTCCTCTGTGCGCTTGGTGGGTGGGCAGATGCCTTGATATTTTGTCCTTTAAAATGAAATAGACAGATTTAGAGCATACTGGCATGGGTTATATAACTAAGACTTGACGTTCTGGAAAGCTACTGAGCCTATAATGATTTTTTTATGAATCCATCATGAATTCATTGCTGTGTTTGTCAGCAGCACCTCAAGCACAGTCATATACTGTTACTGCAGAGCAGCCCAACTTCATCTGTTGGGACTGAGATTTGCTTAGTGTCACCAGGAGGAAAGGAGTTATGGAATTGGGACTTCTCATTGTTCCAATGGCACATTATCCCAAAAACCAAACGCCCATTGCTCCAAAAGTCTTCTCCTGCATCCTAGTAAGACCCACCCTACTCTGCCTCTAATTGGGTAGTGTTCATTGTTTGGTTAGTGTTATTCTTAGATGGCTGGTTTGATGGTTAGAGTAAGAAATAAATGCAGGGTCAGAACCAAGTCAGAGTCAAGTACAGATGGATCTGTACAGAATATGGGTGAGGAAAAAGTAAATTTTCAGACCGCAGTGTTTCAGCATCATTGGCCAATGGACCAATTACATTGTAGCTATGGAATATCAGTGATATTCAGTGGAAAATATATTAAATAATCTGGAAACAATATGAAAAGAATCACAATCACAGTAATGAACATAAAGAGAATTATTATCTGAATCTCAGTTATTTACAGATTTAAGTCATTTTCTCAACATGTTTGAAGATTCAAACTATTGCTAGTTCATTAGCTTAGCAACAATGGACAACGACTTGCCTGACTATGTCTAAATGCAGTAGCCTCCTGGTATCTACAGGTTGTCTTGCAAGCTCAAGAACAAGACTCGAGGAAGCAACTGCACCCATCCAAGAGAAAGTCTTGGTAGATGGATTTTATTACCTTCAGACGGAGCCAGGCTAGCTGTTTTCTTCATTTCCAGTCCGGGCTAACCAGCTAGCAGTAGCTTCTTATGCCATGAGAGTAGTATCGCAGTACTTATTTTACTCTCAGTAAAAAAGTAAATAATAATAATGTTTCCCAAAAATGTCAAACTATTGTAGGTATATTAAGCTTTTGCTTAACAGCTTACCTGAGGTACCACCAGTCAGCGTTGTAGCGGTCTGGGGGTGTGCGTCCACTGAATACACCCCATCTCCACTGGTCGATGAGGTAGCCGAAGGGAAGGAAGGCTATCTTCTCCAGGGCCATCTTTAGCAAGTAGTTGGTATCAGTTTCTGGAGGAACACAATGACGCATTCAACTTTTTAAATATCTAAGGATGAATAAGAAGACATCTATTTCAAGGGTTGGATGTGATTTATTTCTATTGCTTTACCAACGTCAGCGGTCACACTGTCAAGCAGTTTAATGGTGTGCAAATGTTTGGGTGTGGAAACAGAGAGAGAAAGAACATCGCCAATAGCCTCGTGAAAACCAGGGTTGGCTCCTCGACGGTAGCCAACAGGCTGGTCCTTATACTGCAGGTAATATTGGACGTGCCCCATCTCATGGTGCACAGTGAAGAGCTGCTCCATTGTCACTGTGGTGCACTGCTTGATCCTATAGAGGAAGAAATAGCAATACAATTAGATTTTGAGCCTATCAAGTTGAATAAACAGTGGGTTAAGTCCATGCTCAATGCCCAGGCATGTAGGTGTTGACCAATCAGAGCACAATGGGCTTAAAGATACAGGCAGTAAAACGGAGCGTTGAGGCAGAGGGTGAATAGAGCTGCTGCAGCAATGGACAGAATGAAATAAAGTATTTTATGAACATGAAGTTAAACCTGAAAATTAGCATAATATGGGACCTTTAAGTTTGCTTGTTCATTAGCATTGCATTAGGTGGAACTCTCACACTAAATTATTTTTTTTTTACCTGAAGTCTTTGCGGTTGTAAAAGTCCCAGGCGGACGCATGGCACACCACCTCTCGACCCTCAGGCTTCACCAGCATGGATCCTTCCCAGAACTCCTCAGGCATCTTTTCCAAACCCAGAGAGGTGAAGAACTCCTCAGCCACACGGAACATGTGCGTGGCATTATATCCCTGTGAAGAGCAAAAACACACAAATCAGGTCAGTGCTATCATACAGAAAATATAATAGCCTTAAAACTGAGAAGGTTGGATTGATTTCTGATTTATGGTGGCATTTTTCCGCTGGTGATGTAACTGTCTGCGAGAGCCAACAGAATTATTATTTTTCCCAATTCAATCCAGTGGCAAAAAAAACTCTTTTCCCCCCTGACTTACTTGTTTGACCATTTCATCAGTCACATCGATGTTGGGTTTGTCAGGAAATGGGATCATCATATCATAAATATTGTTCCAGGTCTGGGCCCACATATTTCCTGAGGGTGAGGAAGAGAACACACTTAAACAACAAACCCTAGCTTGTTATGTGATACTGCGCTCGGAGGCACTGTAGGAAATGCCTCATTCACAGTAACGAGATAAGCGCATAACGTTACTCCCCGTGGTGTGTTGCCACTTTTATTATTATTCTGAGTTTGAATTGTCCCCAGCATGTGTGATTAAGTGCTTGATGATTTTCCAAGTTTGAATGAAATAATGAGTGCTTATGTTTGGGACTATCGTAGGACAGGCAAATTCCCAATGAAAGGGTTAAATAAAATAAAAATCAAGAGCGTGGAAAAATGAATGACCCTCATTTGCTCTGACTGTCCTCGCTTTCCTGGCTCTTGTGAGCAGATCGTATGTGTTAGCAGCATAAATGTTCTGTCGTACCTAGCAGATGAGCAGGAATGGGTCCTTTAAGGTTGATGTACTTGGGGCCATACTGTTTGTAGAGCTGGCGGCGCACAAAGGCATGCAGGTTCTGGTAGAGGGGCTCAATGGTCCGGTAGAGCTGCTCGAGATCTTGCTCAAAGGTCTCAGTCTCGTACCAAGAGCGCCAGTCAGCTCCAGTGTCCGCAAATCCTAAATAGGATGAAATCTTATTGCTAATGCTATTTCTTGAATCTCGTCTTCACAGTGTAAAAGGTCAAAAGAAGTTCTTACCGTCAGCTTGAGAGGCTTTGTTGCTGAGCTCCACAAACTTGGGGTAGTGCTCCCTGAGAGGTACACCTGATGCGTTGTGCCAGCCCTCCCAGGCGTAAAGCAGCCTCTTGTAGCTCCTAGAGTTGGCCATGATATCAGTAAGTTCTGCAAGATAAAAAAATAAAAGAAATGCAACAAGGCCTCAGTCATGGAGAAAAGGACTGAATATGAAGGGAAGCGGACCTAATCTGGTGCACAAGTTTTTCCTAAAACAATCAAGATGTGTTGGCGTTTAGATGACTTCATGCTCTCTCAGCAGGAAAAACAGACACATTATGCTAGAGATTAGCTTTGAGTTATGACAGCTCCATGACATTCTGAGCGTCATGTAAAACAACATTTATTTTCAAAGTGCCAGAAGGAGGAAACAAAGGTGAGGCACATGAGACAGACCACATATGAAGGTGGAAATGGTCTGTTTGTTGTTGTAATGGCTCTTTGTTCCTCTGTTACAACATGCACCAACGTTCCTTTTAGTTTCTAAGATTGTTCCAAAGTTCATGAAACCAATAATTATAATGGGGACCGCAGCATTACAAAAGCAATTAGCTTAATTATGTTTACAAGTATTATTTCTTAGGTCGAAATAATTGTTTTTGCCATCTTGTCGTAGTGTGTGTGTGTGTGTGTGTGTGTGTGTGTGTGTGTGTGTGTGTGTGTGTGTGTGTGTGTGTGTGTTGGAGAGGAATTCTCACAATGACTTTAGGCAGGGAAACACAGAGCCATTGTTCAAGAAGCACGCCGCCCACGTTAAAAGCTACTGACATGCTGTTTCTATAGCTTTTTACTTAACACCCATGGGCACATCCATAACACTTCCTCTGGAGACCTCTCTGAAGTCGTTTGCCCATCCTGCTTTCTTTCCCTCGTGCAGATACGATCTTAACCACTTACAACTGTTTTTCTTTCTAGACTTCCCCCTCCACATTGTTTCATATTCCTCAAAGTTGCTCTGTTCCTGTTTTTTTTCCTCTAAGAACTGTATTGTGGAGTTCGTGCGTTTCGATGCTCAAAACTGAGCAATTCTGTACTAAATTTACTCACCAGGTTCCAGGCTCCAGCTGACGTTGGGCTCCGGGTGCACCTTAGCTGTTGAATAGATACTGTCCATGGTGCTGAGGATTGTGTTGTACTAGAGACAAGAAAAGGAGATTGAAAGATTGAAAGAGATTGTTTTTTTGCTGTTCAAAACACAAAATATGAATACCAGAATTCACAGCAGTTTTCAGAGAAAGACAAACTAACCTGTTCTCTTTCTGCCGTGGGCAGGTTGGCAACTCCCAGTATCTTGATCTTCTCCACCAGTTTCTTGTCTTTGGGGTCATTGAGAGCATCAAGTGTGGCTTTACTGAAGAGCTTGGCTTTTGCCCCCCATGCTGATGCGAAGGCCTGCTCTTCAAGGGATGCTTTTACCTAAAGACGAGAGGAGGAAGTCAATAGTAACAACAAATCTTGTAGAGTCAGTCGTCGTTTATCTTAACCGCGACCGACAGCAGGGAATATACAAAACATTTCCCTATTTATATAATCATTATATGATATCTATTTTTATAATAATGATGTGTGTCAGCAGGAGAAGGTGGGCAGCGATGAGGGTGCTGGGAGGAACGGGACACATTTGCTGAGGGGTGTCGAAAGGAACCACATGCAGCTTAGTGAGGCCAAGATGGAGGAGGAACTGACGGTAGACAAAAAAGGGGCATGTTTGACGGGAAAGAACCATTGACCATTGTTATACATTTAGTTGAGTTGGTTGAAACGTCTCAATTTATGAATGCAATTGGATTTAAGCCTTTATGTTGTAATTTTAATTTGCCCTGTATCCAGTAGTTTGGTTTTCTTAACAATAACCAAAATGGCCTGATCGAGACGCGAGCATGGCCGCCTAGTCTTGATACGCAATTCCAATACCAACAGCATGTCTTCATCTTGGGATTTAATAAATTCTTTGACAGCTGCACCAACACATCTTTCCCCTGGGATCAATAAAAGTGCTTCTCCTGTCTATTGGGAGCAAGGACAGAGGCAGAATAACCCGACTCAAGGATAATATTGTCAAAAATGCCTTCACAGCTCAAGAGCACATGCTCATATGTGGCCTCAACGAATCTCAGGAGCTTTTTTTTATGGCACTCTAGAAGGTCGCGGACACATTATAGGCATTCTCAACAACCGTGCTGGAAGAATGGATGGGGTCAAGGCTGTTGTCGACAGTATATGTGTTTCACATTGATTTGCTCCTATTCAAAATGATGAACTACTGCTGTATTGTTACCGCACTATGTGTCCCTGATGCTGAACCACTGACCTTTTATTTTCCTGAGTTTTATTGTAATGGAGCAAGAGGCACGCCATCTGATGGTTTAAGATTATGATCGACCTAGAGGTCATTCACAATCTACCTGTGAGGCGATCTCGATATATAATGTCCTCTTGCCTCTGCTTCCAATCTTTACCTTTGACTTGCAGATCTGCGCTGTGTGAGCATACCAATAGTTGGATGTAGCCAACTAGATGGCTATCCTGATTGGACGAATTACTTCACTTGGCTCTTCTTTGTGTGACTGACTGTAAACAATAATGCAATGTGAGCTATATCTAGTAGCATGGCGGATGAGGTGATTGTGTCTGAAAAATAACTATCTTTAATGCAATCTTGAGTTTTAAAGGTACTACGAACAAATGGGAGCGCCAGTGTAACCGCTAACTGCTGCTAACTGAAACCGCCTTTAGCTGTTGCGCTCATTTAAATGTGTCTCTAGCGGTTGTATTCTGACTCTGTCCAGACTGGGACCTCAAGCACAGATTGCTGTCGCTTTTTGTTGGCCCTCCACCTCTTGAAGGACAATGTGGCTAGAGGCTAACTGATTAGCATGCTAATTTCAGTAGATTTTGCAATACATGGACATCAAAACTTTAATTTCTTCACATCCTGTCGATAAATGACGTTATTTTTTTAATGTTTTGAACTAAAAGTCTTACATATTGCACCTTTAATCCTTAAAAATTGAGAAATTTATTGGCTATTCCCAGTCTTGTCATCATCTACGCCACATTTCAAAAATGAGAAAAGATTGCGATATTGATTGGTTTTTTTTGGCCACTTCTTGTTGTGGCTCAATACTTTTATGTTACTGTTAATAAAATGTAGGCCGCACTAGTTAAGTCATATATATCTGGGAAACTAGACAATCTCTCAACCCGCACTAATGTCTATGTGACCATGAGTCAGTGGTGAGTTACCAGTTGCTCAACACACGCGCTGATGAAACTGACAGGACAGTAGCTTCTTTCCGGTTAATGTTTTCATTGAAGCCTATCTTATCTGTCTTTCTCCCATGCCTTCGCTAAAATAACAGCATGAGGGAGATCTGGTGACAGTGAGTTGAAGCATTAACTCTGACCTTTGTGCTCTTCCTCTCAAGTTTTGTCTTTTATCTCAATCGCTTTTTCCAGCTGGCCTACACCCCTCCATCCAATCCACCCAGATAATCGCGTTCTCACATAAAGAAACACAGTAAAGATAAGGCGGAAATGACTTTTGATTTTTTTTACTGCTGATTGTCTTCCCCTCCCGAGGTCTTTTCATTTGTTAGGAAGCAAGCGAGATAATTTCTCCATAAACAAATCCTCATAATCATTTACACTTTGGACGCTTGACCTGCTTGGAAAAGTGGACTTGACTGCATCTTTACAAACTGAGCCTCCACATCCTCGTTTAAAGCTAAATACACTAAAATAATGAGTTGTTTGAAGGTATTTGCATCTGAATTTCCTTAAGCTTGTCACAAGAAAAAGCTGGCAGTGTGCAGCGAATTCGACGCACTGAGCCTCAGGTGACAGGTCTGACTGTGACATGTGAAGACGGCTGCACACTGGGGTTCAAAGGACAGTCAGTCACTGATATCCACTCTCATCGGTTTTTATTCAGCATGATTAGAAGCTTGTGAGCTGATCCTGGCTCTGTTTGATCGTCTGCACGTCCAACCTGAGCCTCATTTGCAGCAAATTACCCTCACCTCTGAAAGCCGCATGGGACTATGGAGAAAGCGCGCATGTGTTTGTGTGTTTGCATGTGTCCTGTAAATGCATGAGTGGAGTGTACACGCTGTGATCTAATCTGCTTTTTTATTCTAAAGGCTTCGATGCCATGGATTTACAGTTGAATGCCAGCATTCGAACATTTCTATGTCGGGCTGAGTAGCCGTGCGTCCCCCCTGGCTGCCACATCAGATGAAGCTCAGTGCTCTGATCCACTTTGATCCTATCTTTGAATCGCCCAGGAAAAAAAAAAAAGAAGAGAGAAAATCATGCTCCTACATGGCAACTACAAGCCCGCTCATCTTTCACCTGACATCTCGGCTCATCCTGGAGAGCAGAGGGTGCATTCTGCAGCCTGACCCTGTTGACACCGGTGGGGTGGGGGCCGCATGTACACCTGTTATATATGTGAGGAGACCAAAGCTCTGGGTAGTGTACTGAAATTCTGTTGTGACAGCTGTCCAAGCACACTCAGAAGAAAAAAACCCAAAAAGAGGGACTTTTCTTCCCCGAGTGTGTTTTGTGGATTATTTGCTTTCACGCGTTTACAGATGAGTAAGTCTGTATTGTTTGCACGTATCCTGAGCCTGAAGGCAAGCCAGTGCACACCTCCACGCTTGCGGCTTCATGGCCAGTATCCTGTGCGCCTTGACTTCTGTGTTTATGCAAACGACTCTCAGGCACATGATGAGATAAAAAACTGTAACACCATTACAGTCTGCTATTGATGTAATGTCTCGTAGCTCGCCTCTAAATAGCCTCATTTTGAATTTCTGCAAAAGGTGAGGCGTTTTATTGGCTGCTAACATTGCCTCATGAGACCATAAAGACTATCAGCGTGTGTAAAACTGCGATCTAGAGCGAGTGCCTCCATCTGGAGAAACCGTATGGAGCAGGAAAATATCATAAAACAGACGGTTAAGCTAATAAACAGCCGACATAATAGCACGTAAGACCGCCTGGAAATTCATTCACAACTTGTAGACGTTCGCTCGGCAGGCGCTCAGTTCTGTTTTACATTTCCAGCAACACACAAGCTGAGTTGGCTGCACTGGGAGGAAACTGAATATGTATTTCTGGAGGGAGATGAATAGGGGTGATCTCCAAGTCATGCGGGGCTCAGCTCCACAGAAACCCCTTGACCATGCATGCATTTATGGGGACGAGGTGCCAGTGGCTGGCGAGAGCTGATCTCAACGGGCCAATTCCGAACCAGCTGTGAGAGAAAAGGTTCGGTTTGTGTGCGTGCTGGCACGCATCTTTAATGGCTGTGGCCGTGCGTGCGTAATGGCTGTGCCACACGATGCAGTGGCTGCTTTGGCGTTGCTAAAGGACATTGCCAATGCGCAATTTAGGTCATAGCGAGTTTTCAGGAGCCGCACTGATGCTCTGGCCCGCGATGATGACCACTCATCAAGCATAGGGTGCGCGGGAATCCACTCTCTTCCAACACCAGCTCGCACACTCTCAATCTTGGCCTCTCGCTTGAAATCAGACCAGTTTTTTTAACTTCTCCGAAGCCTGTGGCTCTGAACTTGCGACCTTCACAACGTCTGTCACTCTCTGCCTTTTCAATTGCTTAATTTTTAAGCTTAAGCCTCCAAGTAATACTCTTTATAGCTGACAGTTTACTACAAGTTCACAGTCCGTTGAATGGCGCTTCCTGTTCCTTCAACTGCTTATTTGCTTTTGACATTTCTCCTCAACACCAAACTACATTCTGGCCCTTTAAATGCGGCTGGTAATTGGGGGTGTGTTTAGAGTCATTTATCGTAAATTTCGGGAGTGGTCAGACGCGTGTGAAAATTTCAGGATGATTTGAGGTGCACATGAGGTTTATTAATTATTAATCTGTCCACAATACTGCGTATGCATGTTTCCTGTTATGTGTGTACACAGATTTCCACACCTTAATATTCACAGAGTTTTATAAATTTGGCCCCAAGGAGTCGTCCTACCTGAAGCTGGGAGTTGGCGTCCGTGATGTTGGTGTTGTAGTTCCAGTTGGCAGAGACGCTGTAGAACAACACCTCCTCGGCAGTTGTGTTGTAGTCATCAAGGAATGTTAGTGCACTAATATTGGTGTCGGTGTAAGTCCCTGGCAGCCATTCATCTCGCAGAGCCTCAGAGTGCCCCAAGACTGGCAGCAGCAGCAGCACCGTCCACACGAACCTGTCCCGACTGTTGCCCATGGTTAGCATCCACCAAGGGAAGAGTGGGAGAGAAAAACTGGAAAGTGAACGAGTTGTGGAGCTAAAAATAACACTTGCTCCAGTGTTTGAGAGTACACCTTCCCCCCGGAGCTGTTGTCTCATCCACTCCTTCGCTGCTCCCTTCTTAGCCTCCCAGTCTGGCTGCTGGTTAAATGCACAAAAGCCAAAGTGAGCTTCTTTTAAAGTGCCAGTTTGACCCAGCCCACACTTCTCTGCAGCCGCCCCTCTTTACCACTTTACAGCACAGGACACATTTGCCCCCACTTGCCTTCCCCTCACCACTATCTCTTCTCCCTCCCTTCTTTTTCTGTTTACCAGCCTGTCAGGATTCAGACAGCAGGCTGTGTCTTTGATAAGATTCACGTTTTCTATAACTGCAGGAAGATGAGAGATAAGATATGACACACCGGTGCAGCGGTGTGCCTGATTGCCTGCCTGCCTGTGGAGCGGCGGATCCTCAATAACCCCGCACTGGAGAGTCTGGGAGGGACTCCACATACTTTGCTCTCAGTTCCCTCCTTCAGCTTAGTGACAACAGAGGGAGGGGGGTGAGTGAAAGGGAGAGGGAACAGGGGGAATGAAACGGGAGAGTGTGACAGGAGTGAAGGCTGAGGGGTTGAAAAGGCTGGAGGAGATTGGCAGAAAAAGTGAGATAGAGTCACAAGAAGAGTGAAAGGGGCTCGAGTTGAATTGGCTCTTTTGTGGAGAACCTGAGTTTAGTTCAGCACAGCTTTCACTCTGTGATCCGAGGAAAAAAATGTCTGTCGAATTCTTACCATTTCTCATTTCTCAGGTCAGCCTATTAGTGATCAAAAGTCTGCAAAAACTCCCCCACCCTCAGTGACTGACAGTTGCAGTTTCTCTTTAAAGTACGAGAACGTTCACAGCTGTCAAGCAGAGGAGGGATTTTCAATTCTTGGCGTCTTTAGAGTCAAAATCAAAAAGTGCACAGTCCCACTGAACTGTAGCACACAGTGAGCCTTATTCCATTGGCTGTCGCACAGCAACTGTCAGTGCAAAGGGAGCAGCTTCTATCAGTCACCGTCTGACAGCGCGTGCTGCACATTCAATCATCCACAAAGTATTCATTACAGTGGTCGGGGGAAATATTCCACTGAGCTGTTCATTTCCTCCACCTGAGGGAAGAAGAAACACATGTGTGCACCTTCTTGCCGTAATTAGTCCTGAATAAACAAACCATATTTACTGAGTCGCTCTTAATCTCAAATTGAGCCGTCACACTGTCTCATTCATCCGGAATCCTCCGAGAGAGCAGAGCGAACGAGGTTACCGCACACAGAGCCGCTCGGTGCAGATTCAATGAAGGCGTATTAAAGCCCATTCTGAACATGATGGGCTGTTTATGAAGCACAGCGTGCAGCAGTTTGAGCAAATCACACAGGGTGTTTTTTGGCACAGGCCAACCAGCATTAACTCGTTTTGACGGATGTGTTGTGACGTTTTGAAGTGATTTTTTTAATTGGTTGATAATTATGAGATCAAACCCCCCATATTTGATGCCAGCGCGACGTCACGGTGATTCGGCCCGTAGTGGGTTTAAAGGGACAATTTGCGGCAATTTGCATGCATTAATCTCGTTTTCAATGGCCGTAGGTGAGCGGAATGTAAGATGACGTGAATAATGAGAGCTTCCCGTCTCTCTCGCCTGCCTCTACAAGCCTGTGGATGATGTTCAAATGAGTTTTTTAATGCTGCTAGACTGTGGATATCTGTGTTTTTATTTCTATGTTTCTATGTTAGCTTAGAAATGGAGTTTGCTAACATAAATGAGCAAGACACAGAAGTTCCACAGAGCTCCTTTAATCAGTTGACTAATTACACCTAAGGGATTCACAGGAAAACAATGAACGCAAATGTAAATATTCGCACTTCCTTTGGCTCAGTGTTGTTCTCCACCAACTCCTGAGTGAAATAGCCGCCTCTTTAGCTGCTAAATCCTCCCTTTTCCCTCACCAGCTGGCTGCTAACCATGTCCGTCTGACATTTAGTGCTAACTCACAGCAGATATAAACTTTTTTTTTTTTTTTAAACAGCTGCCTTCTGCAGCTGGAAATGACGAACCAAAACATTAATGCTGCATCTCGTAAAAACCAGGGGAGGGGAACTGGAGATCCGAAAGACAATTCTCTGCGGGCTCATCACCACGAGCGACCCAATTCACATCACAGCGCAGTTATTTGATCCGTTGTTCGTGTACTAGTGACAGCAGCTTTAAATCTATGCTGCTTGTCACACACTGTTTTTCAGCATGGCATTCAGCAGATGTGTCCTGGGTGTCAGCGTGACGGATGTCTCTCACTCCGCACTGTGTGTAACCATGGGATGTGTTTAACTTCAATAACACCACAGTTGTCATTCATTGTAAGTGCATTCAGTCAGTTGGAGTTTCCTGTCACATTTACCCTGTAATTCCTTTTACGCTTTGACACACCATGTTCACACGCTGTTGAAAATCTACCAACCAGCTAATCATTCACTCGACCCTGACAAGAGACTCGGTCAGATTACAGGAATTTGTTGAACTTTGAATAAGAATTAAAAAATAAACCATCATGAGCCTGCAGAAAGCATGTGACTATATTGTTTCATCTTGGCAATTTCTGTAACTTTCAGTCACATTTTTAGTTCAAATTATACCATATTTAAAGTTCTTTAAGTAGTTAAGCCACAAAAGAAAATGAAAAAAGTGTTTATATTTTCTCACTGTCATTAAATTAAGTTAATGTCTATTTGAGTTTGCAAGAGAAGGTGCCAATGTAATTCATATTAGCAGACCACCCGTACACAATACACTTTCTGAATCTGTTACAGGCGAAAAACAAACACGTGCTGTCCCTGCAGCTCACTGCGCTCAGATCTCAGGGGTGAACTGTGTTGAACAGGAAAAACACTGACAGTTAGCACTGCAACAAAACAAGGGAGTGTCTCTGAGCTCTGCAGTGAAGCCACTGAAGCAGTGACTGAATGAGGCCATAAAATGTGATAATGTTGAAATGAGCGATTTTATATTTTATAGAAACTTTTTTTTATCATAGTTGTGGAAAATGTGTTAAAGATGCAGTACATAGTTTTGGGGAAGACATAACAAACTAAATAAACTATTTTTGTTCACATGACTTAATAAACTGATTAAACAAACTAAATAAACAAACTCTCTTTACTGTCATGACTGATTAAACTGAACAAACAAACTGACCTTAAAGGACATGATTTCACACTAATTTACTTTGTTTATATTAGGCGGACCCTGCCACCTTTCTAGCTTCAAACAGTGTTCAGGGAACTTTTCCTCTGAGAACAGTTTGTTTACTCAGATATGGAAAAAAAATATATATTTCAGAGTTTATATTAAGACCTCATTAATATTGTAAGTATTATAATTATGAGTTCGAATTTATTTTTCGAAAACTACATAGTGCCCTTTAACGTCTGCAATCATAAATCAAATTGTCTGAAAAGAGAGAGAAAAATCTAGTAGGATATGTGTTGCTGTCAAAGATCTCATCATTTCTTTCGCCCCGTAAAATAATGATGACTCACCAGTGTTGCTAACTACATACCTGTGGCTAGGTTATATTTTGTGCAGCTAAAATTTCCCAACACAAACATGCTAGCTAACTGCAGTGAGTGCTAAAGATTGCCATGTCAATGTGGTTTCTTACAGGTGAATGAAACGTGAGGTAGTTGATATGGAGCCCCTGAGCATGTCATTTTGCGGCTGACCCAGTTAGCACAAGGCACAAACCTGCAGCGGTCAGGGGGGACTAGTGCACTGGGTAGCCTTTTATGACTCAGGAATGTGACCGGTGTCTTCCACACGGCTAGGCTATATATTGCTAAAGCTAATAGCGAGCTAATGGCACAAGAATGGCATAGGAAGTGCAGCTAAAATCTGCCAATACTGACTAGCTAGCTCGGCAGCAGTGAGTACCAACAATAACCATGCTTGTTATTTAATCTACATGCATTGCGATAATGTTAGGCGTTTTCATAAATGTCAATGAAACATGAGGTACCGTAGTTGGGTATGGTTAGCAATGACAAGGATGCGCTGCACTCACAGCACACAGCCCTGAGCCTGTTGTTAAGAGCTAACCAGATAATGGCTATTTTTCTTGTATTAATATGATCGTGGCGTTAAACTATATTTATTAGAGGAAAGAAGGTAAGAGAGCTTGCTGACACTACACTAGCTAGTGTTAGTGTTATCATTTCATGTATTTTTCTCTTGCTAGTCCTTACAATCTTACCAACCTCAGCTTTCAATGGCTAAAAAAAAATAGCAATTGGAAGAGTTTGGTTTACTTTTTAAGGGAGACTGTGAAAATCAGACAGTCTTGTCAGTTAAATTCAAGGCTGCAGCTCACATTCCCCAGGTTCGTGTCAGTCTGCTGGTATTGATTAGTAAAAGTCATGAGTCAATCAAAGTATCTATGAACCTTGATATTCACACATGAACAGTAAATTAATATTTATGGCTTTATTAGGTCCAATATGTCTATACGTGTCATTCAGTGAAGGTCTCTAAATTGAAACGTCTAAAGCAGAATGTCTTTTATGGCGATATTATTCTAGTGTTGCTGTTGATAAGATGTCTCTCTCTGGAATTGATAAAGACGCCATTTCAAAGATGCTGACATTTTACTTTTGAGGTAAGTAAACTCAAGAGAACTTAGTCTAACAGACACAAGGTTGGGTGGCAAATAAGTGAACTAACACTGACTGTGATGTGGTTGCTTTAAAAACCACTGATTGAAGCTGAAGCGTCAGTTTGATCAGAACTGAGATTGAGCCTGCTCAGCTGAGTGGTGTTTGTCAGCTCAAGGCACAGGGAGTCATTACCGCCTCACAATGAGACAGGGAGAGCAATTACGTGAGTCGCTCTGGGTCACAATGAGTTCAGATTTGGATCACTGGATTAAAGTCACAGGTCTCTGTGCTGTGTCTACCCAAGGGAGGAAGAACCAGAAAGATATCTATTAAGCCAAAAAGCAGATATCTTACAAGGGATAACATATCTCACACACACACACATGCTGATGTTTTTAGAACCCTGAGGCACATGTCTAACATGTGAACAGACTAGACGGGTTACTTATTGACAGAGTACATCCTATCTGGGCTGATAGAGATGGAAGGAGCGCTAAAATGACGTGATCAGGGATTGTAAATCTAAGTTGCTGACTTTTCACACGTGTGGTCACTATGGTGTCAAGCGGCAATCAAAGTAAAGCAAATGATTTTACACCTTTGATGGAAAAGGAAATGTACCTAACAAGATTCTTGTTCTGTTTTTCAAAGCCAGAGGCTTAAAAAGTGATGCAAGTTTGAGAAAGGGGGCAGCAGGTGCCTGACAACTATTTGAAACTGAGCTTACAGTTGCGTGTGATCAGGGACAATAAAACTGGCCACTGCTGCCTTATTCTGTGTGTGTGTGTGTGTGTGTGTGTGTGTGTGTGTGTGTGTGTGTGTGTGTGTGTGTGTGTGTTCTGACAATGTAGTTTTCCAGCAGTCCCTGAATCTGGCTTTCCCCTTTAATGGAAGTCTGTGAAGTGTGGAGAAGGCTGTGATGGCCCAGAACATCCAATCTCAACAGACACGAATATGTTGCACGCCGCTGGACGTGGATGGAGCCGCACAGTACATGTGTGTTTGTGTACTGTAGGGTATCAGATGATATGTTTACTCCGTTGCAGTGTGCGGTTCGAATAACTTAATCTAAAAAGAGGTATTATTCATAATGCATAATGCATATCTCCTGCAATATCTTTAATATATCAAGGTGATTATGCTAAAAGAGTCAGTAGTTATGCCTCTGTGGGCAGTAAAAAGGGATTAGATGGTAGATAGGAATCTTTAATTACTTCAAGGCCAATGGATTTTGAGGAATTATCAAAATGCCTCAAGTATCTCAAAATACTCATTCAGATGTTGTCATATACTGCTGTATTAATGTTGTTTGTTTGTTTTTGGTGTTGTTGTCATTTAAGGTATTCAAGAGAAATTATTGCTAATAATGAAATTCTATGGTTCCACATGGATGTTAAAGATAACGTCCACACATGAGGCACAGGCAAAAAGAATCTCAAATGTGTGTGAAAAAAATCTTAAAATACTCCTTCTCCCTCATTAAGAATTCAAGAATATATAAATACGTAAAACAATAACAATGTATTTCAGGAATTGAACTACTGGACACAAGCTGTCTCTTGCATCAGTATAAAGTCCATTTTGAGTGTATTTTGAATTTTGCTCAAGGATAGGCTCCTGAACTATTTGTGATGTCACAAATCGTGCTCGTAGGCCCGCCTCTTTAGAATCACACCTGCCTGCACAGGTTTTCATGTCACATGGCTGTGACAGTGTGATACTTGTATCATGACACCGAAGCAGCTTAAATGAATTCAGCCATAATTTAATTTTCATATTCATCCCTGTGACCTCATGTCACCTGCTGAGGAGTGGCAGAATGTCTTCATTTCCCTTCCAATTTTTTTTTCACCTGTTGCAACCAAATGCTTTTTGTTATTGTTTGTTTGGTGACCTTAGTAATTAGTAATTCCCAGCAGGGCCCCACCCACCATCAACTTAATCAGAGGTTAAATAAGTCCTGAGTAGGTTGGACCTTGGATTTGTGTGTGAAGACAAAGGGAAAGCTGTGAGGCGGGTTTGCCTCCTCCTCCTGAAATGTGAGATATTCCAGCTGTCGAATTAGAATTAGAATCTGTCAGTATGTGCTATTGCTAGAGAGACAACAACCCCCCTGATGTAGATATATAATGTGAGTTGGAGAGAATAACTTAGGGTAAAGTTGGTGGTGGAATCAGGGTGTTTGAGGGGCAGGGGCGAATAAAATAGAAGGGTCTCCCCATGTGTGCAACGGGGAGGGCGATCACCCACCATCATGTTTCACAACTAGCAATTCCGACTGCTTTAAACATGTATGGTTTGGCTGTATAAACAAGACCATAACACAGCAAGGGCTGTTCACGCTCTCCCGACTGAAATGCATGCTGGATTTGGATTTCATTGCAGCTAATCTGCAGCAGAGAATGATTAAGTGTCTTTTCAGACAGTCCAGGATAAACATACTGAATGTGTTTAATAATTAATCATAACCTCTCCAATACTGAGATTTCCAGACGATAAAAAGTGCATCACAACTAAAGGAATCTGTGTAAAGTGTGGAATAATCATCAAACTGGTAATTGAGGGTCACAAAACCTTGTTGTGCTTTTGAGTCTCGGGAAGAAAATGACATAATGTCTGAGGTCAGCAAGAGGGCAGGAAGGTAAGTATAGAGTGTTGTCCCTCTGCTTAGCTGCAGTAGGTGTCTCTGCTGTGTGTTATATCATTAGGCCATGTCTGTTGTCTGGGCACTGTGTTGCATTTTGTTAGTCTCTGTGTGGGTATACATTACCAGCTGCATTATATCATGCAGAACAACACAGGCAAGATACAGAATCAGAGCTATTTGTCACTGTCAGAGACTGAGAGGGTTTATCGCTGCACATCACAACACACAAGATGCGTAGTTTGCGCGAAAAAATAAATGTGAGTCTATATCATTGTAATGGGCATGGTATGAATTTGCAGCCAATTCGTTTTTTTTTTCAAGTTATATGATGGCTTAATTATTTGTATTTTTAAAATGATGACTCCACATTGTGCTGAGCACGGGGAAAAACGCTGTTCAATAAAGTAATAAAGTCGTCCATTATCTCTTATCAGTAGTGAATGGCCCTCACGATTGTGCAATTTAAGTAACATCAGACTGATAACAGCGCATGATGTTAAACAGCAAACTCACCACAACATTATAAATCATGTGATACGTGACAGAGGTTTGGATAACTATCAGAGGAGGACCGAGGCTCAAAGGAACGATCATCAGATTGCTTTAAAAAGAACATTAGCTAATAATGTCTTCGCTGTTCATGATCACATCATCATTAGAGGGCAAGCTGACAGAGATCTGGTATGCATGTTTTATGGAATACGGAGAAATAGAATCATTTCACCAAAAAAGGCAAAACATGAGAGAAAGGTTTTTTTTTGTTGTTAGGGTTGTTTTTTCTCAAAGCTTTATTACAGCGTGACTGAATGTGCAGGGAAAGTCAGCTGAGGTGATTAAACAGTGTGCAGCTCGGTTTATCACCGTTATCACATAAAAGGTTGGTTTATAAGTACTGTTCATAAAAGATTCAAAAACAAGTCAGTTAAAGCAAGTACAAACAGAGGCGAATGGTTTTGATCATGGGTTTAAATGTACAAAATGTTGATGTTTAAGGTTCTTCATTGTAAGTATGTATAGTATATATTATGTTCAGTATGAACCTGAGAGATAGGGGGTAAAGAGGGCAAAAGAGGCCACTAAAAATCTTGGGATGGCCACCAAAAGGCAGAAGGGGGGAAGAGGGGGCATTGACAGATGGTTGAAATTGACTATCTGGTATGCATTTCTTTTTTCTTTTTTTTTGTCTTATTTTCTTAATAATTTACTGTAAGGTGGCCTTGGGGGCGTCACAGTGTCAAAGTTGTGGACATGCCCGCCCCAAATTTCATGGCAACACATTTAATAGTTATTGGGATATTTCTCTCAAAGCAACATATACCAGGGTCATGGTACTCTCCAGTCAGGGGATCAGCAGAGTCATTAGGATTCTTCATCTTGGAACACGTGAATGAATGACACATTCTCCCTAAAGCCTAAAGCGTAAATTGACTAAAACAACAGACCTGAACTGCAATGTCCCAGCTCCCGCTGCCGAACGTCACTCAGTCATCTCTCGTCTTAGATAAGATAAAATATTAAAAATATCACAACTGCAAGAAAATTAGGTCGTAGTTGAGCTCCGTGTGCCAAAGTCTGCAGAGCTGCAGCATGTAAACAGCCAGGTGACCTTTTTACAGATACGTGTTATTTATTACATATAATATATATATATATATATATATATATATATATATATACATAGCCATAAAATGTTATTGGGATCCGTCACATGGCCCAATTAAGTGATGGCCAAACAGCTTGAAAAGTGTCCTGATGAACTTACAAGGTAAAACACAAGGTAAAACATGTGCACTGAACACACAAACACACACACACACACACACACACACACACACACACACACACACACACACACACACACACACACACACCACTATATTGGACCTTACATCCAACTGTAAACATACAGTATAAGCCAAAAGAAATCTCTTTCAAAAACTGAAGTCAGGCCATGGTACACACACAAACAATCAAGGATGTTGTGGAATTCCATTGTTTATACAGGACATCCTGAACGATACAATGTATTTTGACTTGGCTGAATATTTAGTAATAACAGTGTTCCAGCATCATCCAGCCCAGCCGAAACTTAAACGGATACCAAAACGTATGATTGGACTTTCCACTGTTTGGGTTATACTGTCTGTAGCCTTTCATCATCCTCATCATCAGCATCCCCATCCTCATCGAGTCTAATAAGCATCAGCTCATCCACATACTGTGAGAGGCACTTCCTCTAGACTGCACTGACCTCTAGTGGATTTTACAGACACTACAAGTAAAACTGTCAAGTCCGCTCGTAAGATGTGATAAACACCTGGAATCATATTTTATATTTTATTAGATATGTCATTGTCTTCATACCACCATGTCCTGTAATAATACATATGTGAGTGAGATGATGTGACCGTCAGAGGCAGATGTTACCTGTCCTCCGGTGTCTCCGGGTGTCTGCAGGTAGCCCTGCCCCGAGCCCAGCTGCTCTGACACGGTGAGTATCTGCACCCTGCGGGAATTCCGCCTTCAGACCAAACACCTCCCCGCCCCGACCTACCGACTCCTGCCAGATTTCTCCTACATCCTCCTCCGGTGGCGTTAGGGAGACATTTAACAGGGGCTTTTGTCAGCTAGTCAAGATGGGAGAAAGGACGGAGCAGAAGAAGTTTTCCCAAGTTATTTCTCAGATTTTACAGGAGGCGCCGGCTGCCAGGAAGGGTCTAGCTGACAACCAGAGAAACCTCCTCCAAGTGGCGGATTACTGCGAAAACAATTATCTACAGGTGAGTAATGCTCGTAAAAACAGCCACAAGAATGTCCTCTGAAGGCATGACTTTGTGATAGATACACCTTTAAAGAAATGAAAAGCATTTAAAGCATTTAGTGGTGGAATGTTACTACTGTGTTTTACTTAAAGGAAATTCTGAGGTACTTGTACTACATTTGAGTATTTCCATTCCCTGCTACTTTATTTTTCTTCTCCACTTCACCCTGTAGACAGGAGCGCCCCCAGAAGTGTTGGGGGGGCAGAGGGGGCTGCCATAAGGAGATGGACTGTCAAAAGTGACTGGTTGTCCATGCATTTTATTTCATCATATAGTCACTATTGATTTACAGTAAATAATTCAGTTCTACTGTAACATATCAGATACAAGCAGATTATGCCAAGTGGGCTGGACAACTATTTTACCAGGGGGGCGTGGTCACCTCTGGCCTTCCCTTGGGGCGCTGCTGATTTTAGTTTCGTTCCAGATGTGTTTATAAAAAACAAAACAAAGAAAAAAGATAGCTTTAAAATAGTAGTTCTCAGAGCTCGGTCAGGGTCAGTCAGACCTTCAAGGGTCCCCAGAGTACAAACAGTGTCAGAATGTGAGAGTGTGCTGGTCATGTGTTTAGTTCACTTTTTGTAATAAGACATCTGAATGGAAAAATCAGATCAAAAGGGGGTCTGTGGTCTAATTTGTGTCAGTTTAGGGGTCCACTGTCTTAAAAAGTTCAAGAAGCACTGATTTGATGCATTCTTATTATCTTATTATATGAAGTAGGTAAAATAAAAAAAAGTTTTTGTTAAAATAAGTGTTAAATCACTTGTTATAATCAATGTTATAGTGTTTAGTCAGTGACACATGTCTCCTCTGCCAGCTCATGCATTAAAAGAGAAAATACATTGCATTTTTTATCGTAATATTATTTGTGTACTGTGGTTTACTATTTCTACATGGGTGAAAGATCTCAGTATGTCTTCCATCACCGCCTCTAACATCTATGCAGGCAGAGGATACGGCCAAGGCTGCTGAAGAGGCCAAAGCTTTGGCTACTCAGTCGCTGGCCAGTGTCACCTACCAGATCAACAGTCTGGCCAGCACCCTGCTGAGGCTGCTGGACACACAGGCCATGCAGATCAAAGATATGGAGTCCTCAGTCAACCTGCTGTCACTGGTGAGGAACACCAACAAGTGTGCAGGTTTCTTGTCACCTTTCTGTTGTACCGTTAATTTGGGGTCAGTTTGGTTCCTCCATTTGTTTTCTTGTTATTGTTCTCTATAAAAGAGACTCTCTCAAGGGAAGATGTGTGATGTAGAAATGGAGTTCTCGTGTATTGTTGATGGAGGCTGTTCACGCGCTGCGCTCTCTCTTCTCCAGGCTGCAGCTATCCATTACGAGAAGGTAGCCCGGAGAGAGATTGGTGCTTTCACGACCCCCAAAACCAAGAATCGTGCCAAGCCTCTGACCCCACCGGCTTCAGGCAAGGAGCCAGAGAAAAGCTACAATAGAGTGTCGATATCATACTCCGCCCTGGACTCCATCGGACACAGTTTTTTTCAGGTAGGTCGGACACTAAAGTGAAAACAGAGTTTGAATTCACACAGTTTTCGTTATTCCCATGAGGGACTATGGATTTATAGCATATTGCTATCCCACTGAGTGCAATGCAGACATGTGCTATGCCATCATTTTTGTCCCTTGTTCATTTTCTCCCAACAGGTCACTGAGCAGCAGCCCAGAAAGAGAGCAGGGACAACAGACAGCATACAGAGCACTGCATCCACCGACATCCCTGTGTATGGACACATAGTCCTCACTTTCCCTTTTAGTAGCAATATTTTTATCATGATTAAACAATCAGGATTACAAACACTTAGAGAGTTAATGAAGAGATTTTATACAACTGTCATGTTTGTCTGTTGAATATTAGGCTACAGCCAGCAGCAGGTTAGCCTAGCTTAGCATAAAAACAAGGAAACAAGGGGAAACAGCTAGCCTAACTCAGGTCAGCTCTAACAATATAAGCCTAACAGGACCAGTAAAACTCAATAATTACAACGTGCTATACTGTACCTTCGTTTAACTTGTGTTTTTCACTTAAGTTTTTGTATGGATTTGTGAGAATTAATGCATTTTTCAAGAAGAGTTCAAATTTAAGTTTAGGAAGAAGAAGAACAATCACTGTATTAGCCTAATGACAGAATAATAAAATGGAAATGTTTTTATTTATTAAAAAAAAACTGCATTGTTTCTGAAAAGGAAATGTTTGACATTCTAGGAAAGTTGGATAAAAAGAAAAACGATACTACTCTCATATAGGCTAGGTCTTGTAAATGTGGAACCAGCAGCCAGTTAGCATAGCTTAGCATAAAAGACTGGTAACTGGGAGAAACAGCTAGCACCGGCTCGCTCCTTTGAAGCTCACGAATAAACATTCATTGTTTAGTCTGCACAAAAAACAAAGTGTAGAGACTACATGTTGTGGTTTTACAGGCCGTTATGTGCAGTTTTTTGGGTTCCAACGCCAAAAAATAGTCATAAGAAACAAGTGAGATTTAGCCTGTTAATTAATGCGTTTTGAGCTGCATTCTGTTACATTGTAGCTGTTCCCGTTGTTTCCAGTCTTTTTAAGTCACATTAAGCTAAGCTAGGTTAAGCTAAGCTAGGCTTTCTGGCTAACTTTTCCTTTGAGACCCTACAGCTTCATGACTGTAGCTGAAGGTTTATTTTCTTTGTCTCTTGTATACAGATCCCATCTTGGCATTGCTGTGCCTCCACCTTCAGTCCCCACCTTACAAACCGTCTCCAACCCTACCAACGACAGCCTGCCTCCCCCTCCTCCTCCCACTGCCAATTCGGACCCCACTATGCCCTCTCCACCACCGCCGCCGCCTCCCTCCATGGACACTGGCCTCCCCCCTCCATCCTTCTTGACCTCACCCACATGTGTCCCGCCACCTCCCCCTCCGCTGGCAATCTCTCCGTCACATGGCATGTACCCGCCTCCACCTCCCCCTGTAGGGGGGGTCTCCCCTCCTCCTCCACCACCTCCTCCAGTATCAGGAGGCAGTCCACTTCCACCACCACCTCCTCCACCTCCTGCAGCGGGAGGTGCCCCTCCTCCTCCTCCTCCTCCTCCTCCTCCTCCACCACCACCTCAGACTGGCACATGTGGTATTGTGCCACCACCACCTCCTCCACCTCCACTAGGGTCTGGAGCTGTGCCCCCTCCTCCACCACCACCACCACCACCACCTCCTCCACCTCTACACTAACAGACATTACTGTTCATGTTACTGGATGATTTTTCTCCTCGTAGAGTGTCTCCAGCGGTTAACACTGTGCTCGGTTTTCTTCCTCAGATGAATCTGTGAAGCGTGAACAGCACAGAGAATATTTTCAGGCCTGAGATCAACGTTAAGCATAAATAAAAGATTTTTAACAGAATGTGTGTCGCGGCTTAACCCTGAGTGGTTTCGTCCGTGTTGAATGGCACAGTGTGAGCCTCAAATTATACATTTTTGTTTCTGGGACTCCTTCAGCTGCAGTACAGATACCTCCAACATGTTTTGACAACACCTCGGCTGCATTCCTAAGCAACAAGCTACAACATGGACTCCCCTGTATGCTCTTATCTATTTTCCTGGTTAGCGCTTTGCCCTTTATTATGACATATTTCTGCTATTTAAAACCACTGTTGGACTCCAAGCTCGAGGGGGGGGGGGAGGGGTGGAATGTACCTACATTTTGTTTTTGAAAGTAGGGAATCTCAGAATGCAAAACACAGATAGTTAGCTACGTCTGCACACTTGACTTCTGAATTCTCAGCAACTTCATGTTAAAGTTGTTATCGACAACATTCAACCACTAAATGTGGTGTTCCATCGCTCCCCCTTCCATTGTATTCACGATACGACAGCGCTGTTTGAACCACCTGCCCCCATCTAGTGGCTGCCAGTTTGTTGTAGCCAACATTGCTATGCAAATGTCACGAACGCCAGCTAACATTAACGTCGCTCTATTACAGTATGTTACGCGCATTCTGTGTTTTTTTCGCCACAATCTGGCAACTAAGACTCTCGGCACTGACAAAACACAGATACCATGTGATACCAACGGTGTTGTACTATTGGCTGACAAACCTTGTTAGAAGCTGAGAGCAACCGTCAGAGTTCTTACACAGAGATTAAAAAAAAAAAAAAAAATCATTTTGGGCCCAACCGATATTAAAAAAAAAAAGTTATTCACATCAAGATAATAAAGAGTTACTTGTATTCTGTACCTTTCTACAAGCGCTGTAGATGTTTTATTTTAATAAAAATGATTTGCCTACATGAAAACTTTATTAATATGACCTTTAATGAGATGGAATGTCCCACTGCGCAAGGTGATGGGGTTGGTTCCTCAGGTTTGTGACACATGAAACCCTGGCTGTCAGATTTTCATTGGTACACTGCAGTTCTAAAGCCGACATGCTTGGATATGTGGTTGAATGGTTATTTTGCACATGATGCGTCTCGTATAATATGAAACACACCATTAGGGCAGGTTAATAAAGTCGGAAACCTGACTTCCATTGGGTTAGTTGGTCTTTCAAACAAAGCACCTAAATCAGAAAGAGTCATTTTAACAGCCAGCGGCCTTTAGCCCGCTGCTGAGAGGTGATAAGTGGTTTACATAACTGACTGTAAACTGTGAGTTCTGCTACTTTAAACAGGTCAATGAAGCTATAAAAATTTCTGTTGCAAGTCTACATTCTACGTAACCGCCACTACATGACCTGTACTTGGTGGAAAGGTTTGTTTCTTGTTTGGGAATTGTTAAATGAGTACGGGACAGCTCATCCAAACTTTAACATTCGATCAGTGAGGCCTGAAGCTGGACACCGAGGTAAGGAAATGTGTCGTTACTGCCTTTCGTTGTGGCCTACTTTTACTTTGACCTATCGGATTTCAGTTGTAACTTTGAACCGTAGTGTTATAGAGACAAGGTTGCCGTTCGGCATGAGGACGATGAGCAGAAAACGGATTGTATAAGACATAAAGCTTTCCCACTGTAAATATATCTTCCTTAAAACATTTAGTTTATGCCGATGTTATTTGAGGATATGGAAAGATAAAGAGCCACCTTTGAACTCTCCGTGTAGAACTGCATTGTAAAACTCAACATAAAGTTGCACGTCAAACAGTAAAACAGTCACAGACTGCAGGTCTTAAATCAGATCAGCCCTCTCTTCATTCATTTCTTCTCATTTCTCTCAGCTGTGACGCCTGTTTGAGAAAATATAACTGGCATGGACATTTTACATCCTGCGATTGTGTGAGTATTTCATCTGTTCTCAGCATGTGAAGATGACTGTGACAGACTTTTAAACTTCAGATCATAGTTAACGGTCCTTCATTCCAGGATGCCCTTGGCGTGCGTTGCTTTGGCCCTGTGGATTTTATGTTGCTATCTTGGAAAGAAGAGCAGAGAGGCAGAGGACGACTCTCAGTCTGTATACGTTATCCCCATTTATGAGGAGGAGCGGGAGGACGTGGAAGCAATGGAAATATATCAAGCATGTTTTCAACCTAATTACAGGGACCCGCCCATGTACTGCTCAGGAAATGTCAGCCCACCTCCTCCATACAGGGTACAGTGCTGATCACATGCATGCATTTACTATACGTCATGCCGAAGACATGATTTAGAGTTGTACTTGAGTTGCTTTTTTTTCTGCTAAAGATGATCTGTATTTTCAAGTCCCTTCTTTTTTTTCCCCAGTTTGAACCACCATCCTATCAGGACCCACCACCATCATACACAGACCTCCTTCACCTTCCTCCTCCTTCACATCAAACCCATTGCTAGCCGGAGCACACTGCACCTTGTGTCACAGGGCAGGTCTACGGAATCCAGCCAAGAGTCAATAACACTTTGCCATTGTGAAATGATGTTGGGAAATCATTTCAAAACACGTGGTTGTATATAAGCCTTTGTGAGCCTGTCAGAACGGGCGATTTAAGATTGTGAATGAGATGTCAGAATAAAATGAGTGCACAAATAATATCAGCGGTGAGGTTACACAAAGAACTTTTTACTGCTTTTGTGAATCAGGGCCAAAAGTTGCAATTTAAATGTACTTTTGTGAATGTAATTCTTGGCTGAATCTGTCCTCAGATTCTCTAAATGTCTTTGTGTAACTACACAGCTGATATTTTTCAACAGGTCTCTTCCCTTTTTGACCCTTATCCAAGCCCGTAGAGTAAGGTTTAAAGGTGCAGTATGTAAGATTTTCAGTTTAAAGAAACAACAAACAAAAACAAAGAAATTAAGTTTCAATGTCGTCAACATATTGTGTCGAAGTTACTACTAGGAATGTTTTCGTGTTAATGAAGCCGTCTCATGATTCCTCTGCTGTTACAGGTCATTTATAATCATCCGATGAGACCATCCGCGAAAAGACTGCTGTTTTTATATAGTTATCATTAATGCATGTGCTCAGGTCCAATCACATCCATCACATATAAATACAGTACCTCATCGCGATCCATTCCGCGATCTCTCGGTCACCTCGCTTCCAAAACAAATGGACGCACGAGCTAGGCAAGCCCTAGCAAGGGTCTTCACAACAGCAGCCACTGGTGTCGTTCCGCTTTTGTCTAAAGGAGGCGCTGGAATCAACAAAAATGAAAAGTTCCTCGTAGTCACTTTAAAGACATTTCTACTGAAGATAGCATGCTAACCGGTTAGCCTCTGCCCGTCCTGTCTTGTAATTCCACTCCGAACTTCCAGTCCAGACCACTAGCTGCACTTCTAATAGAGCTAACTAGCTAACTGCAGCTACAGATAGCAGGTAGTGGTTACTCTGATGATATGCTGCCTCAATTTGAATTCAAGCCGTGGGAAATTCTTACATATTGCACCTTTAAAGCATGTACTGTATGTGGTTGTGCGATACAACCACTGAAGTCTCAAACACCACCCTGTAAAAACTTCACTAAACACCCCCATGTGTAAGGCATTTACGTTTTAACAGTTTAAAGGTGCAGCGTATAAGAATTGACAATCTGTCAATTAGATACACAAAAAAAATAGGGGGCTGCTTATCACTAGAGTGACTGCTAACTGCTGCTAACTGTAGCTGCTAACTGCTGCTAACCGTAGCTGCTGTAAGATGGTTAGCTCAGTTAGCTGTGCAGCTAGATGTCCAAACTGGGAGTTAACCGGAGACCAGTGCTAGCTCATTAGCATGCTTCAACTTCAGCAGACATCTCTGCAACACAATAAATGCACATAACGTCAGAACTGTTATTCACATTCTGTTTATCATTTCAGGTGTTTATTGAATGATTAGATACTGCACCTTTAAGAGGTAAAATATTTGCATTGTGCCTCTCATTGTTTGTGTTTTGTTAACATGTTACTTTTTAGCATGTTTAATTTGCAGAATAAAGTTGTTTATACACGTGAATAAAATTGTGAAATTAATAAAATTCAAAATTGAATAAATAAATGTGTCCAGTTTTGTTTTTTCAGAAAGCAAAGAGTTGAGTTTTGGGGCACATAGTGCGAGTTTAAAGAACATTATGCAGAAATTGGCATTTTGTGCGATTTGGTGTCTGAGTGGAGAAAAATAAACACGATGATAAATACAAATCCAAGGTCTGTAATAATTTGTCCATCATAACAATGTTATATGGTGAAAAGGTGTATCTTGAAGTAAACCCTCTCACTGAACTTAGTGATAGAGACACCAGTCACCCTATTGAAGGACCTTGTTCCATCAAAATGATTTTGAAGCCATTATATTCAGATGTAAAAAGTTACATAATGTGGCTTTGAACAGATTTCCGAATGGCCATGTTCAAGGTACAACGAGACACATCCAAGACGCTAAACACACCTCTCAGTCCTGTGTCTTTAAAGAAGACAATAACGCTGTAAAACGCTCTTCACGTTGTGTACTAAGTGACACATTATCCTTTGATAGCCACCCACAGATCAGGACAGTTTCTGTATGTTTTGGATTCTTCAGTAAGGTAAGGACTCAAACCACTCCAATACAATGATAAAGAAAGTCAAAATATCTTCCAATTCTGTGACATCGGGGTAACCTTTGTTAGAATTATGTGTTTTCAATTTCTTTTGATACTTCGAAATGTGATGAGCAAGAGATTTATAGGATGAAGGTCCACTGTCAGTTGTTAAACTCCGACGGTATGAAGTCAAACAGTATGCTGATCTTTTATGTTAATTCTTGAGCTCATATCTCGATTTAAGTTTCCTAGCCGTACACTGCTGAGTCCTTCTTAAAATGGTGTTATTGTTGGTGGAACGCTGCAGGGTCCTGTTGTTCCAGTGGGTTCCCTTACATGTCAATCCTGGCTCATTATCATATCACGTGATGTCAGCACACCCACTTGTTGATTATTATGGATAACTGCACGTGCAAACACTTTATATCTATTCAGAAAAGTTTCCATATCATTCTTAATCTGTATTAAATCTGACATGGTATGTATTTTTCTAGCTTGTCCGTGACTATAAAACTAACTTAAAACAAATTTAAACGTACCTTATATTTTAGAATTGGGTACAGATTACAGATGTAAATGACATCTCATTTCAAAGATTTGTCACACTGTCATAAAAGTACATATGCACAACAATGTATTTGTTATATCTGCTGCATTGCATGTCTTAGATTACTCTCTTTCCTCACAGTAATGTCGGTAGGTTGACACCATTCCAGCCATGACTACACTAGGGAACATCTTTGCATACTTGTAAGTGGACAAATAAAGTCAAGAATGAAGTTCTCTGTGAATCTTTGACTTGAAACTCAAAATAATTAAGTCTCAGGATGATGATGATGATGATAATGTGTTCCTAGATCCCCGATCTTGGCGGTGACCATAGCTGTGATACTGTTCTGCCTCTATCGGCACGCGAGAAAGAAAAGAGACATCTTTGACGTCACCGTAGAGACAATGCAAGATGGCAACACATCTTCGGATGTCCACACAATATCTTTGCCTGATGATCAGGCAGAGGACGGCATACATTATGACAGATTCCCTCCTCGGTACAGCACTGTGGATCTCCCACCACCATACTCACTGGTGAGTAAGTCCTAACAGACACTGTGACTGCAGACAGATGTAAACAAAGATTTTAACAATTTGTCTTTTATTTGTTCATATTTCTAACAAGCAGCAGCATCTTTTACCAAAATTAATTGTTGTTTTAGTCCGAGAGTCACAAAATCAGCTGAACTCCTAGAAGACGGTTGTAACAGAGACATATTATGGTACTATAAATGGATGACAGTTCTCCAATTAATATTCTAAAACTCCAATTTAATTTCTCTTAAATAAACTCTTGTTAGAGGAATAGTTGGGCATTTTGAGAAATATGTCTATTTACAGGAGTCTGATGAAAAGATCATGTAAGTCATTACAGTATGAGAAACTTTCTAAAATGATGACCTCGAACTAAAATTAATGACTTATTACCTCAAAATAATGAGAACTTTTTCAAAACAATGCCAAAAAGCTAGCTAATGCACTGCCACTTTGTGACAGTAAGTCAACATTTTGATCCAAGTTTCTCATTATTTCTTAGATGCTATTTATTTTCAGAAAGCTTCACATCAGTTGAAGATATTAAGTCATTACTTCAACTCTGTATGTCATTATTTTGAGAAGTATTATCATTACTTTGGAGCATGAAGTCATGATTTTTCTATACTAGGTATTTTTTTTTTCTAAAATACTTGCTTGTGATATCGATAACGTTTCTCATAATGACTTGCAGCAGTTTTCCCCCAAAGTAAAGAGTGAAAACGTGTTGATACCATGTTGTGGTTTTACTCAGGGTTATTTGTCCGACTGGGTACGGTAACTTCCTGACGTCTAGCTGACACCACGAGATGTCTAGCCTTTTTTTAACCATCTTTTTCTGTAGGCTAGGCTAACCAGCTATTCACAGGATGAGGGTCAACAGTGTTTTTCCCCAAAACGTCAAACCATTTCCTGAACACTGAAACATGTTCTGTGATAGTTTATGTATAGCTGTAGGCTCATATGTACATTATATGATTCGAAATGCCAAGCATAAAACAATGTGTTACAATTTTAAAATAAACTGGAGCATAATTTAACTTCACTTTCGTGCAGTTTGACCCCAAGCTGACAAGCGTATGGCCGGGGGGCCCGCCACCTGCCTACGAGATGTACCCTATAACACTGCCTCTGGCGCTTCATCACTGGACGACACCCGCCGGAGCCTCGCAACCGACCACACCATCCTCACCGAGGACCCAGAACCACCCACAGAGGTCACGCCAGACATCCAGCAGCTAAACTCTGTTTTAACCGACGATAAACGTTTGTGTTGTTTCCGTGTGCTCTGAAGAATGGTAATTTATTTCATGTGATATTCTTGTGATCTTGACTTAATAATTAGCGTTATTATTATTAACCGTAGAGACAGTGAAGCATTATTCTCAACATTTTAATACATTTTTATATGAACATCAAAACTACAGTGTAGTTGTCCGACTGCATCTACACACCAGCAGAATCATCAAGCACCAGGTTGTTCTCTATGTTATACTATATACTCTTTATTACAATACAGTACTTACAAGTTTGAGGGAAAAATAAAATAAATAGTAAATAAGTTGCCAGTATTATTTTTGTTTTCTATTGTCTAAGACGGAACAGTGATAGAGTGATTCCTTGGCTGTTGAACCATGTTAAGGCAAAAGTAAGTATGAATTTGAAGCCACTGATAAATATCTTACTGTTTGTACATTGAAAAGAACAACAAAAAAATGTTTCCATCAATTGCCCAGCCTGTATTGTGAAAGAATATGTTTGCCTTCATTATACAATCAGTGCATACTGTAGGCTACTTCTTCATTTTTAGTCATTTGTTTTTTTCCTTTGAGGGTTTAAGTGTTCTCAGTGCTACAAAAACAACTCCAACCGAATCGAGCAGGCAGCAGTCGGACGCTTTGATCCGATCGCCTGATCCCTCTCTCTGTAGCCGGACGCTTTATCAGCATAAGACGACAAATGCACAATGTAATCAACATTGAAAAGGAGACAAAAACAAGTTGAGACTTTAAGATTAATGCAAAATGTCTCAATAAAAGAGTTTCCCACTGCCTCCATTGTGTTATATATATCAGTGAGTGTGTGAGTACATGTATTGCATGTCTATTTTTTTGTTTTACATCATCTATTGCTGTTCATTTTTCAAATTAGTGGTGACAGACGAGATAAAGCACATTTCCGAACACATACAATCATACCGTATGATCAAGTGGTAAAATATAGAGGATTTGATACAAATATGACATTTGGTATCTATCTTTCTTCAACCAATCTGTCCTACCGATCCAATGTAAACATTACACTACGTAAAGTAGGAAAGGCTAAAAAGTTCAACGAAAACCTTTCAATAGAGCACTGTAATCTTCAAAACATCTTCTTTACTCTAAGTCTATTTCCACGTTAATGACTCACTCACACTATTGCACTAAACCTCATAATCAACTCTAATTCCTTTTCAACGAATATCAATTAAATTATTCAGATTCCAACAAATAAAAATACAACTTGACATTAGGCTCAACAGAGGAACACTAAGTTTGTACAAAAACGCTCTACATGAGGCTGGTCATTTGCACTGATTCATGACACTTTGGCCCTCCACCACCCGTGACTCCATGGAGACGGCCCCCACCCTCTGGAGCTTAATCGTCCTCCGCCCTGCGACCCTGAGGCCCTGGCACCTTGCTGGTAAGCCCATCGGTGACTTTCAGAAGACCCAGCTGACAGGCACCCACTGCTGCTCCGTTGACAGTTTATCCAACGCCAACCGTAGACTCCGGAATGCCGCTTCCAGGCCGTCGTTTACGATGCAGAGGTCAAAGTAATGTCCGTACGCTCGCTTAATGCGCTCGCTCTCGTCCACCGTCCTCTTTACTTCAGAGTCCTGGAGGGAGCGGAGCAGGACAGTGAGAACATCAGGAGAAAATAAAATCAAATGAGCAGCAGCAATTAGTTTGAGGGAGGATCAGTGTAAACAGTGAAACTGATCCGCAACTGAAATTAGTTTACACATTTAAATGATAGAAATGAAACTTTCTTGTTTGCATCCCTCTGTGCTGAGTAAATTAAACACATTCGGCATTCCAATTAATAATATAATGATCCCATTTACAAGTACACTCATTTTCCACTCTGTTCCAAATGTGACAATATTCTAAATATGATACGTGTCATATAAACAATATAATCTGATTGGATTTTTTAAATTAGCTCATATTCTGATAAGGATGTGATATGCTGATATCACACAGGTTTTAGGAATAGGAATATTGTATTTTCAGGGGTAACAACTTGAGGTTTCTTGAGATGCGTTTCAGTGATCTATACAGGGCGCAACATGCAAACTTTTTATAGTTTCTAGAGCTAAAACTACTGGATGTAGTAACAATAACCTCAATAAACAACTATCAGTAATAGAGATGTTAAAAACACAAATGGATTGGAAGCAGACTGGACACATTTGCAAACAACCCACTTACTATCGTCACATAGAATATGACATCATATGACAACCTTTTTCGGACAACATCAAACCAGTGTGACGAGACAAAACAGCAGAATCATGCACATTTTCTACAAACATGGAACCGCTTCGAGCACATTTTGAAACCATTTGGAGCATTTTGACCAACTCTAACAATAACTATCGTAGCCAGAACGTTTTCCTTGTCCTGAATTGCAAACTTACGTCATATTCAACAAGTCATTGTGAAACGGCCTCTGTCGATGACAAATCCTTGATCACAATGGTTCAACTCAAAATCAGAAATGGGGGCTGATTTGATAGATAGCACCAAGGTTTCAAGGATCTTTAAAGAAACAGGTTCAAGAACCAGAGCTAATCTGATGAAAAGAGGGGCTGTACCAGATTGAGCGATAAGCTAACTCACACAGACAACATCTCTATGAAGAAAATTAAGACTACAGTATAAAAGAAAACAATTAAAGACAATATGTATTCACTGTCAAACAAGAACCCCAACATCAACATCAATACAGTTTCAAAACAATAAAACACTACAACAATAACAGCCAGATTTCAAGAGATTAAGTGTTTGTGTTTATGGGTGACGGGAACACGATTAGGTTTATTTTAGCCATCATTTCAGCCTAAAATTAAAATCAGTGAAGCTGCAGCACTCTTTACAGTGAAATCCAACTTTGATAGAAGACTGTGTTTATGTAGGAGCTTATTTGTCACAGGAGATAATAAATGAGAGAACACACACTCACCGTTAACTGTTTTGTAACCACTCCTGACTCAATCGCTGACCTGTTCATAGCTTTGAGAACCTCAAAATCTGGAGCTTCGATGAACACTACGTAGGGCAGGAACTCTGACGTCCGCAGGACTTTGAGAGCCTTTGGAGAAAAACAAATTTAAGTGAGGCATTTTTACAATCACTGCATCGATGCACAGCGAGCAATGGGAATAGCTGAGACTAACGCGCAATTATAAAGCTGAGAATGTGATTACAACACAAACTGCAGCATCTTCATCCAACACATTCATCAAGCTAATGTGCGTAAATAAGATTAGCTGAGTGTTTCCAGCGAGTAATGCCGATCGTTAAGAGATCCTTTTTGTTAATACATTGATGATGTGCTCAGCCTGAAAACACTCCAGTAGCAACAAGCTGTACATAATTTGTTTGAATACACTGCAGAACAAAAAAATGGATGGAGGTTTAGATGGGAGAGGAACAGAAGCAAGACATAAAGAAGGAGAGAGTAGATATGTGGAGCTTCCTCTACCTGTGGGTTGACGTCCAGGATGCAGATCTTTGCTGTTTCTATCACCTCGTGTATGGAGTTGATCTTGGTGCCGTAAAGGTTCCCGTCGTACTCGCCGTGCTCCAGAAAACGTCCATTTTTGATGTCGCACTCCATTTCGCTGCGGGTCATGAAGGAGTACATCTGGCCGTCCCTCTCGTCCACCTTTGGTTTTCTGGAGGTGACTGAAAGATAAACAGAGGCATGTATGATCTCTTTGCACCATACGCCTTACTTTACACCCAGATAATCTACTGTTTAATTAGCAAAACGGAGCTGGACTTAAATGCACGTGCGCCTTGTGGTTTAGACCATGCACCATAGATCATTTTGAATGGGCCCCAGGAGATTTCAGATCATGAGGACAAAGAAAGAAGTACGCAAATTCATCAAACACCACAACAATAAAAGACGAATATGTTGCACGCTGCTAAATGACAGATTGTGTATCACTACATGTGGTTTCACAGTGATGATCGATGGCTGCACTCACAGGGGATGGTGGTGCCGTACCGCTGGGGATCCGACACCAGCAGCTTGTTTTTCAGACTGCGACGACCGACCCCCTGCGCACCAATCAGAACCAGCGTCTTCCTCCTGAAGGGCGGGACCTTGGCAACCTCTTCATATATCCGCAGCTCGTGGCGGTCGAATTCTATTCAGAATCAGGGGGGAAGAACACAATAAATAAACACATAAAACAATAAACAAGTCTAATTTATGCGAAGCAGAAACTGTGGAAGTACCTGCATTCTTGGTCGTTAAGTACATCATCTTTTTTTTCTTCTTACCACCCATCCCAGCACATAGAGGACCTGAGACAGACACACAAAACACGATCAAACCTCCAACCTTGGTGCTTGTCTCTGCCCGCCACTTCGACAAATCCCCTCTTAAAATGATGCACTATCAAGGTGAAATGTCTTTGAAAGCACTGCTAGGTCATAAATCCAAAGTCCGAGAAGGTTATGGGGAGACAGCTCCACTAGATGGCACTGTGCACTAACATTGATTAGTCCGCTGTCTGCTGCCAGAGGACACCTGTGACTCTGCTATCTGCCGAGCGTCTGTTCAATATGGCAGATTATTTAGCCACGGAGGGAAAATTTCTTCTGAGCATGGACGCAAACGCCTCATTTCAGAACACATCAAGCTGTGACAACAAATACTGTGTGCACCTTGCAGCTTTATTGCGTGCTAATAATGACGTAATTTCCTTAATTTATGATTTGGTTAAACCATCCAAAAAAGACCTGTTCAGATTTTTTATTCAAAACGTCCTCTCAGTTGGGACAATACATGGAAAACGAGCTAACACACAGATGTGTCCTTCCTGGGCTCCAAGGGCAGTACAGTTGGGCTGTCATCTTCCTCCCCTCCACAAGTGAAGGGCACGCAGCCGGCTGTGACTCACCACCTGGCTGTTGAGGACTCAGATAAACTAAAGGAGCTTTTTTTCTTTTCACTCTCACAGAGATGATTATTGATCAGCCTTGCTTGTATTTACAGGGGTCGTATCAGCACTCCTGAGGGCTGTTTGTGAATGTCAGATGCTGCAGCTTAATAACCAGCAGAATGGATCGGGGCCTGCCTAAGTCTCGGCTGATGCTCATTACCAGTTCTCCAGTGCTGACTGACGAAGCATGCAGGCTGGCGAGGCACGAGGAGGCTGAGCGGCCCCAGCGCAGGATGAAATGTTTGTATGATACGGAGAGGAACAGATGTTGTCTTTGTTGCCGTTGTGTTTGTGCGGCGAGGAGCCCGCTTTCGAATCTGCATAATGAGAAGTGGCTCTCTGCTCTGCTGCGTGCTGCTGAGAGGCGTACCTGTGGTGGCGAGCTCCAGATCTCTCTTCACAAATGCTTTCCTCTTCTCCTCGAGTAGCTGGCTCGGGATTAGACCCGCGCTGCCCCCCTCGATATGACAGGCCTGCGAGGGGAAACACACATACAGATAAAATCTTTTCGTTCTAACCTCGAGCAATCGATGTTTAACATCTCTCTGTTGAAATATTCTTGGGCCGATGCTGACCTGCCACCAGTTGAGGTCCTCCTGGTTGAAAATCTGTAGGATGTCTCCACTGTTGAAGCTAAGCCCCGCTTCCTTACAGGGAATCAGGTTATCATGAGATGGGTCGTAGTCAAAGTGACACTTGACAAAGGCCTAAACGGATAATGAAAAGAGGGAACGTCAGAAAATTGTCAAAACAAACAGGAAAAATACAGTTAACTGAGGCTGGGAATATAATATGAACCTATACTGCCTCTGATGTGGTGTATGAACATGATCTGTGGTGAGTGTCCATCACTATGAAAGACATTTCTCCATCTCTCGGCCCACTTTCCCTTCATCTCAAGGCTTCAGGTCTCAGCTCATAAACCAAACCCTGTATCCCAGCCCCCACTGACAGCACAAGGAGTCTGAGAGACAGACAGACAGTCATACAGAGAGACAGAAATAAAGAGAGAGAGAGCCAAAATCTGTAGCCATGGCAACGATCCCCCCCCTCCCCCTGCACTTGACGCCTTCCCTCGTACTGAACTGATGCATGAAAAGGCTGCCAGCCCTTACTGTACTGCATTGTGTGTGTGTGTGTGTGCGTGCGTGCGTGCGTGCGCATGTGTGTGTGTGTGAGTGAGTGTTATTCCCCTGTAAGGACACACACACTTAAAAACACACACTCTGACAGTCTCAACTGGCCAAAGGGAGCTGTCAGCTGAGTTTAGTCACCAAGTGATGACCGAGCTTGAGGCGTGAAGCGCAGACAGCTGGATTACATTCAGAGAGAACCTTTGGGAACAACTCTGATAATTACAACTCCTCACACCGTCCAACATCCACCTCCACAGCTCTTTACAGCCCGAGCATGGCCAAATCACTCTTTAATATCTGTGACGGGCGGCCGCAATTACGTGTTCAAGTAGGCACTTTGATATCGGGAACAGTCCTAACACTCCGGGTTTCACAAAGTGAAGGTCTTCAGACGACATACTGAAGAAATGTGTTCTTACAGAAAAGCTGGCATCTTTTGAAATGTTTGAAAGAGCCGTGACACTGAACACACCTTTGCAGTGAATAGGCCTAAGAAATGGGAGGGTGTTAAGTTTTCTTACATGAAAGCAATCTTAGAGCATTTCTGCCAGACATGCTGTGTTACTGCACCGATAAACTGCTTGAAATGCAGTTTCAGGTTCATGATTTTATTTTGCATTACTACTGGAACAGGTTTACATGCTTTAATGCTCAAAAAACACATCGGTTTTCTCATACTGTCCAGTGCTGCAGCTCTGTATTACCCCTCTGTCTGCAGCAGCTCTGTTTTAGCTCCTGTCACTTTAAAGGCCCCTCCTCCTGAAGACCCAGTCTCTTCTGATTGGTCAGGTCACACACGCCTGAGCCAGCACCACTAACAACAGAGAAGCTGAGCTAAATCAATTCTTACGTGCCAAACTGGCCGCTGGGCATAAAAGATGCAAATGTGTGACATGGTGACGTAGTGTGATATAACAAGGTCACAGCAAAAAGAGTGACATTGGAATCTGTGAGGCTTTGAGGTAAATGCTAACGCTAAGTTAAACAACCTCAGAATGTTAGCATTGTTCACCCTCCTCATGAACTTAGCTTAGCATTTTGTCATAAACCAACAATTTGGACCTGAGCTGCAAGAAAATTTTGGTTAACCAAAAAGTTTGCATCAGTTATTGTAATTCATGGATGGAATAAATGTCTACATTTAATGGCAATCCATCAAATAGTTTTCACTCAAAACCTCAAATGTCAACTGAGTTGGTGCTGGAGGAAAACTTGGAGGATCATAAAAGTCAGTAGGAGACATCCTCTGGGATATCTGTACAAAATAATAATCCATCCTACAGTGAAGAGATGTTGCAGTCGGGACAACGCGGTGCCCTGAAGAACCGATAATAGTGTGGCTGAAAATGAATTCTTCATCCGTCATAATTTTTCAGTTCCTCTAATTTTGGGAATACAATTTTTCACCAAACAGCTACAATATGCTTCAAATAACATTTTATGCCAACGCTAATAATCCCGGCACATAAACCCTCTCCACATCATTTTCTTGTACATTATGTTCTCGCATATTTCGGTCTGGTGTAAGGAATTAATTCGGCATGGCTTCTTCAAGCTCTGGTGTTCCTGTCCTCTGCTGCTGAGACCAATCAGTCACAGAGACATGTTTCCAACACATCTCTAGCTGCATACTGCATCCTCTGATGTGCTCGATCCTCATATCCTATTGGTAATACATCATCACATAAGATAACCCTTTTATGTCCCTTTACTCTAAACTGGGTCACATTTTCAGTGAATAGCCTCCTTAGAAAGCTAGTGTTCATTAGTTAGTATAACCCAAGGAGAGCTACGACTACACTTAGAAGAATGTTTCCCTCTAAGAGTTTTTCGGGTATTATAGAACACTTTCTTGATTAATTTCCTACAAATATTTGATATCCACCAACTCAAATTGTCTTTTTGACGTGAACTTTACAACCATGGGAGGGAAGGACGTGATCAAACAAGGACAAGGACAAGGACTTTAATCATTTATCTATAATGTATAAAGCAGAAAATGACTCTGCATTTGGATAAGTGACAAAACTGTAATGCAGGTATTATAGCCAAGTAGTCAATGTCATCTACACAGTCCAGCTGTAGAATTAGATATATGATTTTTGGCATGGCGTGCAAGGTCACAGAGAGCATGGAGGATGCCAGGGAGGACGGTGAGTGGTACTTACTTTACTGATGGAAACAACAGTATCCTTTCAAACTAATCACAACTTTATATATAAAGTTTGACTCTGGATGGGTCATTTGAAAGGAAGGAGATAGCGAGACATTTTAACCACCAGGAGTTGCAGTAAAACTCCAGAACAAGCACACATTTGAGCTGTGCGTAGCCACTATCATGAACAGATTTGACACAGGTATCCCAAGGTAATAAGAAAGTTTAAGGATTCAGAAAGTAAATCAAAGTGTCAGGAGTTCTTCAGCATCAGATCATGGCTAGACTCAATGCTTCTAAGGGGGCAGTGCATGGAAGTCTAAACATGCTTTACATAAACTGGATCAGTTGTAACCAAAACATGATCAGCCAGACCCAAAGTGACTTCACCATCAGAAGATCAATAGCGTTGTGATTTGTGGCAGTTGCCTGCACCCTCAGCTGACCTGTCTCGCTGTGTGTGGCTCCTGGTAGCTGGGCAGGATCTTCAGCACCACGCTGCCGCTCGCCTCCTTCAGCATCTCCTGGAGCACTTTGGGGTCGTTGCCCACCTCCTTGCCGTTCACCTCCTTGATGATGTCGCCCACGTGGAGCAGACCTTGCTGGTCGATCATGCCGCCATGGAGGATCCGGGCAATCACCAGCTCGCCGCTCTCCACTCGAAACGTCACTCCCTACACAAACAGCCACAGGCCAAAAGTGTAATAATCAAGTGGGCTCCTCGAAACAAATACAGGCTAACTTTTATTAATGGTCTCGCTATGTCCTCTATTACACAGCTGCACAAGTAGGAGGGGGTGAGGTTGAGTGTGTTTGAACAAGCAGCAAACGCCATAGCTGAGTGCCAAATGGAGCATCCCACTGCTCCGTTCAGAAAATATTTAGATTAATAAACACAGGTAATAAGTTGCTGTTGTCATTTTTCCCAGCTTATGCTTCCTCACCTTGGCACTGAGAACTTCCTATATGCAAAATTAATGTCTGAAATGACAGAAAGTCGGCTGAGGTTTTGGGTAGAAAGTGAGACAATAATGTAATAATGTTCTAACAGAGTCCTTAGTCTTCAACATAACGTCAACCTGCTGCAGATAAAGTGCATTTTTTTGTGCTACACAGCAGCATAAATCTGACTCGACTCCCTTTTTAACAATGCCACAAAAAGAGCTCATTATGCTGAGTGCACGTGCAGCCAAAACACAAATCATACCATTTACTGAGGAGCTTTATCTCTTTATAATTTACAAGAAGGCTCTATCGTGCCCCCGTGATTACAACAGCAGACTCACCAGATGCTCGCCAGACACCTTCCGGATGCCCACCATCCTGACTGCGTCTGGGGGGACGGGCTGGTTGTTGAGGGCTGCGTCCATGAAGGAACAGGGGCTGGGGGGAGGAGTCTCATAGTTTTTGGACGCCACAGAATCGTGGGTCTCCAGGAGGGACTGTGAGTAGAACAGCAGATGATGCAAAGACATGTTTTTCCACATCAGGAGTTTGTACGATAATAGATTCGTGTTATATTAAGTCAGAGCTCTTGTCGGACACTGCATAGGCTGTAATACATAAGAAACTGTAGCTCCAATCAATTTTAATCCATGTTAGCAACACATGCATCATTAAGCATGAACATCACTTTGAAAAGTAATCAACGGTTTAGCCAGAGTGCCTGTTAATAAGAGCCAGCCCTATCATTCAAACCTGGAAGTGAGGCTCCTTCAATATGCGGACCAGCTCGTCGGCCGCCTGGCTCCTGTGTGCAAGCGGGCTAAGCTCCTTGAGGATATCCTGGACCAGCTCCATGTTGTTCTCCCTCACCGCCTCGAGCTTGGGCTCCTCAAACTGCTCATGAGCCTGGGGAATTTAATGAATACAAAAACCAGTCCAGTCTCCGGGAAAGGGATTCATAACATTCAGTTCCTCTGCTCCTTCTCAGTGAGCAGCTAAAGCACCTTGCTGACTTCTGCAGAACTGTTTGTTGTTATTCAGCAATACCGAAAAGGACATAATAGCAATAGCAAAGTAAAACAGCAACCTCAAACCAACAACCTGTTGTGAAAAACACAGTCGATACTCATAAATCTTCACTGAATAAGATAAAAATCATGAAAAATAAGCACAAACTTGAGTCAAGTCTTGTGCCCTGTGGCTGTTTTCAGTGTGTTGCTGTGGAACATCAATATTTCAGGTTGCATTTATTCTCACTTTCTCCTCCTCTGCTGCCAAGGACACAGGACTCAGTGTTTAACTGACATGGCTTTCACACCTCTGGTCCAGGTTCACAGATATAAAATGAATTAAGTTATCCCATCTGGATTTTGGTTTGGAACGTTTTTCTTTGTATTTTTGTGACAAAACATCAGAATTTTGTTCATTGTTTTGTTATTCAACTAAATGTTGATGGATTTCTACACTGATATACAATGGAATTAAATATATAATATGTAGATGTCCAAAAACAACTAGACCATTGTTAAATACTTTGTTGAGTTGTAAACTCATGCTATTTCCAAAAAAATAAAACAAAAAAATCTATAATTTTACCCACTGTTCATTGACATGGTGATGTTTGAGTTTGAGTCACATTGCGTTAGGGTTTGGCCACTGGATGATGCCATTGTCCATCATTGATGGCAGACAGTCACCGAGAACGAAGCCCTCTATCATTGTAACATTATGATTTAGGAGCCCCTCCACCATCAATACAGAGTCCAGTGTCTTATCAAAAGTTAGCTTAAAGGTGCAATATGTAAGAATTTTAGTTGAGACATTTAAAAACATTGACAGATTATATATAAATGCTAACCAGCTAGCATTGGCTCTAACGCTCCTGTGCTATCAACACAAACACCAACACTCCTATATTGCTCCGAGCTCCCAGTCCAGACCTAAGCTAACGGCAGCTACAGCTAGCAGCAGTTCACAGTTACTCTGGTGATATGCTTACTCTTATTTGTTTCGAGTTCTACAGCTGGCCAATTCTTCAGGATATGATCAATAGGAGTTGTGATATGTGGGAAATTATAAAGACAAATTGATGTTGTTGGTCAATGAACCACCTCACTATTCCCATTCTTATCCTCTTCCTGATCCAGTTATCTAATCAATTAATCAGTTAGGTGAACCTAAGAGACATGTTTACAATGGTGGCAGCTATGTTTCTTTTCTGCAGCTATCTCTGCTATTTTCTTATCTTAGCCTACTTAGTAAAGCTAGCGGGCTAAGTTTGTATCAAGTTTCAAAGATTTTTATTCACAATGGTGTTTGTTTAAAATGACGACAACAGCTCCCATGATCCCACGCTTCTTCCTGACATCAACTAACTATGTCTCTTGTTTTCATCGTTTTTAATGAGGGAACCCTGGTGGCAGAAGTTGTATACTATGCATTTAAATTAACTAAAAGCAAATTACATGCAAGATAAGAAAAACTGACACTGTATAAACCCTTTAAAATGCTTCTATGTGTATCAAACATGCACAACAAAACATTTACAGTAGCTCTACTTGTAACTGTACACCAAGCACTTTTTTATCTGAAGATTCACATTGTCAGGCAATCCCACAGAGGATTTCTCTGGTGGGACTGTTCTGGCAGCCACGTTGTTTGTTTGCTGAGGAGGAGAGGAAGACTCCCTGCCGAGGGACAGGATATGGTGCACGTATACACACTAATAGATACAGATATGCACAAATGTCTGCATGTACACGGTCCCGCACACAAATCATTATATGTATTGTAGCGCACACACACACACACACACACACACACACACACACACACACACACACACACACACACACACACACACACACACACACACACACACACACACACACACACACACACTCTGTGACGTCCCTCCTTGCTCGCACACACACACACTCTCCTGCCCTGGTCACTGATTCGGCAGCAGGACTTTGGTGTTTTGGCAGAATTATGTGTCCATGACTTGAACAAAATGGCAGCATGGCCACAGTGCTATATAACTGCACTGCTGTGAAAGCCATGGACATGACGCAACACTGTCTGTCCGTCAAAAATGCTTAAATTTAATACATAGTTTTGGACAGTCTTAATGTATTGTGCATTTTACATTATCAGTTTTACATGTTCAGCCCAACGTTGATGCTAATTATTTCACAATAACTGCCAAGCACTACAAAAGACACTGCTAATCACTCCTCTCCACTTTGAAATCCCAGCACTGCTGCTCTCAAGGCAAAAAGCAAATGACAAAGCAGAGTTATTATTATATTTTTCATCGCCATGTGATATTTATAATAGACATTTGTTTTAGACCGATAGCCTTTTTTTCTCTGTGAAAATGTAACACACCCTTACCTACCACTATAGCTCAGTGGAAAGCACCTCCAGTGGTCATTAACAGAGGCCGATAATGATAATAGATTAGTTAGATATACAGATACAAAATATTATATTCCTCATCTTTGATATGAATGCTTGAATTCATGAGCCATTAAAAGCTCAGTGCTCAACTCAATACACTGAAGGATACCAGCTGCTACAACCTTACTTGATTTGACAATCACAGAGTCAGGTCACAAATGACTATGACTATTATACTACTGTATGTGTTAGCATGAGCCATAATACTGTAATTGTTGCTTAAGTCCATTGACGCTATACTGCGGGTATGATGTGACCAAAAGCACAAGGCACCACACTGGCCTACAAATTCCCCAGATCACAATGTGATCAAGTGGGACATGTCCAAACAAATCTGATCCATGGAGACCTCAACATGAACTCGACTTGGCTCTGACCCATCGAGGCATGGACACAGGACCTTTAGGGTGTCCGGTGGTGTCTGGCATCAGGGCTTCGGCTGTGAATACTTCCAACATATGGGTTGTGAGGTAGGAACTCCATTGATTGGACTTTGCCTGGCACATCCCCTAAGTCCTTGATCAGATCGGGATCTGGGTAATTTGGAGGCCGGCCAGGTCAATACCTTGAGGACTATGTCTTGTTTCTTGGGCCACTCCTGAGCAGTTTTTGCTGTGTGGTTGGGCGCACTGTCCTGCTGGGGGGGGGGAACTGCCATCGAGAAACACTGTTACCATGAGGGGTTGTTGTTGATCTGCGTATCAAAGCCCAAGGTTTCCGAAAAGCACATTGCGTTGTAACAAACTGATAAGTGATATTCACTTCACCTGTCAGTGGTTGTAATGTTTTGGCTGGTCGGAGTTTAAATCAGCACTGAATGCCACATTAGACAAGGTATACTACATCATATGAAGAAAAGCTTTTTTGCAAGATATTCACGTTTCCACGCTTTCAGTCAAATGTCAAGAGCCTGGAGGAAATGGGTTAGTAATTGTCAGGATATGACCACATGTGACATTGTCACTAAATTGTTTTGCACAAGCTGTTTTGCAGAATTCATTGTTTTCGACCATATGGCACGAAGACCTTGGAGACTCATTTACAGTCTGAACAGGGAAAGTGTAATAGCACAAGGTTTAAAAAAAAGCACAAGGTACATAACTAAACATCTAAAAGAAGTGTGCGCTCGTGGAGCTGTCCTCAATGCCCTGATAACCCTGATTGCTCGGTTAGATATACAGAAGAGCCGAGCACTGAGTCAGAACCACAGTCATAGCTGATAATAATCGAGCACTGATGAAGCACTTTTGCATGATGACGGCTCCTGTTGTCAATATCGGCTCATTGTAGACGTAATCATCATTTTAGATTTGTTACAGAATTGCAGGTTGTGCTGATTGCATCATTTTGTATAGCGTGGGGTGTAATCAGCACACACGCCATTCACATACAAGCAGGCACCCTCGCTTGCACTGTTTCCTTCACGCCACTGTTAGTATCTCCTTTCCACTCTCAGCACATTAAGTGATAGCTTGTTAAAGGTTTACAGATCTATCATGGGGTCAAGAGGAACAATTATCTTGGAAATCCTTTTCATATCCTTCAGCAAGGCATCTTTACTCATAGCTTGCATCAGCGGATTAATCTTTTATGAGAATGCTCATCAATACACTGGTACCAGCAAAAACAAACACACACACACACACACACACACACATACATATGCAGTTTTCTGCAGAGGTAATCAATCAGTCTTTAGAGAGAGCAATAGCGATGAATGTGAGAAGAAGAGGCAGTTTTTTAACAAGTATGGGAGGCTTCCGATGCAGTACTCCCTGCTGCTCCCTGTGGATAGTCCATCTCCAAATTTTTCCGAACAGAGCTGCCTCTGAATTACTGAATGAGAGTGCACAGTCGTTCCCTCCGGCTCTGTCTCAGTCTGAGAAATAGCGCACGTTGGACATCCCTGTACAGGAACCTCAAGGCTACAAACAGCTTCCACCTTAGAGCAAACCAACCGGCCGCTGTGCAGTGCTAGGAGGATAAATGTAGTGATCCACACCAATGACTACTGACAAGGATAAAGGAAAAGGCAAAGACATTTCAGTGCATGATGTAAACTGAATATGCACTTGTTTTCCCTGCATTCTTTTGCAACACACAGAAGAGTACTTTTTTAAAAAAGTGCGCTCTTGGCGAGGTAGCAAATAGTAAGACTTCGACACGCGTGGCAGTGGAATGAAACTCTGAAAAGACCGTCTGCCACTGCTAAGCTCTTTCACTCTTCTACAAAAGGCTGCACTCCTGAGCAGTGACATCACATCTCTCCATGCAGAGTTGGAATTGGTTTCTTTAGAGGGACTTTGCAATAAGAAATGTATTTTAATACTTGGCTCTGTGCTGAAAGTGTACCTTTGAGGTACCTTTCGAGCCTTCAGTATAATTAAAAAACATAAAGCATGTTTGGGCCTCATTATCTCGGGTATCCAACTTAATTAAACATAGATGGGCACTCACTGCCAATGTCACTGCAGAAACTGAAATAAGGAGGAAATAGCAGGTGGATTTAACTGTTTAAAAAGATGAAGAGCGGTGATCAAATCTAGTGGAAACAGCACCAAGGTTTGGGGATAGTTCGTTGAATCAGGACCTGGAAGATTCATCATCAATATGAAACTAAGAACTCTGTTTTGGATCAAATTTTCAGTCATTGCTCTCAGTGTTGAAGTGTGAATAGCAATCTGATACACAAGGGAGTCTAAATTAGAATGATTGAAGAATTTGCAGGATTAAGATTTCAGGTGAAAGTCCAGAAGTTGTGGCAGGACCTGAAACAAACAGCTGATTGTTCTGACTTAAACCGGCCCTATGAGAGAACAATGAATTTCTAAAGCATTTTTAATAATTGGATGCTAAAATTATTACAATATTGGTGTTCATTTCTCCATTGGCAGGTTTTAATCACAGATCTTTGAGAACATCTGATTCAGTTCCTCGTGTAAACACTGATATTTTCAATAATGCACCAAGTTAGAGGGTTCCTTATATTATTCACAGCAGTAGTTATCTCAGAATCTTTTTCATACCAAAGAAAAATTGGTATTTTTACAGAAATATCTAAAACGGAACTAATATACTGATATTAATGATACCCAGCCCCAACTGCCAGCCATGTCTGAGTTTTCTTGGATAAATAGACTGAGCATCCTTGGAATAACTTCACTGATTTGCTTCCATCCAGGATGAGCTTTAATCCCGCATCTGGGCAACTGCCCAAGAGAAATCTCTACAAATGCAACAATGTTTGAACCTCTGTCTTCTTCATTCTTACCAATATACAGGCTGTGCGGATGACAAAAAAACCCCAAAACAATGTACTGTGTGTCCTGTATGTCAAGTAGACTACATCTAGGTAGAATGGAAATACTTGTAATCCTCCTTGAGCGCTATTTCCATACGTGCCTTAGCAGTGTGTGTTTGAGAATCACTGTGGTGAACTACAAGGTGCAGCTGCTTCTATGTACATTCCTCTGCCTCTATCGTGAATGATGTATAACTACTAGTAGCAGATTGTTGAAATAAAGGCAGAATTAAGAATTTGTGGACTTGAACATTACATCCAAATCTTGCCTGAACCATGCATAGTGCAGAAGTGAGTCATTTTCAGTTCTGTCTAATTATAAACCAAATAAAGATCCTCTACTGAACACATATGCAGGTTTCAGGAATATATAAATAAATGTGAAACCTAATAGCTGCCAGTCATTGCTGGATTCTTCATTGATCATAGGGGCTGCTGCTCCACCTGCACATGTCAATTTGTCAAACATGTCAAGGGAGCAGCGCCCTGACAGCTATTTCAAACTTGCTCTGATTGGCAAATGTTGTATTGCCTTGTTAAAATGACTGACAGTTGGGAAACAGCAGGAAATGTTTGAAAGAAAGAGGCCTGTCCTCTTTTGTTTAGCTAAATATTGTTATATGCCGAGTATTTCTGGATTTAAAAAGAAATCCATTCCAATGTTTTTTGTCTCGACAATATCATATTCAATTTACCACAACATCAACAGCTCTCTCTGCTGTGCTTGTTACCAAATAAATCCATCTACATCTACCTTGTCCACCTTCTCTGTGACCGGGAGAGATGAGGAGGTGGAAGATCTTTAATTGCACTCCACAAAATGTGAGCTTTATAGATAAAACTGTCATGATGATGATGAAGGATTAAGCCAACAAGTACTAAATAATGTCCGTTCCTCAAATGGCCACTTGAGGCTGGCTACAAAAGGATTGTAAGTCAATCCCCATAAAACCCCATGTTAAAATGCTTAACTTTACAGTAGAAATAACATGTTTACAGCATTTGTGGTGTTGGTGCCTTTCAGAGGATTATCAATGCAAATATCAGACAAATAATATGGCTTGCTGTGCTTTGATTGGCTAACAGACCACAGAGTAGGGATAGACTCCACAAATTCTATGAAAGAACTCATGCAACTAATGTTAGGTGACATTCGCCTCTCTTTATGTGTTGGCAAAGAGAGCTTTTTAGCCATAGCTAGCTTGGTAGCTTCCAGGTAGGTGGGCAAGTTTACCTATCTATGCTCTCTTGGGGTTTTGGTTTTTCATCTTATTTTGGCCTGTGCAGAGTGATCTCAAAAATTAAATGCAATTACTCTCTTAAATCAGCATTATAAACGTATGAGAACACAATGAAGCGAGACCATTAACATGATAATGTGACTGCACTTGATTAAATTACGCTGTCTTTTTACGACAACTACTGCAAGCTGAAATTAAAAATGTAAATGCAAAATTGGTGGGAATATTTAATTAACATTTTGCAGCATCTTCTTAATGAACGCTCTCATAAAACATGCAACTCTCTTGAAAAAAAAAAATCATTTGTTATGCATTGGATGTCAGTGTTAATGCAAATGATGATACTGAATTAAAATTGTAATGTTAAGCCAAGTGTGCAAAATGCTGTGCAGAGACTGCACTGACATTTAACTAAATGTATTCAAATTGTTAATTTGCATGCATAAAATAACTTTAATTTTGCAGCGTAATCACTAACTGATATCCAACTTTATATAACCAGCCTGTGCTGATGAACACTCCTCATACATAAGAGTGCAGGGTATAAAGTTGTTCTCACCACTGGGCTCTCCATGATGCCTTTGAGGAAGATGAGGTCCAGGTCATTGGCAGTCGTGGAGCTTGTGCTGTCACTCAGAGTGTCCAGGGCCTGATGCATGGCTACAAACACACACATGGGAAAAAAAGAAAGTTTATTTTCTCTCCGCTCCCCTCCATATGCTACAGTTTCTCATGGGAAATAGACTGAAGACAAGGCACAGAAAGAGCGAGGGAGAGCATGTTTACAGTAGTTCACACTACAGGGCTCAACAAGAGGAGGCAGGAGGGAAAAGTGAGCGGGAGGGAGGGAGGTGGGAGGAGGGAGCTGCCTCACATCCTTTCCCAAGCAATTTCACCTCTGTCACTCACCCTCCTCTTAAGTCTGTCAGGAGCGACAGTATCTTTCTCCCACAATTCCCGACTTCCTCCCTCCAACACAATCACCAACACACACACAAGCTTAACAACAACAAAGTTCCTGAGAGAAAAAACATTTTCACCATTACTTTTTGTGTTCATCAGTTTTTGTATGCCTGCACCAAACTATAGCACATTGTCTGAGAGATAAGAATAAGATTATTTTTTCTCATTCAAGGTGCAGCCTTGATGTTAAGCACATAAAAGGAATTGCAAGCACACACACACCCTTATCTCAAACAAGTAAAATCAAACTGCTAAACCACAGACGTCACTCAATAAGACGACCAATCAATCAGCAGACGCAAGGTGGCGTCAACAATTCGATGGATGGTTCAGTCTAGCTTCACAAGCATCTCCACTGATTGGGAGTGTGACGCATTAAGGTGCAAAACACAGAGGCATCACCTACCAGCAGGCATTAATCACAGCAGACATGACTGTCAGAAGAGTGGGCATTTTTATTCTGCCATAACTCACTCAGCAGACACTGAGGCCTTTGTTTTCCAGAGCTAAAAATACAACTCTGGCTTTTAATTTTCATGAAGCAGGCAGACTGGTGGCCTGTAACAGATCCCGTGCGACCCACGTCACAGGTGTCATGCCCTAATAAGGGCATAAAAGAGCATTAAGGAGGTGATTCGTCTAATTAGATGGCTGCTAATCAGTTTTGCGTTTGAAGATGTCCCAATTTCTGTGGACTGATTGTGAACACATTGTAAACAACAAAACAACGGGGTGACTCCCAGCTGTAAAAAAAAAAAAAAAGCAACAAAAAACTAACTGAACTAACAAGCTAAGAGTAGCTACAGTCATGGCTGTATGAAACAACACAGTTAGCAGCAGTTAGCTGTTATCCTGGGTATATGCTGCGACTCTGTATTGTTAGTACCAAGTAGGTGACCAATTCTTACGCATTGCACCTTTAAATAAGTAATCATAGATCATACGGACCCCCTCACAAATAATGCATGAATAAATCTGGGTATCATCCTCTCATTGCTGTTCTTTGGTTTGGAATCCACAGTATTTACACATATCTGATTTAAGTAGTTTTTGCCTTCAGCCATGGTGACAGGCTTCAGATTCAAAATAAATCAGGAAACGATTACAGGGCTGTACATCAGCAAGTTACACAAGTCATTCACACGAAGATGTTCACGATTATCTCAATTCACAATTACCATCGATAAAGAAAAGTCACCACTTAACTTATTACTTATTATTTTAAATGTTATCACAATTGCAATTAACTTTTTTATCGCATCCCTAAATGACAAAAATGCACCTCTGTGTTCTTCCCATCAAGCTCCCATGAGTCTCCTGTGCACAGATGCTGTGCAACAGATCATATGAGATCGATGGTCTGGGTAAATTAATAGTGATTGCCATGCATTTAAAGTGACCCATGGTACAACGGCCAATAAATAACAAGACTCTACAGCCAGTCCAGCAGCTCTGTGAGGCTATTCCTTGGTAAAAACAGTAGTGCTAACACCAGCATGGTATCAATAAGAATGTCAAGATGCTTCCATGTTAAACCTCTTGGTTTAGCATTTTAGCAGTATAACATTTGCTAATTAGCTCTAAACACCAAGTACAGCTGAAGCAAACTGGAATTAGTTGTACATACACTAGTAGTATTTGGGAAATTTGACATGATGATGGTGCTACATGAAAAGTTAATGGGTAATTCTACCAATTGTAAATATTAAAGTGTGTTTACCGGTCTTGAGGAGTACTACTCCATATATGGGAAAAAAAAGTAGTTCAAAGCTTTTTGCGTCTCTGTGTGCGCTGTGTGTAGTCTGATAAACTGCCAGTGATGTCACTCAGTGGCGAAAATTGCATTGTAGGTAATGTAGGCACCAGGTTTTGAAAAGTGATTAAACTTGATAGGCAGAGCCAAAAATATAACCTTTTTCATTCTATACATTCTTCCCTCTTTTCAAAAACTGGAGCCTACATTACCCACAATGCCACAACACTGAGAACACTGTGGGCAATTCAGATTACATGCAGCTCCCTCTTGAGCCACAAAAGGGTCTACACTATTTTTTGTACTCCCCGTGACCTGCAAATGGCAAATGTAATGGAAATCCATCTAACAGTTGTAAAAGGCATCACACTAAAAACCAAAAGTGTCCCAATAATCTGATTTATCGTTTGGGGACCATGACTGTCTGTACAATACTGTCTATTGTCCAATTTTAAGGCATTCCGCCCCACAGCTGTTGAAATATTGCCATCCATTCATTTCTAGCATTGCTAAAAAACAATAATCTATTATGAACTAGTAAATAAAGTTTTCAATGATCCACAGAAACTCACTCAATGGAAGAATTCACATTTTTTGTGTGAAAAAGTACCCATGATTATTCAGGAAGAAGTCTCTCTAACCTGAAGCAGCATTACTCTATTCAGCGGTTTCATTGATGTACAGCCTGAAGCTGCTCTTCTGACAATAAACAGCAAAATTGCTTTGTGGAATCAAACAATGTCGTCTCCAACAGAAAATGTTCTCTAATTCCCTTACTATTATCCCTTTTATCACCAAAGCCACAGCTTTCAGTCGGTTACTGTAGAGAGAAAACACAAGTCAGCGAAGAGAAGAGCGAAGAGAGAAAAAAGTTTGTTCATGGCTGCTGTACATTTGATCAAGATAATATATCAGTCACGGTTAACACACAACACAAGGGGTGTGTGTGTGTGTGTGTGTGTGTGTGTGTGTGTGTGTGTGTGTGTGTGTGTGTGTGTGTGTGTGTGTGTGTGTGTGTGTGTGTATGTTTCTTTTGATCAGCAGAGCGCAGTGGGAGTTTTTTTTTGTTAAGGTGCTTAAAGAGAAGTGATGAGGTAACAAATATTTTGAAAATGAACAGAAAACTATTTTTGGTCTTCTTCTGTCGTGTTCTGGAAGTCTTTTGACATACACACTTGCTGAATATCTATATCTATCCATATCAGTAATAAAGACATTAGGAAAAGATTAAAAGAAAGAGGCAAGAGGCCAGAGCAAGATGACCTTGATTTACACTGTCCATCCGCCCTCTCTCTGAATAACTAGATAAGTAAATTAAATAAATAATTGGACAAGTCTTCCGCAGTGAAGTCTTGTTTTTCTTCTATTTTCCCATGAAGAGCGGCTCTGCTCCAGCAGGAGAGTTGCCAGATATGCGCCTGGCACAGAATATCAGACCAGCAGGCTCGGCTTACAGGTCCTGCATAATTCTGTTTAATCACAGCAACTGTACGCTGCTGTGTTGCCACATCGGCACTTTTCCCGATGTTGGGCTTCTCTCTGCCTCGCCTTGACATAAGGTGAGTTATTTCTCTTTTTCACATTAGTCTACTTTTGACTTTCACCTCAAAGGAAACATATTACTCTCATTTTCAGGTTCATAATATTATACTGAGTCACTACAAGAATAGGTTTAAATGCTTTGATGCTAAAAAAAACACATCAGCTTCTCGTATTGTCCAGTGCTGCAGCTCTGTATTCCCCTCTGTCTGAAATGCTCTGTTTTAGCGCCTGTCTCTTTAAGCCCCGCCCCCTCCTGAATACCCAGTTTGCTCTGATTGGCCAGCTCACACATGCCTGACCCAGCATTGGTAACAACAACAACAGAGCAGATGTGCTAAATTTGTTCTTAAATGTCAAACTAGCCACTAGGCATAAATTATGCAAATGTGTGACATGGCGACTATTGTGATGTCAAAAAGTCAGAATTAAAAACAGACTATTAACGTGCTTCAGAGGAAGTGTTTCCTGTGGGAGAGAGGAGCTCCGGTTTGTGTGGGCTTTGACCTTTCTAACTTTTACATGCATAAGAACCAATATAAGAATGAAGGAAAAGAAAAAAATGAAAAAGCATAATAGGCGTCCTTTAACATGAGAGTCAGGAGAAAGTGTGAAAGTTTCTGAAGAATAATAGCCATTTTCTCAATGCTGAGTAAGCCTGAGGTCTTTCTATTATTCATAGAGATTATTAAAAATCCAACTTGTCCTCCTTCTGGGGTCTCGCTGCCCTTCCTCTCTCTATATACATGGATAAACAGGTTTGCCTCCCTCATTTCACTGGAGGGCATCCAAGCATAGAGGACAGAGGATTGGCTGTGCAGGTCAAAATGTTACACAGGGAGAGGTGTGAATATCATACAGTATTTATTTTCTACTTTTCTAGCTGTACATTTAAAAAAAACAAAAGCTTCCTCTTTAGCATTCAGGCAGAGTATTTTATCCCGTACAGCGCTCTGTCAAAGCCATCCTCCCTCGTATAAGCCTGCATATAAAACTGCACAGCCAGGACCAAACTACACTTTTTTTTAAAAAAAAAAATCATAAACACTATTGATCTTCTCTCCGCTCGTGTCTCATACCGGCTTCAAAGTGGCACGTAGACATTTGCTTAATAATAAACTCGTTTTTTTTTTCCTCCTCCTCTGAGCCTTTACAGGTGAGAACCCAGGCGAAAGTCATTTTCTGCTTCGGTGAATCCAAATTCCCTACACTGCAGACTGTAACCTGATACCATTAGAGGACTCCATTTAGCAAGTGAGGGTTTAAGAGCCTAAAAAAAGGGGACTCGGTTGTGCAGACGGACTGAACCAGCTACATGTACATGCTCAACAGAACACACTCTTCAATGTAAAATGATGTAAAATTCAAAGCTCTTCACATGCTCGAGTACATGTTGTTTTATTACAGTACTGACTTGGCACATTCAAAAAGCTAGCAACTAGAGAAGAAAGCCAACAAACATGTAATGATTCATTTAGTTTTAACGCAGCTTTAGAGAAAGGGTAAAATGCTACTGTCAGCAATGTGTCATCCAGTTAATACAAAGGTACAGTAATAACAGACTGCGGTGCTGTCCTGCATCACCTTTTGACAAAGATTACCAGACTAACAGTTTCCTGTAATTACAAGGAACCTGAATTAAAGTGAAAGGCTTTTGTTTCTTCAAGTCTCATCTGAGAATTTTAATTAAACTCAATGTCACGGAGGGAGACAAACAATCTGGGCTGTTATTGTTTGCGGTTAAAGCACAGCACAAGAACATGAACCTTTTAGCCGGCTCTTAGTGAAGGTTGTTCTGTTGCTATGTAGCGGCGGTCGGGGAGGGAGGGAGGGTGGATCAAGGGAGAAAGAGATGTGGGACATGCGGTTGTGTTGGTGTTTCTTCTTGATGAATCCTCATGAGGGTTCAAAGACAGGAGGAGTGCCATGTGCAGCTGACTCTTCTTCCTTTCAGTCGCAATAACACTTTTTGGTTTGATGAAATTTCATAAACAAGTTGGCTGAAAAACACAAATACAGTAAATACTCTACCCAGAAGCATGATGGGAAGTGACTGAGGCACGATTAAATAAACAGGTGATGAGCAGACCATGACCATCACAGAAAGTGTAGTTTCTTGTTTTGTGGTTTCCACCAGCTCTCAAGAGGATCTTAGCTACTAGTTGATGTCACACAAATGTGCAAGCAGGGAAAAGACAGGAATACAAGGGATAGGACCCAAATGCCAACTTCAGAGGCAGAGTTGCAGAGCTGGTGCCCTGAAATGATTTTAATGCAAAATATCACAGTACAAAAGGCTTACTGGATGCTGTAGGCAGGTAAGGGTAAGGACCAGAAAAGGCTCTAACGGGCAAAGAAATCCAACAAAGAGCAGGCAGGATTCAAGGGTCGGATAAACAGGCTAGGTCCAGACAAGCCGAGTAAAGATCCAAAAACTAAAAGGAGATCGTGTGACACACGGAACAAAAATGAACTGGCACAGACAGAGGGGAAGACACAGACTAGACACACTGGGGAGGGAAGGCTAATGAGGGACAGGTGAGACCAATCAGGGCTGGAAACAGGCAGGAAGTGAAGTCAAGACTGAATCCTCATCCAACTGATTTGACAACTCACCTCAGTCAAAGTTTTTGTCATGGTTTTGGGTTTTTAGTTCAGTTATTTTCATGTGTCTTGTTTCGTTTTACAGTTCCTGTCATTTTGGATTGCATTTATTTGTTTATCTGTCCCTCATTAGTCTTCCCTCCCTGTGATTTTCCTGCACTTTTTGTCCGTTTGTTTGTTTCTAAATGTCCTAAACGTTATTATAAAAGAAAAATCGAAGAATTCTGAACAACTTGATGAACAGAGCTAGACGGCATGCCAGTGATGAAAGATGAAAGGAACAAGAAGCAGCAAAATACCAAAGCAAAGTTTCATCGAAACACTGTCAGAAAAAACTTCTCAAACACAATTAGTTCAAACTATTTTCAACACAAAATTCTTCCGGCTTTCTTGATTTACACCATTTGGTTCTTTTAGAGGTCTTGGATTAATAATCCTCTCACAAAACCATGACAAACTGTATATTTATAGGTGCCAAATCTGTGTTATTGTGATTCTACTACAAAATATATTTCAGTCTGAAAAATATACTTCATTGCATGCCTGGAATTACACTGAATAGGACAACGAAAGTCATTCTTGAGAGACCTGGCGGTAATTAATCAGGGTATGCTCAGTGAAAAGGTCAATGTTAAGCTTCTGAGTGTGCAGAGTGACTCCACAGAAATATCACCTGCTTTGTCCTGTGGAAACACCAACAGATTTCTGAATAGACTTCTCCTCAGAAACTCATTGATATTCTCATTGTCTCCAACACAATGTTGGAAGTCACGGCAGCCTTATTCTCTGTAAAAGAGGTATGTCACTGATGAAATCGAAACTATGTCGAATCGCCAAAGTCACCTCTCTAAATTAAAATACTCCTGGGCCTCGACAGACTTTATTAAATACTTTAAGGTTACTCTTAGATTTGATTCTGCTCCCTGCTCTCCAGCAAAATATAATTACCATCAATCCCTCAGGAAGCAAAAGATGAATGTCTACCACAGTGGTAGAGAATTATATGAGATAGGACTTTATTCCATTGTGTATACCACAACCGATTAATCATTTATGACTAAAGTACAACTTTAATTCATCCGTTCACGGCATGTGCTCCAGTTTTTTCCATCTTGATGTCCTTGCAGAGTCCAATCAGTCTCTAATTCAAAATGCATGCAGAAAAAAAATCTATTACAACTAAAGAACACTGCTCTGTGGATGTGGGTTCAACTCAGGGATAATTAAGTCAACATTCTCCTCATGGAGCATCGCTGACAGGCTTGGCTCATCATGACAACTTCAGAGAACGGTGTGTGAAAGCATGTGTGGGCATATCCATTGTGTAATGTACTTAGTGTAACTTGAACAGGCATTGCTTTCAAATAAAAAAGCTGCCTTCAGCTGGTTAGCTTACTGCAGATAAATTGCATTATTTGAATTATCTGCTGTGCAAATGCAGTAGTAGCAAGTGTAAATCAAATGTGATAAAGTTTCGAACACTCGAGTTTGGTATAACATCACATCTTGGGTTTTTTACAGAAGTGACTATTTTTGGTTAACACGGTGGGCCTGGGGAGGATAGCCTGATTGGATCTATGTTGACAGATGTAATAAATCAAGTGAGAAGTAACGTCATTTTCTCATAAGCTTACATACAGTCAGTCTTTTGCAACCAGTCACCCTTGAATAGTGAAAGAAATGTACATTTAAAGCACTTCCGCATGGGCCTCTCCATATCCATACTGCAAATGAGTTGTAGACTAGGGGTGTAATTATACATCCATCTGTACTGATTTATGGATTCAATGATCCAATGTGAATGATACAACGTGAAAATATCAATCCATAACATTTTTACAATGCGCCTTTATTAAAATTCCCCTGGCGATTCTGTGTCACCTTGTCTCGAAGCTCACTTCCTTCCTAAAACATTGGAGCGGTGCTAGTGCCAGGCAGTTAATGTCAAGCAACTGTTTCAACAATGTCAGGCTGAACAAACGTGCATGATATTCAACGCAGCATTCTGTTGGGAGATGCAGTGGCTTAAACCAGCTGTGAGTTAGAACAGGCATAAAAACATGATGTAATATTTTAAGCTATAATAGTTGAAAGGTCTGCTAGCCAATAAGCTAATTCATGCAATGTGAAATGCCACATGATAGCCCCCACCGTTAGCCTTGTAGTCACATAATTTTAATTGCCTGAACTTAGAGCCAAATGATTAAAGCAAAGCTCCCTTAGACTACTTGAATTAATTGTAATAGCGTTAATGTTTGATTTCATTTCGATGTAACTGTTGGATCAGTTGTTTTTTTGACACTTCTGTATCTTTCTTCACCAAGTGGGAGATATTGCTGCAGAGTTGGAGGCTGACAAGAGCAGGTTTTCCAACTCAGTTGCTCATAATTACAGTCTGTGACGTGAAAACAGCATAAGAATGATTGAGATAATTTTCCCCTCTAACAGGTTCACTAAGGATAACAGGAATGTGAGAGTGAGAGTCAATCAACTGCATATACACGCCCACACAGTCCTCAGAGGACATCTAATCACCTAAAATAATTCAAATCACTTGTAATGTGGATGTAGGTGTATTACGGATGTTCAGAGCCAAAAACTTATCCAGGCGAGCTGAACATCATCGATCATATGTATTCATTATATGAGGAGTTGGATTTTTGTGCCTGTGTTGTTGTTCGTAGCGGAGAGGATGGTGTCACATTCAGGACGGGTGCAGGGTTTGTTTTGAATAGTGGTCTCAGACTTACGGACCCATTGTATATATTTTAGCAATTATGGTGTTTAATTTCTGTATTTCATCAACAATAGCATTTTACTTGTAAATGTCAAACACATCAGTGTATTGTGTTTCAGAGATATCTGCTGAAGTTAGCACGCTAACCAAATAACCTCGGCCCGTTCTGTCTTGTTATACGACTTTGTACCTTGAGTTCCCAACAGGGCCGCTAGCTGCATGGCTAACTGAATTCACTAGGTTGCAACAGCTAGAGTTAAAAGCATGTAGCAGTTATCCTGGTGATACTCTCCGTCTTTTTGTTTGGAGTATGAATTTAACAAGTGGCCAAATCTTATATATTGCACCTTTCATGATGTACTAGAAATTTTTTGAAGGTTTTTACGAATTCAAGACACAGAAAAACAGCCTTGTAGCAGTTGTTTTTAGCAAAAAATACTTTGTTTTTAAAAAAAATTGTAAAGTTTATAGTATCTTTTGAAGGTCCAGTGTGTAGAAAATGTAATATGAAATTCATAATTATGTTTTCATTAGGGTCTTATCACCTGTAACTAAGAATTGTGCTATGATTAAGACAAAAAAGGACCCAAACGCAAGACATAAGGAGGCAGGCAGAAAAACAAAAGGTGAGCCAAGGTAGTCGACGCAAGGCTGGCAACAAAAGGAAACAAATACAAGGAAAGCAGGCAAATCCAAGATTAATAAGTCCGCAGTCCATAGGAAAACAGGACAGGAACACAGGAGACACATGACAACAACAGATGAACTAACGTAGAGTAAGAGAAGGACACAAGCTTGAATAGACAAGGACTAATTAACAAATAAAACACAGGTGAACAGAAAAAAAAGGTGGGAAAGGGACAAAGGGAGGAAGTGAAAAGCAAAACATGACACATGAGGAGAGAACTTACAGATGAAACAGGAAATAACTCAACCATACTCAAACCATGACATGTTGTATTTCCGTTACCTTATAATGACCCTTTTCTTCATAATCCTACTCGCTGGACCTTAAAGTACTGTATAATATATAACACTTTACTGAAAATGTATGTTGTAAATTTAATAGTATTCCTTATTTGTCCTTTTGAAATTTATTACTAGACTGACTTTACAAGACATTCCGTAAGAAACTCTATGACATTCTAGTTGAATTTGTGAAAATGAAACTGTCTTAACCACAGCAGCAGTGTGCATGACTGTCTCATGAAAGCCAACATTTCCTGAGGAAACACTGCAACCCTGACCCATTCTGTCTTGGGTAGCCAATCAGCAGAAACAAGGGACTTTAAAGTCACCGGATCGCCATGGTGATGCTTGTTCCAAGCTGGCATGATACAGGGCGTGGGGCTGGATCGCCTTATTAGCCGGCTGAAGGTCATCACTGGAGACAACAGTTGTGATATTTGTTGACATTTCGCAAATGGACAGCAACTCCCATTACACCTCACCCAGATGGCGCGGGCAGGATAATTCCATGTGAAGTTTTGCAGGGGGAACCGACACGAGCGAGTTTGCCGACCGAACTCCAAACATTTTGACGTTGACTGCACATTTATTTTCCCTGCGGCGGTTAATGAAAGAGCAAACAGAGATCTTCAGGGTGTGACGCGGATGAAATAATTGCCGGTGTCACCACATTATCGAATACCCTCAGCCAGAACAGAATTAAATTGTCCCGTTCTCTTGAAACCCCGCGATTATCTCTGACAGCCTAATCCTACCAACATGCAGTACTCAATGATCCGTCATCTGTGTTTGACTACTGCTTCATTAGTCCGGTAGGCACACAGAATACTCCTGTGATAGTGTGAGGGGTTCGAAGAGAAGAGAGTCTGCGTGTTGTGTGTGTGTGTGTGTGTGTGTGTGGAGAGCGAGTGAGAGAGCCACCAAGTTATTTGAAGGTTGTGAGTCTGACACATTCAGGCATGCCGTCTCTGATCAGAACACTGCTGCATATGAATGACCCCCTACTTACTCACCATGAATGTACAATGCACAGGAGGTCTCGCTCGCTCCCTCTCTCTTAATCTCCCTCTGTCAAACACACACACACACACACACACACACTCTGAACTGATAGACAGGATGCGAATGCTTTGACAGAAAATGTGATTAATTACAACTGTCACTGCTGTCTTGTCAGGCTACATTACCGGGCAGGGGATATCTTGCAACACTGTACACTGTTTGACATGCAGTACACTTGGCAATGATGCAATGATGCTGCTTACCGTGACTAATTCAACATGACTTCATCAAACAGACACAAGTTCATAAATAGATACGGGGAAAAAAACTATGACTGTGTGGTATGCATCCACATGTATTATTAACAAACTGCATTAATAATGAAGAGGGTGAATGGTACTTCCCACTATCTGTTCATTATCATTCAAACAATAAATACTTGCTTTTACAAAGGCTCTTCCTCTTCTAATGACTTCTTATCACTTCCACACTTCTCTCAAAGTGCACTCCTCGCGTTACATTAAGGCACTCGTCATAATTCCAATAAATCCAAAGAAAATATGGCTTTGTTTTCACTGCGCCTTGCTCTCTCTGCCTTCCTTGCCTCGGGTTCCTGTGCATCACATGCTGCCCTGGGTCCTAATCTGTCTCTGCTCATCTTCATCACACTCTGGAGGTTTGGACCCGCGCATCAGGTGCAGGTGCACTGCGAATTTAAAACACAGACTCAAGCCCCTCGACCGCCAACGTGAGCACATTGTCACCTGCTTAGAAAACAGTGATTCAACTGTAGATCACAGCTTCTCCATGCTCTCTCTGTCCATAGCCGGAGAAGTCATCCATCTTATAAACCGTCCTGTATCCCTCACACACAGCAGGTATGGACTCCTTGTGTGCTTACCTTCTCCCCCCAGCTTGATTTCCAGGCCCTCCAGGGAGTTGGCCGAGTCCCCCTCCTCCAGGGAGAGCCTTCCAAACACGGTGCCAGCCATGGTGAACAACACCTCCCCACAGTAACACACCCAGTACGGTATCTGAGGCAGACTGAGAGATCTCCCTCTCTCTCCCTCCCTATCTATCCCTGCCTCTCCCCTCTTCCTGCCAAAGCGGCTCCTTCGCTCTCTCCTCCCTCTTCACCTGCTCTTGACATGAATGTGTATAAGCTATGCCTGGCTGAGCGTCTTTTCCTCCGCATGAATGAATGGAAACGAGAGAGGGTTGTGTGTGCAAGAGAAAGGAAAGGGGTGGGGGCAGTATGATGCTTTCTCTTGGAGGATGGAGAAAAGGAGGCAGGGCAATTTTTTTTTTCCCTTCCAGGCTTCCCTGTGGGGGTTAACTGGGGGAAAGAGCAGCAGAAGGTTGTCTCGTAGGAAGTGGGATCGGTGAAAGAGGCTGTGCGTAGGGGAGTTGACACATATGTGAGAGATGACCCTCCATTACTATAACGTCTTAGACACAGGTACAAACACAGCCAGCTGCACAGATGCTCCATAAGTGATGGGTGCTTGCTTGGTGAATTTATATTTGTGCTTTCTGCTTATAAATCCAGGAAACGCTTGTCTGAGTTCCTTTGAAAAGTGTCTGAATATCTATAAAGGTGACCCTTCTCTAATCCCTCTTGAAGCCCGAGCAAAAAATAGCTTTTTAAATTAAACAAAGACATAAATTGGTTTGGAGAAACAATCTACAGTGTGTTACTAAAAATGCCAGTCATCCAGACTCAGCCCTCGGCCAGTGTACAAATCAACACTGACTGACAGCCCATTACAAAAACAGAAACTCCACACATATTTTAACTCTCCGTGGGAAAACGCTTTTCTCCCTCTATTTCTCTATTCGCCAGCTGACTGCGGCAGTTTATTACCACACGATAATACACTATAAAGCTTTGGGTTTCAGATGTGGTCTTCTATTAACCAATATACTTTTCCCAGACAACTGGCCGCGGTTTTTCAATCTTTTACGTGGCTGAATCAAATACCCACAGCGATGAGTGAAGGGGAAATGCATGGCAGCGTGGCTACGTGCCAGTTTAGAGTTTAATGTGGGCACCGTTTTTGGTGCTCAAACTAGGAAATTTAATTGTACTGTTGTCACAGTGCTACATATTCAACTCTGGTATCAATGTCAAGGCAAATATTTTTAAAAAATCCCATCAATAGGTTCAAAATCAAGGGTGTAATACAATTTTTGGTATTTTAGACAAATTCAGTCTCATATGTTCTGCACTGGGATCAGTTTTATCAACCAGTTTATATAGCCTGGGTTCCCGTGCAACACATGGTGCACTCTCGGGTGCAGTTGCCATGTTTCAGTTATTGCGCTGACTCCTGCTGTCTATTGTCAAGTGCCAGACTGAATGTCTGTACAAAATTGCTTTAAATAAAAGAAGTACTACATAGTTTTGGGGTAGAAAAAGAGAAAGATATTGATGGACTGATTTCTTTATTACAAAAACAAACTTAATAAACAAACTGACTTTGTTTTAATGACTGAAAAAACAAACTAAACGGAAACTGACCTTAAAGGACAACACAGTTTCATACTGTTTTATTTTGTTTATATGTGGCAGACCCGGCCACCTTTCTAGCTTCAAACAGTGTTCTGGGGACCTTATTTTCAGCTTATTTATTCAGTTATTGAAAACACAAATATTTCGTAGATTGTGTTTTCATCTCATTAATGTTAATTTAGAGATTGGCATTTTGTGCGATTTGGCACCCCCTGCAGTTTCTGAGTGAAGACACCACTGTCATGTCATTTGTCAGATGTAATGTAGGCGCCAACTATAAACAAAACTCATTACGTCATCACAATGTTATGTGTTGTAACATTAATTCTGTGAGTAACAGCTGTGAAACTTGTATGCGATGGGGGCAGAAACAAGTGACGTGGGAGCGGAGTGGCTGCAACAGAGACACCATTCACCCTGTCACAAGACACTGCACCACTGAAATGATTTTGAAGCTGTTATTTTAAGGTTTAAAGTTATATACTTTTGTTTTAAATTTTTAACAGCAGCCTTGAAGTAGTACGAAATGGTCTGCTAACATGAAAAACACAATTAAATTTTAATCCATTTCAAAGATATCAAACACACTTCTTCAGATAGATATTGAATTGGGTCGGACAAAATATTAATTGACCAAATAACTATGGCCGAAAAGGGGATTGCATATTGAGCTGCAGTGACTAGCTAACTTATAGATTAGATGATTGAAAGAAAATTAGTTGCCAACTATTTTGATTGTAAATTAATTGTTTCAGAAGTCACTTTGGGTTCTTGGAGATTGGGATGAGCGTTTTTCACAGTGTTGATATGATGTGATGCAATAGGATATACTCTATCCTCCCCTTAGGCAAAAGTTTCTTGGGCTCAGTGTTGCTGCAATACACAGTTTTCAAACCACGCCTGACATTTAATAATTGCATTCAGTGATTGAATGTAACAGAGTACATTTGCTCAAGTACTGTGCTTGATTCCATTTTTGAGGTGCTTGTACTTTACTTACTACTTTTTTTTGTTTCTGTTACTTACTGTACTTACTTACTATATACTTTCCCTCCCCATTTGGAGTCAAATATTGTACTTTTTGCTCTACTACATTTATTTGATAACTTTAGTTACTAGTTACTTTGCAGATGGCATGCTGCCTCGGAGCCAAATAAACACATTTCTAAATTAATTTATTTCATTGAAAACATGGATATGTGAATGAATATTGGATCTCACATTCGGGAGAAAACTATAAACCGATTTATCATGAATAATTGGCAGATTAACTGATAATCTAACAAATAATTGCAAATACCTTTGCCTCTCTGGCATATACAGCATACTATGTTGTACAAGCCATAATAAAACACTCACCTAATGCCTCAAAAGACAATCGGTATGTAGCAAGCATGTGCGCGTCTGTGCATGCACTCATGCACATTAGCACTACTGGCCTGCAGTGCTGGATTTAACTTGTATGTGTGCAGGGCCGCGAAGGATACAACTGCAAATCCTTCGAGGCTTGACTGATCTAAGGCTGGAGTTTTAGCGCTCCATTAGCCAGCTCATTAAGTCACATTAGAACTCAGGAGATGAGATACATGTCCTGAGTGCGGGAATAATCTTCAGCCATTTCAGTATCTCCTCCCTGTTCCCTCTCTCTTGATATCTCTCTCGAGCTCACTGACACACACACACACACACACACACACACACACACACACACACACACACACACACACACACACACACACACACACACACACACACACACACACACACACACACACACACACACACACACACACACACACACACACACACAGCCCTTCGTCATAGCGAGACCGAGCCACTTACCGGAGTCAGAGCTGGATGTCGCCACGGGCATTTTGAAAATTGGTTCCTCCCAGTATCCTCCACCAAACTTGTTAGGTCAACTGCAATGCAAGAGAGTGCAAAGAGACAGAGAGAAGGGAGATGCATTGAAAACACTAATGAGGTATTGATTGTGAATATGAATGCAAAATCTCTGTTGTCAGACCACTGAGGCGGAATATTAAGGGTGAAACAAGAGAAGGAAGGTAGAGGCTGTTCTATAAAGAGCAGATAAAGAGACTATTTCAAACAGAGTGTTGCATATTTTATGGCTTGGAGGTTTCTTTTCAGCTTTTTATAGTTCTTTATAGCTATAAATTGTGTTGTCAGGTTGAGGCCCTTTAAATTCAACACACAGGGATCAGTGCAAGTCTAAATCCAGCCATGACAAAGAAAACAAATCCCTCTCCGTCATAATCACAGTCAATGGACTTACGTATGTGCACAGCTCGTTCCTCATTTGTCCTAACAAGCTCCCACACACAACAACTGGTATCTAACTTTGTTTAATACCTATAAATAGAGAAGCCAGTTGCTCTGGTAACACCCAAACAGGTTTAGTCGTCATGTCCTTAGGGAATACTATTAGCAACAGTTGGAAAGATTGAGTGAGCCAGTGGGTGAGTGAGTGGGCAGGCCAGCTAACATTAGCTTAGTGAGGATCTCTATTGACTCTAATTGATCTTTTTAACATCAGGCAGCAAGTAAAAGGCAAAAAGCACCACAGACAGGAGACTGGGAGACTAAGAACTCTGTGCACACATTCTGTCCTCAGTGAAAATACAAAATATGTCCACACAACCATCATTTTATAAGATATGTCTATACACATGAGAATGCAAACTAGAGATGCAATGATCCATTTATTTGAGTTCCAATCCAATTACCAGCATCTGACTGTATGATGCAGTGCGACTTCCATCCTCAGAATCTTGGCGTTTCAGACATTACATGTTGTTGTCTTACTTTTCTGTGTTTCAAGACTAAAATATCTCAAAGCTAGAAACTCGCTCAGTTCCAGGTTGTCTTGTGTTACGGTATGGCAGATTTATTGTACAGTGAAAGGCCGATCTGTAAATCTAAATCTGGGAGACAAAATTTACAGAAACTGGGTATCTTTGTACAACTGTTTAATCACTAATTAAATAAAGGAGACCTATTATGCTTTTCTATTTCCCTTTCCTTAAGTGATATAAATGTACACATATATAGGCTCTGGTGCATGCAAGATACCTTAAATGTAAAAAAGGTCAAATTCGGCACCAACAGAAGTTCCTCTCTCCTACAGAAAACACTTCCCCTGAAATGCCTCGTCAGCAGTCCCACTTTTAATTTCATGACTATGTCACCATGTCACACATTCGCAAAATGTAAGCCTAGCAGCTAGTCTGGCACGTAAGAATTGATTGAGCACAACTGGTCTGTGGTTGTAAGTGGTGCTGAGTCAGTCTCCTCTGATTGGTCAGCTCACACACACCTGAGCCAGCACCACTCACAGTGTCTCCAGTCATTTTCAGCTTCTAGTTAGCTTCACTTCTCCTGTGTATATAGGCATAAATTATGCAAATATATGACATTGTGACGTAGTGTGATGTCACAAAGTCACAGAATTAAAGGCTGGACTACTGACGCAGCATTTCAGGCATTTCTTGAGCAGTCTACTCTGAGGGAGGGAGGAGCTTAGAACCTATTCAAAACTTTGAAGGAAAGGGAAAACAATCAAAATGAATATTAGGTGTCCTTTAAATAAAATTATCTAACACCACAGAGAACCTCCATCCATCCATCCATTTTCGTCCGCTTATCCGGGGCCGGGTCGCGGGGGTAGTTGCCTGAGCAGGGACACCCAGAGTTCCCTCTCCCCGGACACTGCCTCCAGCTCTTCCGGGAGGATCCCAAGGCGTTCCCAGGCCAGCTGGGCGACATAGTCACGCCAGCGTGTCCTGGGTCTTCCTCAGGGTCTCCTCCCGGCGGGACATGCCAGGAACACCTCCCGAGGGAGGCGTCCCGGGGGCATCCGAAACAGATGCCCGAGCCACCTCAGCTGGCTCCTCTCGATGTGGAGGAGCAGCGGCTCTACTCTGAGCTCCTCCCGGGTGACAGAGCTCTTCACCCTATCTCTAAGGGAGCGCCCTGCCACCCTGCGGAGGAAACTCATTTCGGCCGCCTGTATCCGGGATCTTATTCTTTCGGTCATGACCCAAAGTTCATGGCCATAGGTGAGGGTCGGAACGTAGATTGACTGGTAAATCGAGAGCTTCGCCTTTCGGCTCAGCTCTCTCTTCACCACGACAGACCGATACAACGACCGCATTACTGCGGCCGCTGCACCGATCCGCCTGTCAATCTCACGCTCCATCCTTCCCTCACTCGTGAATAAGACCCCAAGATACTTAAACTCCTCCACTTGAGGCAGGAACTCTCCTCCCACCTGGAGGGAGCAAGCCACCTTTTTCCGGTCGAGAACCATGGCCTCGGATTTGGAGGTGCTGATTCTCATCCCAGCCGCTTCACACTCGGCTGCAAACCGCCCCAGGACATGCTGGAGGTCCTGGCTCGAAGGAGCCAACAAGACCACATCATCCGCGAAAAGCAGAGATGAGATCCAGTGGCTCCCGAACCAGATCCCCTCCGGCCCGAGGCTGCGCCTAGAAATTCTGTCCATAAAAATAATGAACAGAACCGGTGACAAAGGGCAGCCCTGCCGGAGTCCAACATGCACTGGGAACAGGTCTGACTTACTGCCGGCGATGCGAACCAAGCTCCTGCTCCGGTCGTACAGGGACCGTACAGCCCTTAACAGAGGGCCTCCGACCCCGTACTCCCGGAGCACCCCCCACAGAATGCCACGAGGGACACGGTCGAATGCCTTCTCCAAGTCCACAAAACACATGTGGACTGGTTGGGCAAACTCCCATGAACCCTCGAGCACCCTGCGGAGGGTGAAAAGCTGGTCCAGTGTTCCACGGCCAGGACGAAAACCGCATTGTTCCTCCTGAATCCGAGGTTCGACTATCGGCCGAATTCTCCTCTCCAGTACCCTGGAATAGACTTTCCCAGGGAGGCTGAGGAGTGTGATCCCCCGATAGTTGGAGCACACCCTCCGGTCCCCCTTTTTGAATAGGGGGACCACCACCCCAGTCTGCCAGTCCAGAGGCACTGTCCCCGACTGCCACGCGATGCTGCAGAGACGTGTCAACCAAGACAGCCCCACAACATCCAGAGACTTGAGATACTCAGGGCGAATCTCATCCACCCCCGGTGCTTTGCCACTGAGGAGCTTCCCAACTACCTCAGTGACTTCGGCTTGGGTGATGAATGAATCCACCTCTGAGACCCCAGTCTCTGCTTCCTCTATGGAAGGCGTGTCAGCGGGATTGAGGAGATCCTCGAAGTATTCCTTCCACCGTCCGACAATGTCCCCAGTCAAGGTCAACAGCTCCCCACCCCCACTGTAAACAGTGTTGGTGGAGGACTGCTTCCCCCTCCTGAGGCGCCGGATGGTTTGCCAGAATTTCTTCGAGGCCGACCGATAGTCCTCCTCCATGGCCTCCCCGAACTTTTCCCAGACCCGAGTTTTTGCTTCTGCGACTGCCCGTGCTGCAGCTCGCTTGGCCTGCCGGTACCCGTCAGCTGCCTCAGGAGACCCCCGGGCCAACCAGGCCCGGTAGGACTCCTTCTTCAGCTTGACAGCATCCCTTACTTCCGGAGTCCACCACCGGGTTCGGGGATTGCCGCCACGACAGGCACCGGAGACCTTACGGCCACAGCTCCGGACAGCCGCGTCAACAATGGAAGTGGAGAACATGGTCCATTCGGACTCAATGTCCCCAGCCTCCCTCGGGATCTGGTTAAAGCTCTCCCGGAGGTGGGAGTTGAAGACCTCCCTGACAGAGGGTTCCGCCAGACTTTCCCAGCAGACCCTCACAATACGTTTGGGTCTGCCAGGTCTGTCCAGCTTCTTCCCCTGCCAGCGGATCCAACTCACCACCAGGTGGTGATCAGTTGACAGCTCAGCCCCTCTCTTCACCCGAGTGTCCAAGACATACGGCCGGAGGTCAGATGACACGACCACAAAGTCGATCATTGACCTCCGGCCTAGGGTGTCCTGGTGCCACGTGCACATATGGACACCCTTATGCTTGAACAAGGTGTTTGTTATGGACAAACTGTGACTAGCACAGAAGTCCAGTAACAAAACACCACTCGGGTTCAGATCAGGGAGGCCGTTCCTCCCAATCACACCCCTCCAGGTAACACTGTCGCTGCCCACGTGAGCGTTGAAGTCCCCCAGTAAAACAACGGAGTTGTTTTTACCACAGAGAACCTCTAAGTTTGATTATAATTAGACCGAGCAGTGCCAACTGTCGCTACATTTGCATGTGAACCAAGGCAAGAATGCACAGGAAAATGGTTGTATTGCATAAAAATCCATACAACAGTGGACTAGGGCCTAAATATCTGCTGTCCCGAGATTCAAAATAAACTCTTCAGGTGATATGGACTTTGAGAAATACACACTGTGAATAGCAATTAAGGGTAAAGGAGCGAGTGTGGGGAACCTAATTAGACTGTGTTAAAACAGAGAGAGAGAGAAAAAGAGGAAGAGAGGGAGATCAAACAAGAACAATGGTGAGTAAGAAAAGAGCGCAGCTGACGGGGACGATGAGGCCGTGGTATCCAAGGATGCTAATTCATGGTTGCCATGACATGAGCAATCCATGGATCCAAAACCCTGCAATGTCACATCAGGCTCAGAGTGTGTGAGTGTGTGAGTGTGTCAATGAACAAAACAATCATTACTCAGTTTCGGAGCGATAAAGCATCTCCATATGTTCCAGCATTGAAGCAATGAACAGACCAAATGCGGGCCAACAAAAAGACAGCTACATTCTAAGCACTTCAAGTCAACTGAAGACTCCCAATATTATTTTTTGAAGTAACTGAATTAATATATTTCTTCCTTCAGATGGAGTCGCATTCCTCTTTTACTGCTTATCAACTAATATTTCTAAACTGGCTCACCATGTGACATTTTCCATTAGGAGAGAAACTTTTATCACTCACTTATTTCTTTTCAAACCTCCAGTTGACAGTGAATAAAAACTGTAAAAACGTCTCCAGGCACAGCGGTACGTCCTTTTTTATTAATTTGCTTCTCTGCGCAGAGATCAAACTATTCCCCAATCCAATTTGTTCAGATATTTGCAGGTTTTATATCATTTTGTCAACGCATCCCAGGGCACCAGTTAAAGATTCATCTTATAAACTGCTAAATGTCAACTTGCTGGAGAAGGGAATATTTTGATTATAATCCCAACATGCTTCATCATAATAGGGCAAGCCTGCTGAAGTCTGGAAAAGATCTGGGACACCTGTATTATTACTTTCCATGGCTCCATCTGATCAAGATCCACTTCAAGATACTTCACAGACTTCATCACACAAATGACACATTACATAAAATGTATCATAATCTCCATGAATCTATTTTCCACCATCCATTAATCCCTTCAATAACCCTGTTTGTTCAGCCATATGTTTTGTTCCTGTCAATGGATTCCAATCTATATCTAACTCCTACTCTTTGCCTTACGTAATAAATCTATTTTTCCTAACCCACGGACATGTCACATCATATTTGGAGTAGTAGCACTTGAACTCAGTGTAGCTGACTCAGTGAAAAGCTGTCGCATTTTGTAAGTGCCTTTCTTTATGTGCATCAATTCTGGTTGAGTGTAGGCGACTTCATTAAGGTTTCAAAGGTAAGTAAGAGGGGTTTTTTTGTTTTTTTTATTCAATCCAGCGGGAGTGAGGACAGGACTGGGCGTATAATGTATTGTTGAGTGTGTGTACATCATTTTTTCTTTAAGGAAATGGGTTTGCATATTTACATGTAAGCCAAGTAGTGCCTCCCACCTCATTAGTGAGGACAACAACAGATTATCTGATGAAAAGCTGTGATTACTTTCACTGGTGTGGCACTGAAGCACACAGTCTTAGACGCTCAAGCACTCAGGCGCTTTTGCAAAAGTCTGATCTATGCAGATCAGGTCCTTAATGCTGCATACCAGTCCCCAAGGCTTATCCGTGGTATCCCGTGTTTGCCCTGCGAAATGACAGAGCTTGTTAAAAGTATGCAGAGACCACACGGCCACTAAGAAGTCAAAGCCGATTGCAGCAGAGCCTGGCTGTGCTGACACAATGGGGAGTAGGGGGGTGTTGGGAGAAAGGAGGTTTGAGGGTGGGTAGGATGTTCTCTGTCAGTCTCACTGGCTCTTATTTTATAGAACTGAGGAGGAATAATTGGCCGAGATCTAATGATGGTGCGGTCGTCAGCAGCGATGGCATTTTCTTAGTAATTGGTGGCTATTTCTTGCCGAACCGCCTGGATATCTACTCTGAGCTGCAACCAGTCATCATTCCCGGTAATCAAGGATTAAATAGGTGTCCTTAATAAGACTAATGTTGAAGTTGAACAGTGCATAAATAAGTGATCCTTCACAGAGGTCAAAATTGGTCTTTTTGCTGCAGCTGTGCACATTGTGAACCAGTCTGTCTCTCCAATAAAACCTTGTATACATAAACTGTCTCCGCTCTCTCTCCCTCAGTCAACTCTCACACACATACAGTAACACACCCTCACACAGATCTCCATCTCCCTCGCTCCATTCCACAAAGAGAGCAGCTCAATAGTGCAGCTGCAATGACATCACATTTGGAGACCTGCTATCATCTCTGCACTGTCAATCTATTAAAACAAGAGGCCAGCTGTTGGGTGCATGTGTGTGTTATTTATCAGGCTTTGCCCTCAGATCTATGTATGCTATATTTCTAGACACGTTTGATGTTCTTTACCAGCGAATTCTTTCCAGTAATAGACTAAGTTTAAATGTCTGCATCATCCAAATCTTACTCAACCAGGACTGAGGGCAAATGTTAAGGCTTTGGTGCCTGAAAATATCCCTAAATTAAAGGAAATCAGTGCTGCAGCCAAAAAAAGATCAGATGTTCTTTCTACTGTGCTTTTGCTGTCCATTTAAGATAGTCACTTATTTGCTTCAAATTGCTCCTGATCGATTCTGTCTGCAAGTTGGGCTAGGCAATGTATTGATATTACATCATTAATGTGAAATGAGTTTGTAAACCTATAAGCCAAAACATTTAAAGCACTGACAGGTGAAATAAATCATCATTGATCATCTCTTTACAGTGCATCTGGAAACCTTGGGTCCTTGTATTCACAGCATTAGATTTCTAAATTCCTTCCTAGACTTCCTAGATCCCAATCTGATCAAGCAACCATGGGATGCACTGGGACAAGTCAGATCCATCGAGGCCCGCCCTTGCAACCAACAAGACCCAAATCAACCACAACATTAAAATGTTGCGGCTGATCAATGCCAGTGGTTTTAATGTTGTAGTCGATTTGAAACCTCTGGGTTGCAGGGTTCCATGGAATGAACTTTGTCCTGCATGTCCCTTGGATGCTAAATCATAATGGGATCTGGGGTGTATTAGCATCAGGTCAACAACGCCTTGAGTGCTTTGTCACGTTTCTCAAGATTTTCCTGAATTATTTTTGTGGTGCGGCTGCATGCAATAGTGTGTAGATTTGCCAAAGAACATCCATATTAAAAGTAATCCTGTGGTGTTCAGAGGATTAACCACAGGTATAAACCCAGGCATAAAGTAAACCAATATAATCTTGTGAACTTACCTGACTGTTCTACTTGTTCCAATTATTGCTTAGTCATTAATCATATTCACATCAAAAAGGTGCACTATGTAAGATTTTTAGTTAAAATCATTCAAAAATCTGAGTCTGATGAATTAACACTTTTGACATTATCTGCATATTGTGTTGCAGAGATAGGCATTGAAGTTAGTATGCTAAACCAACTAGCCCCTGGCTGTACGTACAAATAGCCATCCATAACATATTGTCATATTGATATTGTTTTATTTGCTCAAAAATATTGCGATATTTCATTTTGTCGTTCTGTCCTAGCATTTATGAAGTACCTTTGATGACATTTCAATACACAGATTTATCATGTTGTGAAAAATATTGCAATATTATCATTTAAGGTCATATCACCCAGCCCTATCTATAAGCCTGTGAGCCTACGACCTGATAAGGAAACAATTTAGTGTTAAAAATGATTGTATAACACATAAGGATCCTCAGTACAGGTTGAGGGAATCATCTACTTCCTACAAGGTAGTTTAAAGCCAGTACTTGCAGACTTCTTAAACATAACAGCCACAACAAATCAAGCCTACATCTGACATGGAACATTCTTTTGAAATTGCATCTTCCAACACATTCTGGCCTGAAGCACTGACACATGTGGTGGCCCAGGTGTTAATATGCACAGTGTAAAACGCCTTGAGCTGTTCCCACAGTGAGGCTGCATTGAAGCCTGGACACACACACACACACACACACACACACACACACACACACACACACACACACACACACACACACACACACACACACACACACACACACACACACACACACACACACACACACACACACACCAGCGACCAAACAAGTCTTAATCCACACATGCAGCCTGGCGTCAGGCCTAAAAATAACCCTGTGCTCCCACAGGTTCGGCTCCTCTCATTACTTTACAAGGGAAAACTGTCGTATCCAAGACAACCACGAGCAGCTCTTCGCCTTTTCCCCCGGCGCTTTGCCATGGCAACAAGGGAAAATGCGTAAAATAATAATAAGTTGGAGCTAAAATTGGGTCTATTAAAAGGTTTGAAGCTACACTCAAATACAGTGTTGCTTATAAGAGGAAATCAGCGTCATAGGTGGAAAAAAAAGAGCTTAGCATTCATACAAGAAATAAATCCATTTTGACAGTGTTCACCAGCCAGAAACAACACTTTACCAGCACTTGTTGAGCTCTATAATTAAATTAAGCAGTTTTTACTGTGATTTCAACTTGGTGTATTTAGCACATGAATAGACTACTTCATTATTTGTTTCTACAGCTGCAGAGCATTAGATATTTTTCCCTTTTAATATTGAGAGTCAGAAAAGAGAGATGAGATGAGAGAGATGAGGTGCAATGTCTAACTTTTTCGTTGATAACATTTCAAAATTAACTGAAATTATTCAACAGAATGTGAAAATGGTTATTTTGAAGTCAAGACATGTATGCATTGTGTTGTAGACCTGTCCAGTCCAAAGATCCTGTGCTAGCGGTGTGAAATAACACTGCACTGGTGCTCTGAGCCTCCAGTCCAGACCGCTAGATGCATGGCAAACTGAGCTAACTAGCTAACGGCAGCTACAGTTAGCAGCATATAATGGTTACCATGTGATTTGCTGCCACCCCTTTGTTTGAAATATGATTTAGACATCAAGCCAACTGTTACCTATTGCCCCGTTTAGGGGCAATAGGTTCCGTTTAGGGGAATCACTTATCCCAAACCACGAAATAATATATTTCCTCACTTACTCCTAGTGGTATGTAATCATATAAATAGTTTTTGTGTAATGCGCCGAGATTTAGAAGAGTCTACAAAACAATGCAGGTGATTCAAATGAAAGATGATAAGAGATCATGTAGAAAAACAACCCTGTCAGAGTCTGTACTATTCTTGCAAAAATACTGCTTCATGAAGAGCTTCATAAGAGCTTTCTTTGACTATGTGCCCTGAAGTGTGTTAAAGAAAGCACCAGCTGTCTGTTGTCAAACCACATTTCAGACTAAGCTTTTTTTCTACAGATAATATTAAAGCAGTTTATTCATTCCTGCCTACAGGGGCTCATATCAACACCTAAGTCACTCCACCAGATCAAAATAAAGTGAGGAGGTCTTTTGAAGGAGAGTATGGATTTAAGTGCAGCTTCAAGCTATGTGCAGTATGGTTGAATGATTTCAAAAATGAAGGTGTGTCATTCTCCCAGCATGCATACTGATACACACAACGTGCTACTACTTGGTGGGAAAAGAGCACTCGCTGTCTTTTACCTGGGCACACAGATTGAACAATGAAACTTAACGTGCCTTGAAAAGTCTAATCGTAAATGATCAACCAGCAGCTTAACAGATTTGGGACTCATTAGCCACTGCAGCCACATGAGCTACTCAGAGATCCTCAAATCGAGAGTTAAGTTCGCTATCTCCTGTGTAATTGTGCTGTGATGTATGACTCTAAGACTAAATAGCAACAAATTCTCTTTTTTTTTAAAAAGGCACATGGCACAAGAGATACCATCATTTATTGACATCCCTTGATGCCCGACATCGAATAAAACTTAATGAACTTAGTGCAGCGGGGCTTCCTTTTCCCTCAGCTGATACAGATTGTAATTAGTGTAATTAGAATTAAATGTCATGTACGTACCACTGAGAAGCTAAAGGATTCGGGCAAGCTGCGGAGAGCTGACCAGGGGGAGCGTTCACAATCACCACCCTGCTGGGATTTCATTAAAGACCCCCATTTTTTCAGAGGAAGCAGCCATGATGGAATAAGCTAGATGAATGTCACTACTTGAATGTCACTCAAGTGTCTTGAAGAGAAGGTCTGGAGGTTAAAGTCCCAATATTACAGAGAAAATCCACACTTTAAGGCTGGCACATTGGCTTGTCTGTGTAATTATTGGCATTTATTAAAAGGGTTAAAACATCTCAGTGGGGCAAAGAGTAGTACAAGTACAGCTACTGTCTCATTTTGAATAAAGAACTGATAAACACTTTCATAGCCACTCAATTTCCAAACTAAAAACAGTCTCTATTGATGGTGTGGAGGCTCTGTAATATTTTCACCCTACCCTAAACCACAACAAACAGTCAAGAAATAAATATGAATTGGATCAGATGATATTGTGTATCAGATCAGGCATCTGACTGTCTGTCACAATAAAAGTAATAACACCATGCCAAGTCGCGTGGCCGGTATGTTGAAGACATTTCCTCCAGACAGCCGATCCAAAGAGCACAGTGTTGTACATCAAACCACCATCAGTAAATTAAAGTTCAGTGCTCGCTGACGTGCGGAAGAGATAGAGAAAGCTTTGTGATGCATGCACTTGCTCTTTCAACCAGTCGCCCCGCTCCCAGTTTGGGCTTTAGTATTGTAAGATTATCGCATCTGCGTTTTATGAATATGAATAGATCATTGTTGTTATGCCCTTATAACTGTCAATTTCATTTTCAAATTATTCTTTAAAAGATGGTGGAATTTTACAGCTCGACTTTATCCTGCTGGCTTGTTTTGGTTTGACAAGTTTATATAATATTTACCGGAACAAACAACAAAAATCCTTCTGTGATTCAACAATTAACATAAAAAAATAGGAATCAAGTTTGTTACAAAGTTCTGTTTCTCAAATCCATCCTGAGTAAAGCCTACTTCCTGAATAAAAACAATAAAGGATCTCTGAAAAAGAAAATATCCCCAATACTTCCAATGCCGTTAGAGTTATACCTCCGGAGCCAGTAAGTTGATTGTCTTTGTGCACACTGGGTCTGTAAGTGCAGCTACAGGCTACCAGTAAGCTAGTTTTGTAATCTCTGAAGTTTTTTTTGTAACCAAATGTTAGATTTTTACCTCTGGCGATCACATTTTCACTTTAAAATTGCAAAAGGGGTGTTCATCTGTAAAGACTATCTTGCTGAATAAAACAAGTAAGTATCATATCCATGTGTTTGACACAGAGCTCATTCCTTGCAATAATCCAGATCCCATAAGGAAATGAAAACTTCCGGGTTAGCCCACAAAAATATATCATCCCTGTAGCACCCTAATTAGGGACCTGTGGGGACCATGAATATCAGTAAAAATGGTGTGCTGATCTAGCTAGCTAATATATTCTAACATATATTTAACTGAATAAGTACAAATTTGGACCATCTGATGACACTAGATGAGAAATCAGGAGGCTTCAACCTCTCGGGACAATGAACGTCTGTTCCAAATTCAATGGCAATCCTTCCAACGCTTGCTGAGATATTTCCAAAAGCGGTGGATCGATGACACCAGCTGAGTTTTTTTTCTGTCATCCTGACATGTCTAAAAACATCACATTTTCCCATTAAAAATCCTCACAATGCAGTCGTCGCTGGAATGACACAGCCTCTATATGTGGAGATCTGTGTCGGAGGGGGTGAGGTGGCAGGTGTGAGAGTAAATGAGCTGATCATTTTTATGAATGACACCACTGAGGTTGGGAGAAGATGCTGAGGGTATGTGAACTGCTACGGATTAATCTCCCAGAGCAATCCAGTGTGGACGACTCCTACTTCTTGAGCTTCTGTCTGCAAGCTACACCTGATTTGAATTCCTGTTTGATGCAGTAATTAATCACTCAGTGCGTCAAAGCGGGAAAAACTGCACACTGAGTGTCACACTCAGACAGCACTGAAGGTGTTCTTATTAAGAGTTTTCAAGACATCAATGTGATGTCAAATAACCAGGAAGCCTTCTGATTTCATCTGGGTGAGGATCACACACAGGGATAGCTCTCAGAATGTTTCAGAATGTGTTAAAAGATTTGTATTAATTCAAGTGTGTATTACTCAGAGGCTCAGACATGTCATGGTCACGCTGTCTTTCACCGCCACACTGGTATTTTTGCTTTGATTTGATTCAATCTAATATCTCATACAAAATGTATCCAAATGTGAAAGAATTTAAAGTCAAGCATGTTTTTTCTCCTTTTTGAAGTTTAAAGAGTCTCAGTTCTAGCAGAGCTCTTAAATTGTTAAATAAGTGCTTAGACGGTGTTCTTGTTGAGGCAGAACCAGTACTGCTGATCCTTTAGCTGATACCCAAAGCTGTCAAAAGCAGGGATATTTATGGCAAACCTCCCACTTGCAAACCAGAAACTGATAAGAAGGCTGAAGTTTCTTTAATACAGACAAAAGCTTTTTGAAATGAGACTAACAGGTTGTCAATATAATGATTTGTTGTTTCCAAACTTCACATAACTTCACTGACTGACTGATCCGCACTACGTCACCAAACAAATAGACTCGTATAGCTAACTAAGTGGCTATAGTGATTGTTTATATTACCTTAGAAGGACTAGATCCACCTTGAAGGTGCGATATGTAAGAAACGGCCACCCATCGAATTCATACTCCAAACAAACAGCATTTCACCAGAGTAACTGCAAAGTGCTGCTAACTTTAGCTGCCATGAGCTTGTCCAACGTTAGCTGGTTAGCATGTTATCTCTTGAACCCAATACATAGATGTCTTTGACATAAGGTGATTTTTGAATGTTTAAGAAATCCATTGGCTATAGTCTGTAAGGCATTTAAACCTGAGAGACAAGATCACAATGGTTTAAGTTGTTTTAATAACTTTGCATGTTAACCGGAGTCCTGTTATTGTAATGGCCCTCCAAGCTTCCTTTTCAGCACAGAATGAATTTCAGATTGCTCTGTCGTTATCTGCCAAAGTACTCACAAATGGATGGTACATCTCTATCACGGCTGAAAAGGCAATAACTTCTTTCGTGCTGGCAGAGGACATTTGATATTTCCTCTGTAGTAATAAAATGTCCTCACAGTGTGATGATATAAAGCATACTAAAGAAAAGACAAGATCGTAGACATCCGAACAACATCCATAATCACAAAGTATGACACAATGTATGGAGCTGGAAATATAGCATTCTTTGAGAGGCAAAATTAGTCCTCATAAAGATATCTGGGGACATTTTACCCATTATTTAAGATACAGCTTGTTGGTGCTTAAACTAACTGTATACCTTGCAAGGGATTAAAGATGAATGAATATTCAACAGGAGATGAAGCTAATGAGAAAATGAGGAAATAACGAGGGAAAAGGCTCGCCACATTAAGCAGCTTATATAAATATTAGGGATGCACAATAGAGATTTATTTCAGCAGATACCGATGAGATAAGAGATAATTCACATTAAACTTAAAACGTTTCAGCACACCTGAGGGTAAGAAAAACTAAGATGTGGTGAGCAGAGATGGATGATTTAATTTCCCGCAGCTCTAATAAGATTTTATGTGTTCAAACTTAAGACTTTTCCCTCCCCAGGTGTGTCATCTTCCTCTGAAACTGTTAAAAACATAATAATGTTTTTTTTAAGGTCCACAGCGGACATGATTGTGACAACAACCTTATTCGTCTTTGTTTGGTGTTTGATCACAAACCAACTCTCGAGGGAAAAACAACCACCTACTGCATCGGAGTTTGTAAATGCTGCATTTCGTAAGTCAATGAAAGCGACTGGGCAGTTTCACTGACACCAATAAATAGTCAATAACATAAATCAGGCCGATCTACGGTATACTGTGCATCCCTAATTAATATATATGTAAAAATATTTTTCAAAATAGGCTTAAATATAGAAAACTAAATATAAAACATAGCTACTAAAAGGCTGGAAGCATAAAGACAGCTCCTTTGCAATTTCTGTGGGCTGAAAGTTTAGTGTGAATGTAGAAAACACAAGTCTAAATGGCTTAAATCTGATTTAAACCATTTTTAATGTATTTTTTTGACGTAATGCTATTGTATTATATTGTATGAACTGTCCAGATGAATCTCTCTGACCAAAACACAGCGTGTATATTTAAATTCTAGATGAACAGGGTTAGATCTCTAGTGTTCATTTACCCTTACATGTCAGACACTCATCAGCACACCTGCCCTTCTATTGGACGGTGCGCGTCCCCAATGTGTGGGCATGCGCAATGGCACCGAACAGGTGCACGACGTCCACTATCAACATTATCATCCTCTTAACTCATCTCCAGCCACCCAAATGAGGTACACATTGAAATACGCTGTCAGGGTCAGGGCTGTGCTCCCCCGGCATAACACAGGTGCCACGGTAAACAGCCGGAGGGAGGCCAGCTTTATAAAAACTGCATGTGGCTGCTGGTTGAGACGAACGCACGGCTGGTAATGCGTAGCCGTCTCGTTCTGAATGCGTTTTTTCCTGAACGTTAAGAGAGGGAGAAATGCTTGACGATGTTTTTTTAATGTCGTTAATAAGATTTATTCGCTTCGGGAGCTCTTACTTTCCCAGGAGAGACGAGTTGCGTACGGCAGCGTCCACCTGGCGGGTCCCTGCTACCCCGCCAGACTACATTAAAACACGCTCGCGTCTGCCCGCGGGTAATAAACAAGCAGCTAAAGGTTAGAAGCGCTCACCTGCCCGGTCACCTTTTTTTTTTATCCGGAAGCCTCTTCCTGGTCGCGGCAGTGAGGTATCTCCACTCGGCAGCTCCACTTGAATCTGTGCGGTCACTTTGACGGAGCCAGCGGCAGCCCACACAAACTGCTATCTTTAAAACGAGACCTCACCTAAAACGCCTCGCGCGCTCTCACGATTAGCTCCATTGATTAGTGCGTCGGCCGTGTTAGCGTCTGATGCCGGTCCCCAGAGGATGTCCCGCAGCGGGGCTTTGTGGTGACCAAACGCGTCTTTTTTTAGGGGTGCTGGTACTAACCGGTGTGAAGTTGAAGCGTGTCCGCGGTTCCGTCGGTATGAACCCCGAGCAAAGGAGCAGCAGAAACACAGCGACTCTCTCCACAGCGTCTCCCGGTGCTACAGTGACATCTAGCGGCGAGAGGAGCGGGTGCAGCCGGCTTTGACAAGTGGCAAATGAAGACCAAATCCTGTGTGGGTGTATGTCTACTTAATACCTTTATTCCACTCAATTATTGTAAACTGATTGGTTTTGATACAAATTATTTACATGTATTAATTAATTTATTTTTTTGGCCAAAGAACTAATAGTTGTACGGAGAGAGAGAGAGAGAGAGAGAGCGAGAGAGAGGAGGAAGACAAACAGAGAGAGATTTTCATGCACAGTAACTAATTAAATATGGAGCGTCACAAAGAGTCCAGTGCAGGTTGTGTGTTGAGAATCCCAGGGGGGTTTTCTGATTGTTGCTGAATCAAAGGATCAGAGGGAGGATGACGGAGAGGGCGAGGGTTCACAACAGGCTCATTTACCACTGATCGCCATAGTCCAAGCTGTAAGACAAGAGAAATTGATTAGTTGAATAAGCAAGATTTACACTTGTTAATTAAATTTCACAACCTCTTTTCAATCTATAACTTTCTACTTGTCTGTTGTCTTTTGAATGCATTTTTAACATATTTCTGTGTCTCTGTAAAGCCCTTTGAATTACCTTATGTCCGAATGGTGCTATATAAATAAACCTTGAGTCATCCTAATATGTGGTGGATACAAGCTCTGACAGATTACCAGATTACCACCATGCTACTGTGACAAAACAATGACATGACAATTAAACTGTGTAAATCCATGGAGAAATGGGGTAATAAGTTAAGAAACCCCCCCATAAATGGGAGCGGGGGTACATTTACATTAACAAGAAGTTCAAAAATAGCCACTTAAATATCAGAGTAGTCCTTCTGTGGTAAAGTTTACAAGTATAAAACAAATTATTGGCTGAAAATGCATTTTACGCTTTAAAGCAGGGCCTGCATGCCAAAGGTGGCATATTGTTTATGCTGTTTTATTTCACATGGGTAAAAATGCTCTTTAAATAGGAAAGGATCCCTAATTATTTATTATTCTTTCATAATCAAGTCAGGCAATTAGGGAACTTTGGATCCTAGTAACATTTTGCATCTTAACAATATGAAAGAAATATTGTGTAGTAAAATATTCCCATAAATCATAATTATGTGATGAATTTAAATCGTGTGACCGAAAAATCACTTATGTCATAAAGGGTAATAATCATGAGATAAAATCATAATTATGAGATTAAAAAAAGCCAAGTCTGGACTTCTATCTCACAAATATTTTTCTTTTTTTCCTTCAACGTTTTCAAACATACGTTTTCATCCAAATGAACTTCCATGTGTTTGCACTTGGCCAGTTAATCTCAGTTTTGGCCCTCAAAGGGAAAAAATGATACTAATGTGTTTTGATCTTAAACTGTGATTGGAAGATGCGATACTGATTTACTTTAAACTGAATGTTCTTCCTCTATTTGTACTAATTAGCTAAAAAGATTTAAGACTATAGATAAATTAAATATTCAACATTGGCATCATTCTTTCCTCAGGTAGTACCGATGAATTTCCACCATCTTCTTTTTCAGGCACACGTTTTAGTATGAAATTAGTGTCTTTTCATTTAACCGGACATGTTTCTCTCACCGGGGTTCAGCTTCTTGGTTGGAATCAGCGCCAAACAGCAGCCAAGCCACCGCCTGCTCGGGGGTCGACCTCTTCCCATACCTGGAGAAAATAAAACACCAGCATGTAACAATGGCGACTAAATAGTATCAGTTCTCATTCATGTGAAACCAGCGGTCACTCCGTCAGCGATTCACCGGCTGCTCTGGTGCTGCGACCCCATCAGCCTGGCTATGAATTTCAACTACGAGACGTATTTTTCTTTTCAAGAATCATCACACCCTGTTGAGTGCTTCTTCTCCAGTCGGTCTCAATCACGGGGGAGTTGAGCTATTATCTGAGGGAAAAGGAGAATTTTCAGGTTCACAGCCCAGTGTCCAGTAAGGCAAACACTACAAGCTCCTCCTCTTTACTGCAATCAATGTCTTGGCCACTGGAGAGTAAACCTGCCTTTGTTTGAGGCACGAGTGCACTGACACAGTCCAGCCTCTTTAATTACAGAGCAGGAGATGAGACTCGGTGATGAGACTATGCTCAGCTTCCCCTGCAGGAAAACTTCCACTGGTTTCTCAAAACTGAAACAACATACTGCACTGAAAAATGGTCAGAATTGTAATCTTGTCCCCATTTCAGCTGGAAAAAAAACAGAATTTTAAATATCAAGAACTGTTCTTGAGGTTTCCTTTGTGCTCCATTCAAAAGTACCAACGTTGAATAAAACCCTCTACCATTTAAATGTATATATTGAATATTCTGTCACAATCTGGTCTTAATTTCCCACCTAGGAAATCACGGAAGGAAGCGATTAGTGATGCTGGTGTTGCAGTGCGTCTTCTACAGGATTTGGGGTCACAGTGGAGCCATTAAGGGCTTCTGTCTAGTTTGAACTTTACACACCCATCTGATGGAAACCAGACTCCTCTCCCTGCCTCATTATTTCTTACAACAGGCACAGCAATGCACTGTAACGAAAGTATAATGAGCCACGAGTTCTCTTCGGCTTGCCCAAGAAGGGCCGAGCTCTTGAAAAGTCGTCATTTAAGGTGGAGAGGAGGCCTTATGCGTGTAACGTCATGGCATAAGAGGAGGGCTCGTTCTCTGGGTGGATATCCTTGCTAACTTGTCCTTCAGTCAGATACTTAATCCCCCTCACATCAGGGGAGGTGGACGACCTGTCCGACCCAACCACAGGATAAAAAAGTACCAAATCACTGCAAGTTCTACAGCATTAGTAAGTCTGGTTTTTTTTCAGTTTTTCCAGGTGATATTTGCAAGGGTTTGCATCTGGAAAGAATGGACATGTCTCCACAAACTCATTCACGTGATCTTTAGAGTGAAATAACATGAATTAACTGAGATGTGTCCTCCTAAAGGGGCAAGGCTTCATTTTGAAAAAGTAGGTAGAGCTTGACAGAGGGGTGTCGCAATATTCAGGATAACATTGATAACTGGGTTGGGGTTTTTTTTGCAATGATTCTTCAAACGTGGTTATGGTTGCAGTATATTTAAAGTGGCCTTAGTCTTAGGGCTCCTGTCCAAATAGCAAAAATATTATATATAAACATTTTTATTTGTCACCACACAAGCGCTTCATCCTGATGCCCTTACAGTGCTTTTCCGCCAAAGAAAACTGCTGTATGGAAACCTTATGTTGTTTGTATTTTAGCTATTCTGAGGCGTTTGCGTTGTTAAATCAATTAATTTGATTTCTGAGAAAGAAAAAAAATTCCCCCAGCTGTAATTTGAAGTCAACCTGTTTGGGGTGCCCCTGTCAGGGTAAGACCACAATCTACGCCCCTGGATGCATAAAGGTTTGATCACAAGCTGTTGAAAACTTTCTCTCAAGTAATTAAAAACGTGGTCCGGTCGGCCTGACTCACCTCTGCCTGGTGATGAGGTTGACGTAATGCCGAACGGCCGCGTGGTACTTGGCCCAGTCCTCCGGGGAGGCGTTACCGGCCGGGCTCTCCGGTTTGGGCGGGTAAGCGTCCGCGAAGCTGCTGAGACACACCAGGAGGCAGAACACCAGGGCTGCGAGCATCATCCACGATCTGAGCAGGTTGGCCATCTGAGGAGGAGGAGAGACACCATCACTTCACTTGAGCATTTTAAATTCTTCTGCTTGGGATAAAAAAACTTTTGTTGCATCGCATCAACAGGCGACTTTATCACAAGCCATGATCTCTTGGCATTACATTGATCACATTACGCGCAAGAATCTCCCCAGGACGCGGGTCAGAAAAATCTCTAAAAGTGCGTGAGAAGTCAGAATGAAGAAGTCAGACTTACTTTGTGAGAGTTGTGTGCTGCTGGAGTCTGTGCTGCTGAGGAGCTGCTGTCTTCTGCTGTACGCTCGGTTCACAGGGTTATATAGTGTGGGATGGATACCTGATGCGCACTGACTAACACTTAACCACTCCCCTTCCTCCAGCAGCAGCAGCCCTGAGGATGGGGGGGGGGGGGGGGGGGGGTATCTTTGTAATTTCAATATTTGACATTTAGCTGAAGGCTGAAGTTTCTTTAATAAGTAATTAAAGTAATTGCACACAGAAACATGCACTCAGTTTTGCCTGTTATGTTGCTCTAGAACTTAAACATTTAAAGATGTCAACATTTCACCATCTTGTAGAAGTTTATATTCTCAGCACATCGCCTGCGCCAGATTCTAAAACTGAATAGCCAAACAGAAACCTGCTGGATTCTAACTGCGTCCTGCTGTTTCAGCACCACGAACAGCTCCGAGAGGACCATGAAACGGTTCTTCACATTCATTGTGCGCCCGGCCCCTCTCGGTGTGCTCTCCATCAATACGTGATGTAACAGTCCTGTAGGTGAAACTGTTTCAGATGTAAAAAGGAACAAGTGGGTGAGAGAGAGAGAGACGTGCAGATAACCTCAGAACTGTTGCAGAGAAGCGCAGATTTGCAAAAGGAACAGACACAAAGTTCTTTCCTCTGGCCACTCCTCCATCTTAAAAATGGCTCAGACTGGAAGAACTGTGAAGGAAACCACGGCACAACACCATCAGGATAAAATAACACACACTTGAAATGATGGCCTGCACGGCCCTTCAGAAACCAACAATCAGAGAGAGGTGGGATGACCTGCTGACATGCAGTGAACCCGCCATCACAGTCAGCAGTGAGCTATTGATCACTTTTTCTGTTGACAGCCAATTTTCAGGAGTATTTAAAGCCACTGCAAGGAACGTTGATATTTATCCTCATTTGGGGGGAGCTGCAGACAAATAGAGAGGGTTCCCACCGTCAAAACCACAAAAGCCTGCATGCTGTGGGAGCGTATTGGGGGTGAGAGGAAACAAAAACGAGAGGAGGAAGTCTTTTTCTTTTTCATCATGTACTATTAAAAAGTTGCAAATGGTGAGAACAAAGTCTAAATGTGGAGAATATAGTTACAATTCAAGATAAAAGTCAACTTTTTCAGACAATGCCAACAACTGCGTCCACAAAGTGCCTTGTGTAGATGGATTGCTGAAACTGTGCTTCAGAATGGGGTTTAGTAACAAAGACATGATTCCTCTTTCAGCTCATAAACACAGCGCAAGGAGTAACAATAAGCTACTTTTGTGGGTCCGTGTGCATTGTGCATCCTTGCGTCGATGGAGACATCTAATTCCTTGTGTCTTGTGGGTGTTTGGTGCCTATGCAAAAGGCTGATTTTCAGTGTTTCTTTGTTTTATCCAACACAGGACACTGTTGAGTTAAAGAGTGATGGTTAAATTTAGTTTTCCAACTTGTGTTTCTTAGTTTCTAATCTCCTTCATCCCTATCTATATGCTAGCAACAAGAGTTTTGCGTCACTTGGAGAAAGAGGTTTTCCAGCCCGAGCTAGCTAGCATGCTCACTTCAGCAGATATCTCTGCAACATAGAACACAGAAAGTCTCTGACGTAACCTCAGAGCTGCTATCGCTTCACATTCTGTTGATGTTTTTAGTTTGCATGTTTGAAACTAAAAGTCTGACATATTGCACCCTTAAGCGTCTGTTTTTACAATTATTTGCCTTTTAACAGGGGCAGCAAGGGGTTCTTGATCATACTGAATGGAAATTTATTTATTTTAATGATGACAAAAGTGAGGTTTCTTCTGCAGATGCCAAGTTTACATGCAGTCCTGTGTGGAATATTCACATGGCAGTGATGCTACCATGACAGGCACATTCAGTAGTTTTTGCTAGAATCAGGGTGAGTTTCTTGCAGTGCACAGAGAGTGTTGTAATCAGACTCATCCTATTGTTTTATTGACTCCAATCCACTCTGTGCACTGGTAGTTAAGGAACAAACACATTCATCTCTGCACAGCCACTGAAATTACTCTCTCCTCCACAGACATGGGCTCGTTTAAAACTCTTTGGCAACTTCTTTCTTTAAAGAATGACGACAGTTAAACTGTCACCAACTTCCTGAAGCAATGGGCAAAATGTAAACTCATTAGCAATCAGTCCGTAATGTAAAAATGTATCATACCTAGGAGTGATTTAGCCTAAGTTGGCCCCGTCACCTTTGGCCCTCACTCCTGCATGCATTAGTCAGATGGTGACGAAGCCATTAAAACGGTCTGGAGGTGGGGGTCATCCACAGATCAATAAGTGCAACTGTGTTGCACGCACTACAGTAATTCCCTTATGATTGAGCCAAATGATTCACAGAGGTGTCGCTGCATCAAAATATCAATTTTATCACACTGCCCTTTTTCCAATTCACATCACCGCAGAGGCTTTGACGCTGATGGGACATGAGCACACACTCGCTTCACAGACGCTGTGTACACGAATACCTTTCAGGCCTCAAGTGCTGACAGTCTAATGTAATCGGCCACATTTATGACCGTCGCGGCGGCTCCTGTTTATCTCGGATCTTCACGGTCTGCTGTTCAGTTCATGACGCCTGGAGTCGTCGCTTATCCGACAGTGTGAGTGCAGTGATCTCTGTTTAGTGGGTTTCTGTGAGTGTGTGTGTGTGTGTGTGTGTGTGTGCTGGGTATCTGCCACTGCCCCGTATCTCTGCACACAGGATAGAGAAGTGCAGATTGTACATATTCAGTGAGCAATGAAATAAACGTTGTATTTTCTCTGCACTCTCCATTGTTTGATTGTGAAATTCTGAGCTGCTGTTGACATTATCCGCTTTATTGCAGAGAGTCAGGTGAAGGGATTGATTCCACTCTGACTTTAAGAGCAGTGGCATTCTTCTCGTTTACCTCTCCGCCATAAAGCCCATAAACAATATATCCCACAAGGTTGAAATCCTCCTTTAAACTCGTCGCACACAGCCAAATCCTGCCATGCTTGGGATAATTTTATCTATTTGTAATGAACTGTTGAGAAAAATCTGATCATAAATTATGAAGCGTGGATCCATTATTAGCAACATATTGTACACATGTATCTGGAGTACAAAAAAACTAAAAGGAGGCTTTAATAATCTTTTTACAGCCCTGATTTATAACATCAGTATGAGCCGTGTATTAGATCATGGATGAATCAAAGAAGCTGTTAACGCTGCCATGTAACATAACAACACACCCTCCCTGGGGAAGTCTTGACAGCTCCTCTCATGTGCCGTTTATGTTGTTGTAAAAAAAACAAAAAAACAACGTGTTTTCCTCTGTCTGCTCCCTAAGCCCTTGTCAGAAACACGACTTGATTTGGGCATAAATCCCCGTCGACGGCCTCCCCGGACCTGCTGCTGATAATAGACAAGCAGTTAAAGAGTATATATGGCCACGCAATAAAGGCTGTGAGTGGGTTTGTGGTATTACACATTGATTGCATGGACCGTTTCTGAGCAATTATTGTCCCATAATTCAAACTGATATTGGGGGACGGTTGGCGCGTCGCAGCTTTTACACCCAAACAGCGTCCAGAATGATGCAAAATGGAACCTGAGATGGAAAAATCTGATGAGTTGGGGGGGCATCCATCAAAGTCATCAAATCTTAAATAAATCTTCTTCCACTCAGGTGAATTGATGTGTGTCCGCTCCGCTGTATTGGCCCCATTCCCCACAGCCAACAGTGGCCGTCCTGAACATTTAGTTAATTCCACTTCGGCAGTCAACCTCTCTGGCCATAAAAGGCAATGGCAAGAAACAACAATATGCACAAGAAAAACTCATTAGCCATCTCCTGTGTTTGTAGGTAAACACTGAGGAGGTTACGGCCACCAGATAAGGGGAAGGGCAGACAGTTCAAGTTTTCACAGTCCAATAAACCCTGGATAATGCACTCCTGAGGAGCAGTTTGGGCTCCCGCGGAGGGGAGAAGTGTTTGAGTTGCCATCAAGGCCGAGATAATGGGACCAGGAGGAGGCCACTGATTCGAAGAACTTTTCCTCTCATTCCTCGTTCGGTTTCGCCAAACTTTTTCCCACCCGCGCTGCTGCTAACGACGTCTGTGGCTTTGTTGGGGAAGATATAGAAAATGTATGTGTCTTTTACTTTTTAGGGAAATCTACTTATTGTAGGCATCTGACTGCGCTCCTCCAACGAGCTCTGAAAGCTTTTCCTCTCGAAACCCGTCCCCACCATTTCCATTTGCGTGGCACACGCCACCTAGTCCAAACACAAAAGGATGATTACGCGCACAAAAGTCCATTCTGGTGTAAGAGCAATCTCCCAGGAGAATGTCTGACTCCTTCCTGCCATCACATACAGATAGGGGGAATGATTTTTATTTAGCTTTATCTCCAGAGTGGGGGAGCCACTAATATGAACAGAGTGCTTTTCAGGCAGCCAGGTTCTGTTTGCACAGCTCAGGAGAAAGAATGAGCGGTTGATGGCCGTCTGCTAATACAGTGCGATAATTCATGACCATATAGATGGCTCTAAAAGGGGCCGTCGAGTGTCTTGTCAGCAGCGCTGTAGTTTGCTCTAGTGAACAAACAATGACATGTTTTCCTTTAACGGCCATGTTTTAGAGGGCTTAAACACACACAATCAGCGTCTTCACAGCAGCAGAGTGGGCACAGGAGTCAGGGCTTCTCGTTCGCTCATGTGGTTTCCAACACAGCGATGCCTCATGTTGTTCTCTCTGCCCCCAGAGGACCTGAAGCTCTTCTGCCAGCAGCAGCAGAAGCATCACTCAGACCATTTGTCTCTTCTGGAAAGCAGAGCTGACCAATTACAGTAACATCCCAGCGGCTGATGTGTTTATGAGCAAGCCGGTGATGGAAGCTTCAGGTAAATCTGACGGATGGTGAGGCAGGTGTTAGGGAAGATTCGACTCGGAGCGTGTTCTCAAAGTCTCGACAAGTTCGGGAAGACAAGCGTTGTATCCGTGTATGAATACTTCAAAGGTGCACTGTGTAGTTTGGGGAAAGACATTGTAATCACAGGAGAAAGATCTCCATTTAATGTTTTTGTTTTATGCCGAAACAGACTAAATAAACAAACTGTCTTCGCTCCCATGACTGAATAAACAAACCGACCTTAAAGGACAACACAGTCATACTGTTTATATTTGGCGGACTCTGCCACCTTTCTGGCTTCGAAACAGTGTTCTGGGGAGCTTATTTTCCTCAGAGAACAGCTTGTTTATTCAGTTGTGGAAAAAAAATATGTCTGAGTTTGTATCATTAGCTCACTAATATTGTCAATAGTTGTAATATTGATATTGTAATAGTGCCCCTTTAAAGATGATGTCACTCCCCTCCACATCCTAGGCATCAGATTAATCGGAGAGGCTTACGACATCATTTGCTGTAATTGGCAGCATCACACTGCAAAACAAGATGACGTCACACTAGACGTGACTCGATGCATATGTGCGTCACAACCGACTTGACAGAAGCTGTAAAAGCAGATGCTCCCCGCAAGCTGTGGAGAATTCAGGTCTCAGGGGTGTTGACTCAGGATCCCTTCCCAATGGACACCAATTACACAAAACATGAGACAGGCTTTTTTTCCTTTCATTTCTGGTGAATTGTAAACGAATACTAGGCTGTCTGGTGAGAGAAATGTGATGCACATACCAATGCCCACCAGAATCAATGCTTAAAGTAATTAAGAGTCAGTAATTACAGCAGATGGGCTCCATGTAACTGGAGTGACTGGACATCAATACCTAATGAAACCGTTTCTCATTGTTTCCCAGGATGTGTCTCTGTCCATCTTCATGAAGATTTTACCACAGCTTTGTTTTCTTGATAAAGGAAAATAGCTTGTACAAGTCTCATCAGAACAACTGGTTTGGTAACAGTAATGGTTTGTTTTCTTGTTTCAAGCCAACAGAAAACATACCCCAAGTGTGATATCAATCACTCTGATCCTCTGGCTTAGAGGTGTGTGTGTGTGAGGCCATATATCAGCAGTACCTTTGAAAAACAAGAGACAGTGATATTGGAGTAGCCTGAAGTGTAGGTGAGAGTAAATGGCTGATGCTCAAGTGGTACGCCATCAAAACCTCAGGAAAGATTAGAACACAAAATGACAAAAGTACGGTGGCCCTGAAGTGCAAAAACACAATAGTGTAGAAAAAATTCCATGGCAAGTTACAAAATGACCGTTGAGGCGTTTCATTCAAAACACACAAATGTCAAGCTAATTAGAATTCACCTTCTGCAAACCATGACCTGTACAACATCTAGTCTTGTACGAGTGGAGATATGAAAAAAAAGTTCTCAAGGGAAAGTCTGGGAATAACTAAAGTTGTGTGGATTCATCCTCTGGGGGACATGAATGTCTCTCAATGGCAAGACATTGTTGTTGAGATATTTCAGTCTGGTGTAGATGTGAAGTCTTGAAAGGGCATGAAGTACAGTGAACAAGACTTGATGTGCGGAACATTGGTAATTTTTTACCTCCAGCAAGGAGGGTCCAGTTGTTTGTTGGTTGGTTGCTTGAATTAATCTGATGACGATGACACTTTAACATTGTGAGATGTGGCGTTTTTCAACATTTTCTGTCATTTCTCAGGGAATAATTAATGGATCTCAATGTAAAATATTAGACATATTTTGGTGACTGGTATCTATGAGTGAGTACAATTTGATGTTGATCCTAGAATAAATACTTTAACATTGTAGTTGTTTGAGTATAGTCATAATTCAACATTTACCTTTCTGCTATGAGTTGAACAAAAAACACCGCTGCTCATTTGATTTGACAATAAAATTTGAGCAGTTATATTTTGTTGTTTTCTGATTGCTACCACAGACCATATCATGATTTCTGCTTAACCACAAACGTATCACGTCTTTGGACTGCATACCAGTTTATCTTTAATTTCATGACCAAAACAAAACACCATATCTGCAGTGCAAACCTGCGCCGGTTAAAACGAAGTAAGCCATCTCAAAATGTCTTGATCATCGCAACCAATCTCCATCCTCCCTAGCCTCATCTAACCTGCCGGCCATCTGTATTTCCCTTTAAAAGTGAGATGAACGATGTTAATCAGCACATGGGAGCTCTGTGCATCCCTCAGCTCCTGCTCGTCCTGCTATAATAAAGCAGTCTGCCTGCCGGAGTAATTACTCTCATCTGTCTCAGTCGTATGAGCAAAGACACGACTGGATAAAAGCTCTGCTCAGTGGCCCCTTTCTGGCAGCCAACGACACGAGTTGAAGCAAGGCACCGAACCAAATCCTGCGACTTTGTTACACAACAATTACAAAAAGTGATTGTTTTAAAATGATACTTAAATATAAAATGAATGTAAATATGATCCTGACCAAGAACAACTACTGTATACAGAGTGAGTGTTTTACAAAGACTTTTTATTCATTTGTAGACAGAATCAGATGCTGTGTACACAAAATGTCTGCCATTGAATTTTTCCTTTAAAGCCTCATCATTAAAGATCTTTTTTTTTTTTTTTTTAACAGAAATGTACTAAAATAAAGCCATGTGTCAAAACATAAAAAGGAGGCTCAATCAGGAAGTCTTACTCTGAAACAAACTCGTAACTAGAAATATACAGTATACATGAAAACACTACAAACTCGACTTTAGGACAAAGCCCATATTTACAAATATTATAATAGATGCCTGGTCAATATAAAGCCACAGTCTGACTCTCATGTCCCACTCTCAAGGGTTAATACAAGCAGCAGTAATCGCATCTTTGATTCAAAACAAACAAAACACAAAATTATTAGATTTAACAGAGAAATCTGAAAAAAAAAAAGTCCCTGTTTCACGCGCTACCCACGTCTTTCTCCAGCAATGTCTCCACCATCTTCGGCAAGAAGGCTTCCAGGAAATGAAAGAAGTCTTGAAAGACTCCTGTCTGGTCACCGGTCGGCTCAAACAGGAGTACTGCCTTTGTGCTTTCCGTCCCACCCACCATCTGGGCCTGGACCTTGACCTCCAGGGGCTCCTTGAGCTCTGCATCTTTTTCGATGATGTGAGCTGTGACCTGGGACTCCAGATCCACACAGCTGCCCTCTGGCCTCGTGTCTGTATCTTTGCTCAGCTCTCTTCTCACTTTCCTCCTGCCGGCCCACACTATGTGCTTGAGCACGCAGATCCAGTGAGGGAGTTCAGGCTTCCCCCTTTTCGCCAGCCTTGGCTTTTTGCCTTGAGGCGACACAGAAGTGTCACTGCCAGAGGAGAGTGCCCGCTTGGCACCGAGCACAGTTGTACCCAGAGGGCTGGCTTCGATTTGGGATTCAACACTGTCATAGCTGTCATTCAATGATGTGTTGAGGGAAGCTGAGGTAGTCACCATTCCTTCAGCTGACACCTCGCCAAAGACGGCGTCTGTGGAGGGAGTGAGGTGACATCTCAGAACACTTTGGAATACTCCCTCCACAGCAGAGCAAACCTTCTGAAACCACAGCAGCCGGAAACCATCTCCCGCCATGTGCAGCTGATTACGCAGCCCTTCAGGGAGCGACGCTGATTTAAAGGGGATACTGATGGACAGCTGCTCTGTTTTGGTTTGGGCGGCCTCCCCGTGGGGGGTGAAAAGGCGCACCAGCCCCCAGGACTTCCCCTTGGTGGATTTGCGCTGGTACTGCAGGCTGCGGCAGTATTTCTCTGCATCCTGGCACTCCCTCTGGAAGCTCCGGTGGGAACGTTCGTTCAGGTTTCCAGCTACATTGTGGGACAGCTCAAAGGGGTCTAGGAGATTTAGGGGGCCCAGTTTGGGACCATGGTGAGGGCTCTTGGTCGGTTCTTCCTCTTCCATGGCCTGCTCCTCTTTATTGTGCACGAGGAAGTCAGTGATTGGGAGTGCGCAGCCCTCCCTGACAGATATGACACTACTGGCAAAATCAAACTTAGCGTAGAAGGAGAAGAAGCCAGCGAGCAGGGTGCCTGGATGGAGGAAACGTACGTGCACAGTGAGAGTGGTGTTGTATTAAGATGTACGGTTTACTCATTTCTCTCGTTTAAATTACTTTTACTTACAGAGGTCCTGTTTATTCTTGCTCTGGGGCACAGCAATGGGCTGGCTGGGGAAGGTGCAGTTCCAGCCCTCAATCACACACTCTTCTTCCTCACCTGCAAAGAGGTGAATACATTACATTTAATAAACAAGTTAACTTATAGCAGGTAACTGAAACGACAGAAAAACTGGCAAATGAAGGCGCCATTTCCAATTGCACAGGGCTACCGAAATGATCATTTCAAGATGTCTGAAAAAATCCTCAAAGTGAAATATTTGCTGCCAAACAACAGTTTAAAAACTTTTGATTGCATAATTTTTTACAACTGGAACTTGGAATTTCTGTTTTCATGAAGATGTTCAAAAGTGTTGACTGTAGAGAAGCATGGATCAGGACACACTGTGCCTCGAGCAAGACCTTCTCTTACGAAAAGATTTAATGATTAAGTGGCACAAACTGGTGATCTAAGTGAATTTGCCCACACACAGAGCGGAACAGATGGTCTTACGTGGCAGTTATCTGGGCTAATGATGAAACCTCACAAACATGTTCCTCGTAATGAACAGGTGGCACTCGTCAGGCTGAAACAAGCTATTTATGACAAATTTGTGCCGTTAAAAGGGTTTGGTGAATCCAACGTTGAACACTGAAACCTCACACACAAAAAAAGGAAGGGGGAAGATGTTCTTGCCCGAGGGGTCGGAGCGTAGGAGCAACGGTGCACTCACAGGCCATGAGTTTGAGCTGGTCCACTGTGGGGAGGACGGGAGGTTCACAGTTTTGCAGGAAGAAGATGATCAGCAGTGTCAAGGCGTAGTTGTTGAGCAGGGGACCGGCACCGCTGGGATTACCTACAGGTCACAACGCAAATGTGATAGTGACGTTATTATCTGACAGGATGAAGTCAAGATTAATGCAATTCTAAACAAGCGTATATGTAGTATAGAATAAAGTCGACATCTTTGTCAGGGTGTGGAGGAGCTTTTGTGGCGTGGGTTTTGTTTTCTGGTTTCCTTTCTAGAAATTCAAGTATAAAATGCTAAAATGGGTCACCAATTATACTGTGGCTGTTACTGTACCTGGGCAGTTCACCCAAGCAAAATATATGTGTGGGAAACACTGGCATTACACTGATGTTAGAGAGCCTCTGTGCCTGTATACAATAATTGCTGCACTTCTACAATAGTTTAGCCCTTTACAATCAACAATTATAAAGCCAGTGCAACCAGCATGGTTGCTTTTCGAGAGTTAACTCGATGTTATGCCGCCTACACTGATGTCACGTTTCACGTCACGAATGCTGAATGATCTGCCGGGAACGATTCAATCACATCTCTCTTGACATCTCATTCAACATTCCCTATCACCACTTTTTTTATAAACTCTATCTCTTCAAAATCTAAAAATCTTGATTACAACAGCAGCCTCAAATGCAACCATTCCCATTACACTCTGCTAATCACTCTGAGTAAGTGCCTTGTTGAAAGCTGCTCTGGCAGCACGGAGGTTACTGTTCATCAAAGGGAATAAAGGAGAAAGGCCCCAGGAGGAAAGGTAATTAGTCAGCTCCTCAGTGAGGAACAGTCCTATAAAGATTTTTATTCATTATCAGGAGACACAGCCTGAATGACTTACAGCACAAAAGGAACTCTGCTTGGGCTTTTCATTTCCATAAAAGAAAAGGCAGTAAAAGGCTTTGCAGAAATCAGTGTGTCTAGACTGATCCCAGCATGAAGATAATGGGCAAGTGAAGCTCTACTGACATCTGCTGACCAAAAGACGAAAGAACAACCTCAATACACAGAACCGCAACACTCTCATCTTAAGTTTAAATCAGTGGTATCTGGTGAATTGGTGCCATTTGCTACGCCCTGATTTGCAAGACATTTCATCTTACCAGCCAGCTGCTTCTGCCTGGCCCAGTAGCGGATGGTGTACACCAGAGGCCTCAGCCTCTCCTCCACCCCTGAACACAGCTGGAGGAAGCGGGTGTTCCTTACTGCTAGTCTATTGAGGGAAGACAGAAGAAAGAAACATGTACAGAATTTGATATAAAAATCACCCTCTCACCACATCTGGAGACACTACACACCTGTTGTTAAGGGTGATGTCCCCCTGCAGGTTAAGCTCGCGGTGATGGAACTTGACTACCGGGAGACGAGCGCTGCTGACCACGTTGACTTTGTGCACGCTGGGGACGCAGCGTCGAAGGATTGCCGCCACAAGTTCCAGCACCTCTGCTGGAGAGGCGGTGGAGATGTCAATGTCAGACAGGATGGAGTCCTCAGAGCGGCCGTCGTCTGACATGCCCTCGCCTGCCTGAGGAACGATGAAAAAGTACAGTTGTTTTCCATTGTGGCTTTCAAATATGTTGATCAAATACACCAATTATAGTATGTGCAAATATATCAGACCTGTTCTGTGGTGGACTTGGCACGGGCCTGGAACACCTTGGTGTTTTCCAGGTCCAGGAACAGGTCCAAATCACAGGAGTGGATGCCGAAAGTGTTGACAGATGAACCGAACTGCAGAATCTGGCTTTCTGCAAAACATCGAACATACAGCAGAATTAAAAGTGACACAGCAATCTTTTGTACAATAATCAAGATTTCAGAAACAGTCTGTCTGTGTGTGTGTTTTCAAAGGTCACCTGGGAAAAACTCCACAAAAACCTCCTGCAGGAGCTGAACCAGCAAACCTCTGGCCTTCTTCTCGTTTTCACCCAGCTGGAATCGCTCTAAAATGAACTGCATCTGTGCGTCCACCTGGAGGAGAATGAAGGACAACACCACAGTCTCAGTTTTTTGTTAACAATACACTGTGATAACAAACAAACCTGTTTATCTATTCTCAGTGACTAAACACGACTAAAGCTGAAGTCAAAAATATACTAATATAACAAATATATACTAGTCTGACAGGGCATATCTATCATTTATTATCTATCAGCGTTTCTTCCCAATCCTTTCACACGCACACTTTGCTGGCGTTAACCAGGGCTAAAAAAAAATAAAAAAATAAAAAAATAAAAAATGGGGACAGTATGCTTACGGACGCCAGCTGACACAGCTGAGGTTTGAGCCGGTCAACAGCTTGCTGGAGGTTCTGGAAGTCATTCTTCTTCTTGGGAATCAACTTGAACTCCTTCTTTTCCCGGGATTTGACGCGCAGCTTCAAGCCTTTCATCAGATGCTCGACGCAGGACAGAGTTGCCTGCACGCCGTCAGTCTCACTGAACTGCACGATGGCGTACACACCCTGTTATGGCAGAACGATGCATCACAGTCAGACAACAATAAGGAGCATCAGCCACTATATACATGATGCAAGGTGACTGTGGGGCGATGAGCGATGCGAGGATATGGACATAATTTCAATATGAGGTGTAACTCATTGACCTTGTCTTTATCCATGATAATATCTGAGACTTCCCCAAACTGCTGGAAGTACTCAGCCACGTCAGTCTCAGAGATTTCCGGCTTGATGCCGCTGACAAACACACTGTGCTCCTCCTGGGCCTTCCTGGTGGCTCGCACAGTGCTCAGCGTCTTGTGTTTCCGCCCTTTGACATGCTGATCCAAGCTTGGCTCTGCAGGAAGTTAAAATATGATTAATACTGCATCTGAAATACTCTTTCATCAGAAATATCACAGCTTCAAAAGACGGAGTTGGGACAGTTTTCAACAACATTAAAAATGACAGTGTATTTGAACTACATTATATGAATTGTATTCACTGTAGTTTATATGGACACATACAGTTACTCAGTTTACAAAGTTATATAAAAACCTTTTTTTATTACAGCTGTGTCTTTTTTCTTTATCTTTAAAGGCAGAGGGAAGACTAAAAAAAACAAGATGGCTATATCTACAATGCAAATACCAATGTGTGTTTGAGCACTTATAAACACTTTCGTTGTTTAGGTCATATTTGTGATGAGGAACAATACTCTACCAGTTAACTTGTATTGTTAATTATATCTAATATTTTGGCGGGGTTTTTGTCAATTGTGTGGAGTTTTGAGTATCAAACCAATCTGGCAACACGTTCAAAATTTAAGAAGAAAAGCATCTGTATGTAATTTTGGCTGATTTGTTTAGCTAACGTACCATGTAACCTTAATACATGTCAAATATATCTAAAGCCATTACTAGCCAGTACCATGTACAATTAGCGAACTGCTCCAACAATGCGCAACATGATGTCGTGAACTTTGGTGACAATAACTCGAGTTATGTTAGCCTGAATTTCTACTAAGCTAATACTTTTATCACTGGAAATATAAACTGTGTTCATTTGACTCGCAAGTGGCTAAGTTAGCTTACCGTTTGGTAAGTTGACATTGCACAGAGTGCAGTGAAAACCTTTCGGCGTCGTTTTAATGTCACCATCTGCTTCCATGATGGCAAAACGTAAAATGTGACGATGAAGCGAGAAACAAATCAAGCGCTTTTAAGTCTTCAGCAACGTTTTGGGACCGACTGGATGTCCATGCGCCTCTCAAATCTCCCTCCAGCGTCTGCCCTGCGTTTGTTTCTGGTCCGTCCCCAAAGTGTGTCCGGGTTGTTCTTCTGTTTTAATCACGTTCCGGTTGAACATATTTAATGCATTTGCGCAAATCATGAAACAGGGAGATTGTCTTTATCTCTTTTACTGATATAACTATCTCACATGTATTACTCCTGTGCAACTTCTTAACACACCTTTATATTGATGTAATTTGGCCACTCTTTAAATGTCTCATTGAAGCGATTACACAGCTTTCCTACTATTTTTTTTTTTAAATATGCCAATGCAATTCATTTCTTCTCTGAAAAGTGTTAACATGTATACAATACCAGAATGCTCACAGGCATTGACTCTTGATGTTTAGGTTAAACTTGTGGATATTAAAATAGGGTTGTTTCACATTATATGAAAGCTGACTCTTGGATATAAGCTCTGGTTTTATTAAACCCCATCACCCATTTTCAAACTCACACTTGTCTGTAACACTCTTTTACTTCGTCCTCCCAGAAAATAATGTTTAACTGCTGTGACTAGACTTATTATATCATCATCATTATCATAATTCAACATATGGAAACTAGACCTGGAGCAAAACAGTTGCACATTACAGAAAATACCAGTCCCTTCCCATCACAGCTTCCAGCACTTCTTGTGGCTGACTAAAACATTAAAATAGACCAGACCCCAAATAACCAGACCTGTATCTGTACCAACAAGCTACATACAGTAAGGTCTTCAGGTGTGAACGCTTCTACAATGTCTTTTAAGTCAGTTTAGTTACCACCCAATTATTTTAGCTCCACGTGTGGATGCACAGTACATGTTTGGGGAAAAAAAGGACAAATTCACACCAATTTTTGAGAACAAAAAAAATTTAATAACCACTTTTTTCACCATAAAAATGTTTGCAAAGTAATGAATAACATACAACTCATCAGGAACAAGACTCCCTGCTGCATCAAACAAAAAAAGAAAAAAAAAAGAGTCCATAATTTTCAGTCTATAAAACTACTTTTTAAAATGCCATAAAAATAAAAAAATGCCACGTACAAAATGGTTTTAAGAAAACAAGTCATTGCGATTAAGATAATGTACACCAATGTTTTTATTTCTTTGCTGATCTTCCTCTTCTAGTTTTTGGCTGTGTCTCAGCCTCAACACTTGGTACCTCGCTTGTGGATGCCTCTTTGTCAGAGGTAACAGCAGCGATCTTTGCCCCTCGTCTGGCTCTCTTGGCGGGCTGAGCTTGGACAAACGTTTCTGAGAGATCCTTCTCTTCAGTTTTGCTGGCATCCTTCGACACATTTTGGCTTTCGGTGTCAACGTGGCCTCCAAGTTTAGACTTCCTACCTCGAACTGCCTTCACGGGTGTTGGATTTGGAATCTCAAAGACTTCAACGCCAGTTTTCCACTTGACAGATCTTTTGGACTTTGTGTCTTCCTCAACAGCACTGCTTGAGTTTTCAATGGGCTCTGCCTGCTCACGGGTCACTGTGGCATCATCTGCTGTGGGCTTTGCTGCTGCACGTCTTCCCCTTTTGGTCGGCTCTGTGGAGGTTGGTGCCGACTCTGACACCAGGGTTGTGGATTCTGTATTGTTTTCCTCAGGGGGAGGAGCTGCACCTCGACGGGCTCTCTTGGCTGGAATGACCTGTGAAACCTCTTTTTTCGACCCCCTTGCCCTGCTAGCTTTTACAACTGGAGCATCTGGCTCCACATTACTCTTCTCTTCAATCTCTAGCTCAAGAACAGGCTTTTCCTCTGGTACCACAGCAGTGACCTCAACCTCTTCAGCAACTTGTTTTCCTCTCCTTCCCCGTTTGGGTTTATCTGTAGCGCTGGCAGAAGGGACCTCTTGGACCTCAGCAGATTCGACAGGAGTTTCGCTCTCAGTGTCTTGTTTTGCTTTACGTCCTCCTCGTCTAGGTTTTGCAGCCACAGCAGCCTGTTGGATCATCTTCTCAGGCTCAGCAACAACTGGAGCTTCAGCCTCCTCTGGAACATCCTTTTCAGTAGTTTGTACTTCTTCACTTGCTTCTTCGTGGTCTTGCTCTGTCTTCCTGGTTCTCCTTCCCTTTTTAACTGGCTCCTGGGATTTAGTACTCTCAACCAAAGTACCCTTATCGTTCTCCGGCTTCTCTTCTTCTTGTCTGGCATTTCTTCCCCTCTTAGCCCTGACTGGAGGCTGAGACTCTTGCTTGGTCGCCACAGTGACACCATCTTCTTCCATCTCATTTTGTTCAACAGTGTCAGCCTTTGTCTTTCTACCTCTTCTGGGTTTTCCAACAGCAGGAATGGACTTTTGTGGTTCAGCATCTTTCATGAGATGTTCTTCACTCACAATTTCCTCTGCTTCTGGCTGAAGGGGCTCAACAGGTATTTGTTTAGCTTTTCTTCCTCTAACAGGCTTCACAACAACTTCCTCTGCAGGGGGTGCACTATCAATTTCTTCTTGATGTGTATTTTCTGTTGAAATCTGGTCAATCTCAGCTTCAGTAGAAATATCAGTCCCTGGCGTTTCCACAGCTTTCTCTGGTTCCATTTCAGATTGGACATCGGAAGTGCATTCTTGAGACTTTGCATTTCTGCCTCTTGTTTTTTGTCTAACAGTGGGTGGCGCTGCAACTTCTGTTTTCTTCCCTCTTCTTCCTCTGACCGGACCAGAGACGACAGGATCTTCAGGGTGTTCTGGCACCTCCTGTTTATCCTCAGCTGGTTTAGATTCCACCACTTTCGCCCTTCTGCCGCGAACAGATTTTTTCTGAACTATAGCTGCATCAGTTTCTGGTTCTTTGCAAGTTGCTGTCTCCCCTTCAGGTAAACGTTCGGCTGAAGGCGCTTCAGTTTCAGTGGCAATCTCCTCGACAATTTCAGCTTGATCATCAGAAGCTTTTTTGGCATTTCTTCCCCTTTTAGGTTTAGCTGCAATTTTGGAAGGCAGACTTTCCTCCGTTACAGGCTCAACTTCCCTGCTCTCAGTGGTCTTTGCATTTCGGCCTCTTGTTGTTTGTCTAACAGCGGGTGGAGCTGTAGCTTCAGTTTTCTTGCCTCTTCTTCCTCTGACTGGAGCAGGGGTGACAGGATCTTCAGAATGTTCTGCTGCCTCCTGTTCATCCTCCATCTTCGATTCAACTGTTTTTACCCTTCTGCCTCGAACAGATTTCTTCTCCAATTTAGGTTGTTCTTCAGGTACAACCTCATCTACTGCAACCACTGTAGGTTCTTCAGGTGCAGCCTCATCTACTGTAGGTTCTTCAGGTACAGCCTCATCTACTGCAACCACTGTAGGTTCTTCAGGAGCAGCCTCATCTACTGTAGGTTCTTCAGGAGCAGCCTCATCTACTGTAGGTTCTTCAGGTGCAGTCTCATCTACTGCCACTACTGTAGGTTCTTCAGGTGCAGCCTCATCTACTGTATCCATTTTGGGTTCTTCCACAGGTACATCTGAGTGGTCATCAACTACTTCATTTGTATCTGCTTCTAAAGGAAGAAAAAGGAAGAATAACTAGCTGTTGAAATTCTTGTATCAAGTTAAGGACATGTTTTGACAGTATTACATAGTATGCACAACAAGGATCAAAACCTTCCTCGATGCTTTGGGTGAGTTCTGAACATTTTGTGTGCTTAAAAGTGACTCTTATTGGTGAAGATAACCTGAATGTCCTAAATTTCAATGTTTATGTCATGGTGCTTTCAGAGTTAACTATTTTCCACTGGGATAACAGACTTTAACAGCAGACTTTTCTTTTCTCAAGGTACATCAGTATGCAGAATAAAAGTATTTAGAAAATAAACAAAAAGGAACAAAATATAAGTAAACTTGCCTTTTTCCATTTCAACTTGGGGAACATCAGTCACATCTGATTGCACATCATCTTGTGGCTCCTCATGGGCAAAGTCTAGCTCTATACAAGGACAGAAGGCAAAAGCACAACAATAAGTAACTCATCATAATAATTTTACTTATTATAAACATACAAGTAGTGAAATTTCTTACTCATCCAACAATATTCTTAGTAAACTTATGAATCAACTCACCTTTTGCAACATCTAGACCACAATCCAGAGGATTTTGATCTTCAACCTGTTCAAAATAAAATGAACAACTCACACACTCAGCACACTCACTTTGAAATGAAGTAAACCAAGCAAATGTCAAAAATGTCTTGAAAAGTTCGATTTCATGAAATGTAATATTGTCACAATGGGCTACACAGTCAATACTGGGATATTACAATAAATTGTTAATTTTGATCTCTACAAAAACATTTTGATGTTTTGTGATTAAAAAATAAAGTCATTCAAATCATTTGTCAATCAAATAACTTCATGTAATGTCAGATTGTTACCATTATTTAAAATCCCAATCACATTATTTTTGCTGTCATCACTTGCTCGCTTGTCAAATGGCTGAATCCATCCAAACTATTTTTACTGCTTATCCCATTCTGCCTGCCAGGTTGTAAGTTTCTTTCCAAAACACTCAAATCAATCCATCCAATCAAATAAAGAAAAAGTCAGAGTTTTTCATCATTACCTCTTTTGTCTCCAGTTGTTCTGCGGAAACAGGCAGTAGGGCACTCTGCATGCAAGGAGTCATCATGTCAGTCATTTCAAATGGGTCTTCAGATTCTTCCATATGTACTGGTGCATCAACAACTTCAACAGCCTCTAGAGCTTTGGGAGTTTTCAGAAGTTTTCCTTGAACATCCTTGAGAGGCTCAGTCTCCCATTGTGGTGTCTCGAAAATTTGCTTCACACCAGTAAGGCACTCTTGTACCTTAGGTTTCTGCTTTGGTGTTTTCAAAATGTTTCCTCTCAAGTCCTCAACAGGAATAGCTTTCTGCTTTGGGGTCTTCATGAGCCTCTTGACACCAGTGAGACACTCCTGTTGTTCAGGCTTCTGTTTGGGAGTTTTTAGAAGTCTTCCTCTCAAGTCTTCAACTGGTTCAGCCTTCTGTCTTGGGGTCTTCATGATCCTTTTCACTCCAGTAAGACCCTCTGGTAATTCTGGCTTCTGTTTGGGAGTTGTTACAGAGGTCATCTTCACATCTGTGCACTCCTGTTCTCTGGGACCATCAGAGTGAGTCTCTTCGGCAGGGACATCACAGACCAGGCTACATTCTTGATCCCCATCAAGGAGGCGTCTGACAGCCTCACTGTTGTACATCCCGTCTTTTACTGTGCTCATTGGTGACACCATCATTTCATCTGTAAAACATGTCAAGTTATATTAGATAATGCAAATGTAATTACTTTAATTAACCTTTTAGCCTTAGGGCACAAACATGTTCCACGTAAGTACAGACACAAACATGCAAATCCAATTAATAAACGCTAAACAGTTGGAGGTAACAAATGTGAGTTCTCAAAGGGGCGATATAGAGCTAATCAGAATGTTTACATAAAGCTTCATCAAACTGGTAAGCCATGGTTGTTTTTAAACACTTCACGCTATAGCACCAGCTTGAAGTATCTGCATACTCGCAGGGACCATGTTTGGATCCTTTTCATGCTTTTCTCCTCTCCTAATAATAGACACTTTACCTGGCTCCTCTGGTGTGTTCAACACTGATGGTTCTACAACAGATGTGCCCAGAGCTCCTGCTGGTGTCTTCATGGCACTTTTCCCATTGATCACAGATCTACTCTTCCTTACATTTAGAGGGGTTTTATACATTTCAGAAATTCCTAAAAACACAAAACGCACAATACGATTAGGTACAATATTGTCCAACATGCATTACCATAAAGTGTGGGCAACTGTAAGGATGGAAAAGGTGTAATTACCGGTCAAGTCCTCATCCATTTTCATGTTCTTTTTAAGGAGTACAATGTTGGTGACCAGTTTTGGTGCAGCACCGGTTGGTTGCACAACCTTTTGTTTGTGAGCTCTACCCACAACAATGGTAACAGGTGAATTTGCATGTCCAGTGCTGACATGGCCTATGAGTTTCTTTGCAGGGGTCTGAAAGATTAAGGACAGAGTCACTGCAGTTTTCAAAATGGTAAACATGCCAACATCACAACAAGCAATAACCCTATTACAGTAAGAGATGATGTTCAGTATGAGTAAGCAAGTAAGACTTAGAAGTATCTAATGTGATCTGCTCTAAAAGGGTCCTGTATTCAGGAACAAGAATATTGTTTACCTGGAGTTTGGACACAGTCTTCTTCATTGTCTTTTTGGGGACTGCAGTTTTAGCTGGAACAGCCACTTGAACCTTAGTTTGCCCAAATTTCACCATGTCTGCGTAGGAATTCATGGCTGAAAGGAGAGCCAGAAAGGGAGAAATTAACACAGAAATGGATCATAAAGTGCATGGACCAAAGGTAAGATTTCCAATATAAAAAGATATACAGTATATCATAATTCAGGGTTTGAACATACCTTTGATAGATGCCCTTGAAATGCCACTTCTGCGCAGCACTTTTACAGCACTCTTTGCCATGCTCTTCCGTGAGGTGCTCTTCATGCTCTTCCTCTTCAGGGGTATTTTAGGAGTTACAGTGACCAAAGGCACCTGGTCAGTAACAGCATCTTCAGCAATTGGAGATGGTGTGCTGATGCGTGACACAGAGAATCGCCCTTGTACTGTGGGGGTCTGTTTGATGGCCTTAGGAGTTTCCATTTTGTTGGCAGATGCAGCCTTCGGAGAAGGGCTCCTTGATTTTGGTGACTTCATTGCTGGAGTTTCTGCCTTGGGAGAGGGGGACCTGGATTTTGGGGACTTCTTTGCAGGGGTCGCTGCCTTAGGAGAAGGAGATTTGGATTTTGGGGACTTCTTTGCAAGGGTTGCTGCCTTGGGTGAAGGAGACTTGGACTTTGGGGACATCTTTGCAGGGGTTGCTGCCTTGGGTGAAGGAGACTTGGATTTTGGGGACTTCTTTGCAGGTGATGGAGTCTTAGGTGAAGCCTTCTTGGCACCTGGTGATTTCTTAGGCGATGGATGCTCCTACAAAAGCAAAAAAGAAAAGTAAAAAGAACAATTTAAAATTATGTAAGGGGGAACAATTCTGTGCGGTCAAACTTGAGTCCTCCTTGTCCAGTAAAGTCTTACCTGGAGCAAGCCAATTACTGATGCTCGTCTAAGAAGTGAGTTTTTGGGTCGATACAGGGACAAGCTTCTCCTAGGAGTGGCCCCCTTGCGTAACGGAGAGTCAGGAGGCAGTCGTTTGTCAAATAACTCCGGACTCAGCTGCCCGCCAAAGGAAACCCGTTTCCTCTTCATTTGTGCTGTGGGCAAGTCGGCTGCAAGTTCTCCACTTTTGCGTTTCTTGGACATCTCTTTTACTGATAAATGAATAGTAAATATGAAGTGAAATGAAACGTTATAAAACACCAAATATTTCTTAAACCTGCTCAAGTTATCTCTGTAATTCAGGTAACACTGTTCAGAATTTGAAGAGACACAATATAGTATCAAAATATTTATTACCTTTTTGAACCTTTCCAGAGTTCTTTGGTGATGCCTTTGTTTTGGGAGAAGTCACTGCTTGCTTTTCTTGTTCCTTGGACACTACAGGTTTAGCTGGTGTGGCCTCCTTGCTTCTCCTTCTCACAGGTGACTTGGGAGTTTGAGTAGAAACTTGCTCAATAACCTCACCCACAGTAAACCTTTGAGGAGGTGAACGGTTTCTCTTCTGGGGTGACATTGCCTCAGACTTGGCACCATTTCCAGCTTCGGGTCCAGCCATCACAGTAGAGGGAACCTCAAAGGACTTCCTCTGCTTCTTAGCTGACTTTGGGGTGCCATTACCCATTTTTTCTGCCTCCTCCTTTGTTTCATCAGCTCCATCCTTCTTAGGAGTGCTTTTGTCTTCTGAGGGAATTACAGGCTTTCCACCACTTTTTCTGACTGAAACAGGTTTTGGAGTGCAAAGCTTCGAGGTAGGCGTTTGAAGCAGACTGACAGAAGATTTGCGCGGGGTCTTAACATCCAGAGATTTTTTGATCATTTGATACAGATCGTTGAAGGGGGAGGCGGTCTTGTTTTGCAGCAGGCTATGGTCCTCCTTGGGATCCACCTCCACGGATCGCTGGATGTTGTCATTGTTAGCACCATCTTTTAGATGAGGGCCTAAAATAGAGCCAAAAATAGAATAAAAAAGGTTTGTACACTTCATAGTGCAAGGGCTGCAAAAACATTTTCACTTATCTGTCAGATGTTTACCATACTGGGTTAAATGCACAAACAACAACAACAACAACCACAAAGACATATATTTTGAGACGGATCTGTTTGGACCCTCAAATTCACTGTTCTGTATACATAGAAAATTCATAACAATGACTTCCATCTCCATTTTCAAACTACTTGATAAAATATTTAATTCTAACATGTTTAATCATCTGCCAAGGAAACACCATTTCTGTGAGTTCGCCACCTGTAATTGTGAAACATTATCTTCCAACTACAGCTAATTCACAATAACACTATCACAATCACATAGTCTCACCTGTGGACACTTCAGAGATCCTCTTCCCTCCCGTTTCAGTGGTGATGGTGTCGCCCACCTGCTGATCTTTAAGGACCTAGCCATGAGACACTTTGGTTAAACACACAGTAGCTGTGCAGGCAAAGTCAACATGTTGGGGTGGCTGCAATGCTCAAGCGAGAACATAAATAATCGGTGAGTTACCTTGAGGGTTTCAGTTTTGCCTGCTATGGAAGACCTCTTCTTTGGTGTGGGTGCTGGAGGGTACTCAAACCTGAAATGACAATCAGCAGAAAATATAACTAGAACTTCATCTACATATATGAATAAAATGCCAACTTTACCATTCTCATTGCATCTGTAGCACTTTGAGATTACCTTATGAAAAGAGCTTTACAAATAAAATTTATTATTATTTATTATTATTATTATTATTATTATTATATTATTATTATTATTATTATCATCATCATCATCATCATCATCATCATCATCATCATCATCAGGTATATATGCCATTTAAATACATACCATCTGTACTTAGATTAAATGTCCCTTCAGTGTGTTCTTGGAAGTACAGGTAAAACTATTCATGAAAACCAAACATGATGCATGGATGGGACACAAAATTGTAGAACTCTTAATTCTTGTACAGTCAATAGAGACAACATCTGCAGATTGTGACAGATACTTTAATGAAACATTGTGTTAAATCTGGTGGTAGAAATATATGCTCATGTCTCTGTTAGTAACTGAGTGCATGGTGAAATTCAGATGAAGTCATTTCTGTTATTGTTCCGTTTTGTCCATTGGTCATTGCTTCTAGCAAGTACAGAGTACAGCAACAACTCATTTTGTTTTATTTAAAGATATTACATGTTTGCACTTTGCGTAAATATATCGTATATATTATTTTTTTTAAATCAATGCACTTGATAGTGAAAGTAATGGTAAAAGAAAGGAAGTAGAAGCAGTAAGAAAAGTAAACTGTTTCTCTTCACACCCACCTGAAAGAACGGTCAATAATAGTTATCACATCTCCATGCTTCAGACGCTCAGATTGTTGCAAAGCCTCTCCGTTGACACAAGTTGGATTCACTGAGCTCAAGTTTGTCAAAACAACCTGAAAGAGACATTAGATTAAAATCATATCAAACACACGCCCTCAAAGTGAAGACTACTGTGTCAGCCAGGCTTTTACTGCAGGTCTGCCATCTAGGTCAAAATTTCCCACAAGTGATTTGAGGAATGAGACTTTTTTTTGTTGACACTGGAATGATGAACATATGAAGACATAAACACGATTATTCAAACACAATTCCTCATTATCCCAGAAATTCTTTAGAGTTGAAACACTGAAGTTAGCATAGTCATGTTTCGCATGTGTCATTACCTCTTTATTTTCATTCAGATCAATCCTGCAATGCTCCTTGGAGACTTGAGGAAGCTGAATGCGAATATCACAGTCTGGCTTCCTGCAAAGATCACAGATAAAGCACGTGTCAACAAAACAAACACATTACCTGAACCGCCACAAGGTTTTCAGTGGTGCTTGTTAATAAAATATCCCAAGGTCCAAAAGTAAAGTGAACCTGTGAACTGGAGCTACTTCATGTATGAACACGGGAAAGACATGCGTTTACATTTCTGACGTCAACAGCAGAGGGCCCGCCTCCAAACTAGTTTTTATAGCACCTCTGTCAACCCCAACACGAGGCTGCTCATAGTAAATGCTGGCTTCAACATAACGTGTGCTTAACAGATATCTGTGTTAAAAACAATAGTGCAGTTGAAATACAACAAAGGAAAGGTAGTGATTTAATCTGTAAACATGACCTCCCGTTACACCCACAAAATGCGTTTTACTGCTCCTACCTTCCAAATAAGCATGTTGCAGTAAGAGGAAACTCAGTCCCATCTCCTCCACTCCTCTTAATCACCACTATCTTTCCGTGCAACGGCATTTTCGTAACTTTACCTGGAAAAGTATGCAAAACAAGTGTCAAACCATAGTGCTAGCTAAACAACAGCGTCAAGAGATACCTAGGAAACCAAATGTGAATGTTTGAAGAGTGACGTTAAAAAACGGCCTTTTAAACAGGAAACAAACTAAATGGGGAGATTTTCGGGAAAATACAACATTTCAATGCTTAACGACGTTTGATCAATATCAAATTGGCGGCACGTTAATTGACATTTATTGACGAAAGGTATAACATTTTTTTAACCAATACCGTGTTTTAACGCTGACATTTTTCGACGTTATCGTTACAATTCAACTCAGAAGATCACTGTTCGGAAACATTAAAACACCCAGCTGAAAATTAAGCGTCCCCCCACGTGTAATGTCGCCACGATAGTGCCGATATACTTTTGTCAGAATTTAACGTTAAATACTGTTGCAGAAATGTCTCAAGAAAAGCGACTAACGTTACTCAACAATACAAGAAGCATTGTCAGTTGAAACATGTCACTGAACGTTAACGTTAGCTAGCTTGAACTTTAATATGTGTCCATGGTTGGACCGACTGTAACGTTAAAATATGTCCATGCGTTGTAGCCTTACCTGGAAGTCTTTTCAAAGACGCGTCAACTTCTGGCAATCCATAAACCGGGATGTGGCGAAGATGAATTTTACTATAATGTCATATCAGACTAAAAGTAACCTACCGTATACTACAGTGTACATCGACGAATGGCTAACGACAGCTAACATGAGCAGCCGTCATTTGTCGCCTCTCGACTCTTACACAGAGGTGCCGTAGTATCACTCCGCCACACTATACATACTGTAATTGAAAGAGACACACGGTTTAACTCGTGTTTTGGGCTACAATAGATGTATTTTTGTGTAACTGTGATTTTAAAGTTCTATCTTGTTGTCAGCATTAAATGTAACTGCCAGTAACGTAAAGGGGACTATTTTGTTTACGATTCTGGCGGAACGATTTCACTTCGGCAAAGGGACACTGATTTGAAAATGTTTGAAATTCCGCGCGAAGGACTGTGATTGGTTAACACGTCACTGTTACAAGGAGAGGGCGGGGCATAGGACTTACAACTTGGAAATTATTGCAGAGCCGAGACTGGACACTAGTCTTTATGACTGAAATTCTTTATAGAAACCAGTTATGGCATTTATATTTTAACAAGAGATTACAAAATTATATAATAATAATAATTTAAAGAACAACTCTCATTTTGTTTCAGACTTTTGTAAGATTTAATATCATTTTAATGTAGTTAAGTTAAATATAGTTGTTAACTAACCTCAACAAGCTCCACTTGAATGGATCTTCAGAGACAGCCACACAAATCCAGATTAACTGTTTGATGTTTATAGCCCAGTATTGGGTGGTCGTTATTTATAATCATATGTCATGATAGCATATATGATTATATACGGTTATGTATATGATCATAATAGACCTTTTTAGCATGAGACATTTTGTCAATTTATTGCAGGACAAGCCTGGCTTACTGGGACACCTCTGTGGAGCAGAGCCATCAATGTTACTAGTTAGATCTGTACTGTTTCTGCTAGAAATGTTTGTGATACATTTTTATATATATATATATGCACTTGGAATTAGTCTGTTGATATGTGGCTTTTAGGAAAATGGCAATTTTGTCCCAATAACTCTTTAACCACGTCATTTGAGCAAAATAGCTTGCACCAGGAAATATGAAATAACAAATGAGAACAAATGCTTTGCTCTCCATCAGCAGCTTGCACTTGAAACTAGCTGCTGTTGAATCTGGTGTAAAATAAAAAATAAATAAATACATTTTAAAAAATGGACAGTAATCCACACGGGTCCTGTTCGACAGCCTAAAACATCCCATATAAGTACTAAAACATATTCATATGTTTATGATCTATTCAGACTGCATACATTACATTGCCTAAAACTGCATGTGCTGAAGACTGTTTAAAAACTTTTTGTTTCATCCAAGCCTTTATGCCCCCAGCACCTTCCAACACAAAGTAATGTTCTTTAAGTTACTACACTATGCTAGTGATTGCTAAACAGCGGCCACTGTGGCCACAAGTGATGATTACAGGATAATGCCAATTGCTAGATAATCATAAAGTCAGTAGACTCACACTATAATGCCATTTATACAGCAAACTATCAAATGTTTGATACGATTAGCCACTATCAACTACTGCTCACACCAGATCAACTAATGTTGTCGGTGCAAAACCTGTGAGAGCACAGGTGTGTTCAACTGCTTATGAATTCCACTTTTAAAAGGAAGAATGTGCTAAACTGAAAAAAGAGAATTGTTCTATTTAAAAAAATAATAACTCAATTGGTGACATGCAAATTAATTGATTTCTGTTTCACTTTAACCTAAACTCAATGCTGATTTCAATTAGGTCACTGTCATGAAGATTCCTGGTACTGACTTAAATATCAAGGGTAAGATGTGAATCCTTGTTATCAGTCTCTGCAATGCTTTGCTATAGCTGCACACACAAAAAGGCCGTTTTGAGGCTTCAAGAAAGTGCGTCTGCCTTCTGTTTCTCCCCGAACTTCTTCTTTCTGTGGATATGATGTATAAAAACCTACTGAGAACCATCCTGTGGCACAGCATGAAAAGAACGACACATGTGAATAACACAAACACATTCGATAATTATTAAATGTTGGTTTTATTTTTGATCTTTTTTTGTTGTTTTGTCTTTTTTTTTCCAAAGTCGCTTGATAATCTTGACAAAATTGCAACATATTCCATACTTCTCAAACTGATGCTGTGTCTGTTGCTATTCCAGATTAGCTGTGGAGGGAAAAGTTGTGCGCTGTTCTGGACAGGTGAAGTCCTAAATGATGAAAGCAGCTTTGACCGTACAAATAAAAAAAAAAAAAAAAGAAAAAGAAAAAAAAAATGAAAGAAAAAAACATGAATGACTCAGAGAGACTCCACACTGGCATCCTATGTCATAACGTGGCGGGGGTCAGGGCCGGCGTCTCTCTGCAACATGTCCTGGGGTCTGCCAGGCAAAACATGAGTGACTGAAGAAAAAAACTCAGGGGCTCAGTAGCAGAAGTGTGTGTATGTGTGCATCTGTGACAGGAGGGTTAGGATGTGCAGCACAGAACATATACAAAGAACAGGCCAAGCACACAAAATGATTCCTTCCTGAGACATTGGCGTGTGTACAGTAACGATGGTCTAGATGACGTGTGTGTTGTAGCGGTGAAGGCGTTTTGGCGTAAAGTGAGTTGCAGGGTGCAAGGTTTGCTCTGGATCCGGCAAAAAAGTCTCATGTCTTTTTTTTTTCTACCACAGGTTGCCGGCAGGGGGGATTTGTGAGGACTTAGGTTGACAAACATCACATTTGGGACCTTCACTTGCCTGACCACTGACAGAGCAGAGGGATCACTACAATCTAGTCTTTTCCCATCCACTACAGATTATTGATCCATTCAGAGACTACTGAGAATCACGTGTGTTTAATACAGTGTGTATGTACACCATTCTTCACATTTTTTAACTCTCTTTGAAGCTGAGCTGCCGGAGCGCACGGCGGCGCCCAGCTCACCATTTTTCAGAAAAAACACCATCTCTCTTTCTGCTACATGGCCGAAAAAAGCTATGCCCCGACTGGAGTGCTACTTTGTTATCTACTGTATGTAAAAAACATGTTTTTTTTTAAAAGTGTAGAGCTGGGGGGGAGGGGGAGGGGGTTTGAGAGGTTGAAATCTTTTGTGACAGCCACATTCTGAACAGCCAGTGATTGGTTAAGGGGCCTGTCCAGTATTTAGTAGGACACAAAACATGAAAGAACTTCCTTCAGTAAAATGTGCTCAAAATGTATTTTTTTCTTGCATCACAAACCTATAAACAAAAACACATAAAAGGTATTCTTAAAAAAAAAAAAAAAAAATCAGGTGAAGCCTAAAACTCTTCATAGTTTTAAAGAAATGAATACAGCTTATATACACAAACTCAAAGGCTACTTAAAATACACCTTAATAATGAATCTTCATTAATTTGATTTCTTGAAAGGACCTGTGACCATATCATACAACCGAGTTCATACAATCATTTTTTTTCCATTCTCTTGGAAGCAAAAAAAAAAGAAAAAAAAAGAAAGTAAAGAAAGAAAAAAAGGAAAACAAATCCAACCTGGAATAGTAGGTGATATTCATCGCGACTTGTTTTCTGTGCACATTTGTGTGTGTGTGTGTGTGTGTGTCTGTGTGTGTTTGCATGTGTAGACTGGAGAGAAAATTTATCAACATCTTTTGCTCCGCATTAATTAGAATAATGTACAAATGTGATAAAACTGAAACGCCTCTCTCAATACTCTCGATGGGTATGAAAAAGATTTAAACAGTGAAGGAGTACAACAGTTTCTAATCTCAGAAAAACATGTCCTCGTTTCAACCTGCCGTTCTGTTCGTGGACATGTCGATCACAATAGTTCCTTAACTTTTTCTATATATATTTATATATCTTTTGTACGAAATCTGTTTTTTTTGTTTGTTTTTTTTTAAGTTGGAAAAAGAGAAAAGACCCAGAGTCTTTGAAGAGGAGGGGTCTTTTGACGAGTCCCAAACTTGCAGTCTGCCTCGGAGTACAACGAAAAAAAAGTGTCTGGTGTTTGTCAAGTCAGTCTTTATGCATCGTCCTTGTTCATATATTTGTCCCACGGTGCCCCACCCGCTCTCGGTTCTGTTCCAAACTAGTCTCCGCTGCGTCCAGATCTGTTTCCATGAGTCTTTTGGAGGGAGGTGGAGAGGAGAGGAGCAGCGGTGGAGAGGAGAGTGGAGGGAGAAGGAGGTTGAGTCATCAGCAGTGTTTACGGTGTGGTCTCTCGGAGGCATCCTGTTGCCCCGGCCTGCTCCGGCCTTACCCCCCCTCACGTCGGGACGGTGGCTCCAGAGTGAGGGAAAGCAGATCAGGAGGGTGGGGATTTGTGTCTTAGCAGAGGAGAAGGTTGGCTCTGCCGGCGGTCTCCTGTGTTCAGCAGTCAGGGTCAAAGCCCCCCTCCTTCGCCCCCTCCTCTTTAGAACGTCGTGGGAGGAGACGGAGAGCATCGTGAGGAAAAATTAAAAAGGTGGGCCGCTACTACGGCGATTGTGTGGCTGGACTGCTTTGGGCAGAGCTAGGGGACAGACTGGGGCTGCAGCTGCCTGGGGGGGCGCCACTGGGCCGGCTGCCTGCAGCTCCGCTTTCCAGACCTTCTGAGTTTTCCAGCATCTCCTGGATGAGAGGGGGCATGGAGCCTGGGATCTCCATCTTCAGGGTGATGACACGCTCAGCTCCTGCAGAGACGATTGGAGAGAGAAAGAAAATGTAAACTACCAAACTTCCCACGAGGAGTTCATTCATGATTTCTTTCTTTTCAACACAATATAATATGAAGTGTGGGGCCGACACTAGTCTGGACCACGGACCTTTAGCACTGATGCTTCTCAGATCGGTGATCTTCATCAGCATCTTGGGGAACATGTGCGGCTTGTGGGGCCTCCTCCGCCTCACGTAGATCTTCAACGCCTCCAGGAGGGGCTCCTGCAGGACGTCCACCTTCTCCGCCTGCTCCAAGTCCTGACGATCTGTGGATGAACACACAGAGAACGAAAAAGTGTGTCAATAATCTGTCTTAATCACAGTTAGCCACTAGATGGTGCCCCTGCCGTTTCATCTGCATACGGGACCAACACTGGACTTTGCGACGGCACCCATTTGGGCTTTTCAAGACTGTCAGGTGGCAAAGAGAATGTTCAATAAATTTACCTCCACACAACAAACAGATGGCACTGAGCAGCCCTGTCTCAGCATCATCCATCTCCAGGGGAAGGAGCTGGTTGGCAAAGGCGAACACCAGGTCGGTGAGTGGACCGAAGCCGGCGTTGTGCATCTGGGTTCGGTTTAGCGTGAGTCCATCTGAGAAAGTCATGGTGTCTTGCTCTGGTGTGTAGCGTGTACAGATCCGGAGTATCTGTGGACAGCAGAAACAGAACGGGTTGTTGATTTGGTTCTTTTTGAAAATGTGCGAGAAATTCTGTGAATAAAAATGCAGGGGTCGCCGTTCTTACCAGGATGTCCAGACAGGCTGCTTTGAGCAGAGTGATCTGATCGGCGATGGTGAGTGTCGTGAAGCCGGGCAGCTGCTTCGCGAACTCCACCGTCTTTATGATGCACTTGGTGGAGAGTTCACTGAACTTGTCCCACAGGTCTACGTCCAAGGACACACGTCTTTCCGAGCTGTTACTCTGAAAGGAGGAGAAGAGGAGGGGAAAACGATTAGATATTTTTTACTTTATTATCTGTTTTAATTCATTTTATGCAGGGGACACAATGAACTAAAACAAATGCAGGCACACACAGATTGCCAGTGTCGTGCTACTGACCGTAGTGTATTTGCCCAACTGGCAGAGAGAGGGGAAGGTTTCCTGGTGTGCCTTGCGAACCCTGTCGATCATCTGCTCTGTGTCGGCACTGAGCACGTAGCTCTCTGTGCACTCCTGCTTCTTCTCATCCTTCTTCTTCTTGTTCCGGTCGTTTCTCACTGCTACAAGAAGCACAGGAGAGAGGATTAGCGTGTGTGACAGAAATCACTGATTTCAGCCTGCAGTAAAAAAAAAAAAAAAAAAAAGTTATGTGGCCTACGTAAGACGTATAAATCTGTACAGGTCCTCACATCGAGGCACAGCCACGAGGAAAACTGAGATCGGGATTAAAGGAGAAGTCATCAGCAGGAGAGGATGCTCTGTCTGCAGCACCAGAGCATCACTGCTTCACTTCCCTTATCCGATGCTTTAAAGATAAATGTTGTGAGGCAGCGCCATCGGAAAAGCACCACAGTAATGGAGGGTGGGGTGGGGTGGGGGGTGGGGGGGGGGGGGGGGGGGACTCTTGAAATAATCCAATGTGGTTTCCCTCTGGGCGATCTGGCTGAGAATAGTGTGCTCACCCCAAATGACAAAAAACACTAGGCGGGGTGTTTAGCATTGGAATCCCATTACAGCCTCTATCCATTTCTCCCGGCCCATCCAGACCGGGGTGCAGTTTAGCTCTGAATGTGTGTGTGTGTTGAGGGTGGGGGTGTGGATGGGGTGCCAGTTGATAAATAGTGGTGGTGGATGGAGCTATCCATAAGGGTGACAAATTGCCACAGCTTTCATTAGAGGTCCTGGCTAATCTAATAACATAATATGACAAATATCCCGCCTCTAATGGTTTTAAAAGGGCTCGGCTGCTGCGCCCATACCGGAAAAAACCTTCCAGCTCTCTCTCTCTCTCCATCTCTCTCTCTCGGTTATACAACACACACTCTCTCCTCTCATTTCATTCTCACCAGTGCTCCCCTTTCAAAAATTGTATTTCTTGTGCTTTAAATCATCCCACTTTCCTAAACTCATCTCTATCAGTCCTCGCATCTCCACCTCCCCTCCAGGTACCTGAATTTCCCCCAGCCGCTGACCTGAGATCAGATTTTCCTTGTCTTAATCCTAACCTTGACCATTAAGGGTGGGAGTGCTCAGGCTGATGGGAGATCAGTGTCTGTGACAGAGGGGGCCTGGCCCGGGGCCAGGGAGGGATGCACTGCTCCATGCTGCTGCTCATCCATCAGCCCGCAGACAGGCCTCCCTGCCTGGGAGAACATGAGGGGGAGGAGGAGGGAAGGGCTGGAAGTCTGATGCTGCACTATGTTATTGCTAAGCACTGCTCGCCAAAACAAGAAATGAAGAAGACCCTGCTGTGTGGATGGAGCACGGTGATACGTTATTTGCGGGTGTTTTATTTATACTCATGAGGCAGGCGAGTGCAGTAAACACATGTGGACATGCAGCAGGAAACAGCATGGTGACGCATGAAAAAAATTGAAAATTAAAAATAAATTAAAAAAATAAATTAAAAATAGCGCTTCAACGATTCATTGTCTATTAACTAAATTTATAGCTAACTGTTTGAATATTTTTTGAAGGGAAAAAAAGGCAAAACTCTCTGATTCCAGCTTCTTAAAGGGCAAACTCCACCAATTTGACACATTTAAGGTTCAATACGTCGACATTTTAGTTTAAAACATTCAACAATTGACTACAAATATCATCAGAAAGTGAAGCAATAACAGTTCTGATACGTCAAAGTCTTTATAAAGTGTTACAGAGGTATGCTAGCATGCTAACCAGCTAGCCCTGGGCTTGAAAACATCTTTATCCCAGCGGTCCAAAGTTCTTGCACTAGTGGTGTAAACACAAGCGATCCCGAGGCAGTCCGGCTGGCTGCACGGCTAACTGAGCTAACAAGCTTACAGTAGCTGCAGCGATGATGGATAAACTGAATAAAGTTAGCAGTTCTTCTGGTGATATGCTGCCCCTATGAAGTCAAAGGCTGGCCAATTTTTAGGCATTGCGCATTTAAAGTATGTTAACAGACTTTGCTGAGCGAAACTGCATGTAAGAAAAAGTAACATAAAGCCCTTGTGGCTCCAGAGGAAGCTGGAGCATGTAATCTTGAAGTGGCAAAGTTTCACTTTGGGTAATGTAGGCACCAACTTTTGAAAAGGAAGAAGAATGATGTACATTTTAAAAATGTCCATCATGCGTCTAACAGTGTTATAAGAATGCAATGCTAGACCGGTGGACTGTGTTACAAAACCTTCTGCCTACATTACCCACAATCTCACTAAGTGACTTCACTGCAAGCAGTTTATCAGATTACATGCAGCTTCCCCTGGAGCCACATCAGGCTTCATACTACTGTTCTCACACATGCAGTAGTACTCACCAAGACCTGTGAACACACTGTGATGTGGCCTTACCCTTTAAACGTGAATATTTTCTGGTTTCTTTACACCTTTTTAACAGTAAACTGAATACCTTTGGGTTGTGGACAAACATCAACATTTCCCCCAACTTTCTGACATTATAAGGACCAAAAATCTAATCAATTAATGTAGAAAATAAGAGAAAATAAAAATAATCATTACTTGCAGCCCTTATCTTAATGCCCACATACAGTGTAATATGACAGTTTTATAAACTGTACAAAAACAAACAAAACTGTAAAATGCTTCCCACTTCCATTTCTTTAATGAGCTAATTATGACTTAGTGAAGGACTGGCCTGCATTAAACTGCAGTAAGCTGCTGGACATACTTGGGCAGGCCCTGCTCGTGGTGCTGATTGGGAATCTGTGTCCTGCCTGCCGTGCGGGGAGGGGTTGGGTTGAGGGTGGAGGGGCTGCTGCAACACAGTCGATGTCCAATTAATTCACAAATAAAAGTGGGGCATCCCTAGCGCCCAGACATTACCCACGCTGACAAATTGGCAGCACAATCATAAGCCGCACAACACAATTTAATGAAGTCATTAAAGAACTATTAGGCACGACTGGCGATCTGTCATGGCGAATTGCCACATGCAATAACTTGGGGGTGGGGATGGTAGAGTGTGGGGGGGGGGGGAGACTGAAGCGGGGGAGTGAAAATGAAAGAAATACTGCCTCGGTTTTTGTGTGTTTGTGTGCGCGTTAACTTGAAGCAATGCATCTTTCAAAATGTATTATGAGAATATGAATGCTAATGGGGGGACTTGCATCCTGGATTGTTTGCGGTTACGTGTTCATCACATAAAAATGATTTACAAGAGCCGTTGTGTAACGTGTACAGCATACTGTGACAGTGTGCACACACACACACACACACACACAGACACACACACCCACACAGCCATCACTCAATCATTTGTTCTCATAGTGGATTTCAGCTGCAGTGTGCAGTTAATAGACAATTTCTGTTAGTGCCTCGGTGTGTATTTGTCTGTGTGTGTGTATGTGTGTGTGTGTGTGTGTACAAGATAGAGAGAGGTGGGCAGACAGGGATAATTCGTGTGAGGAAAATTAAAGCAGTGGCAGCTCGTCCATCACACAGATTAAATTCAATGGAAAGATAAAAATGTCAATGTTCCCCTGCTCCTGCTGCTCGCAGCGCACAGCCACCGTCGACAGTGATGAAACTTTCTCCCCCTCTCTCTCTCTGTCCTCCAGCCTCTCTCATCCCTCCTCCCCCCCCCCCCCACCCCACCCCACCCCCTCCCGCTCAACTCCACATTTTCATTCTCACTCACACTGGGTTCAATACTCTCTCCTCTCACAGCCTTCATCTTTCTCTACTATCCTGCCTCACTGGCTGATGTTATCCTCCCCCCTTGCGCTGTTCTCCATCATTTGTTGCTTCATCTTATTTTACTTTCATTACATTTTTTTCTATTGCAGAGTAACACCTTTATCGTGGAGCATGTGAGTGATAGCTATATGAGCCACGACAAAAAAAGGGGGAGGAGATGATAAAGAGAGGGAGGTGCTGGGTGGCTCATTTGAACTCTGGAACATAAATTCGGTTTCGGGGATCGTGCAGCTGAAACAATGATGATCCCTGACACAGATAAAGAAAAGACTCAACACGGAGAAGTGTCAGCAGTGGGAATGAAGTCACTTCAGCTGAAATGTGCTTCATATCTATGCTGCTTGAGAAACCGATGTTATCAATCTTTTCTTGACATATTTATGTTGGTAAAAGGTTTCAAACTTTCTCAGAGTTATCTCATGACCTGACCTCAGTTCTGGGAACCGCTGTACCACGCTAAGGTCACTGTGTGCATAAATAAGAAACAGCCCTTTTCAGCCCTTTTAAAATGTACTTTTGCCAAACTTTGATGATTTATTCCACTGCTCTTGCTCTTCTTTGAGCACACAATGTCAGGTTGATATTAATGTGGCAGTGGGCTAACAGGCGGTCGTCTTGTAACCCCTCGCTTGCTCCAAACCCCTCCCTCCTTTCTGACGCCATCCTGCTTGGCATTGCCACCTGGCAGCAGGCCTGGCACTGTCGTCTGGAGCTGTCTGCCGGGCAGACACAAGGTCACCCAGACGTCCCCCCGGCGCCAGCGGGGGGTCCACCTTCTGTGTGTGTGACAGAGAGTGTATGGTGTTTGAACTGAGCTGTCCGAGTGTATTTCTGTTAACTTTTTATTCATATCAGTTTGTGTTTGTCACCTTGCATTAATTTCAGTGTGCGCATGAAATTATGCACAAGCATGCATTTTTATGCGTGTGTGTGTGTTCTTGTGTCGGTGTGTGTGAGAGGCGGAGAGGCTCCCTGCTGGCCCCAGATGGCCAGCCTCTCCTTCCTCACCAGGCCAGACCAGCTTCACGGGCCAAAGTCACTGCCGAGGACACAAGACGAGCAATCTGTACACTCCGCAAAAAATGACCGCAATCAGAATAAAGTATTTCTATTAAAGCACAACCAGCCGAGGAGAGGTGGGTTGAAATCTATCCCATGATAAAATCCCCAGCCTCCATTCCATTCAGAAATCCAATTTGAGCTGCTTTTACTTGTTCAGTTCCACTAAATCACCACTAGATGGCTCTCCAACTCCAGTCTTTCCTACTGTTGTGTGCCGTGTGCCTCAGTGTGTGTGTGTGTGCGCGTGTGTAAAAGAGCTGGCTGCTGTGATCCTTCTAACCATGATTAATGGCCCCATTCAAAGGTAAGGAGCTCAGAGGATAACTTCTTTTACTGTAAGCCACAGTGCTGTGGCATGGGGAGCGCTCCCTGCACTCGCTGTGCCAGAAAGATGAGTTAAATAGCGCTGTGAAGACAGAAGGCAGAGAGGGACAGAGCTATGGAGGCTGTCTGCATGTGAGTTTAAACAGGTGTGTGCCTGTCAGAGGAGGGATGCTGCACTTTCAGTCTGCATATGCCTGTTTCTTTTTCTATTACTGAGCATTAATCAGTATTCATGAGTCAATATATGTCCCATACACACATTCTGGTGATGTAAGTGTGTGTGTGTCTGAGGTAAAAAAAACCCCCCCGCTGGCCTCTGAGATCTCTGCGGTCACACCTCTTCCAATTACTTTATCAAGTCTGAGAGCCTGTGTGTGTGTGTGTGTGTGTGTGTGTGTGTGTGTGTGTGTGTGTGTGTGTGTGTGTGTTTGTGTGTTTTCACACAGCCTCCGGGGTGCAATGATGGGAGCAGACGCCTGCTCTTTCACTCTCGGCAGGTGAGAACATATTCATCACAGAGGCCCGCCAAGCCTGGCGACACCCTGGCTGTTATTGCCAGTCTGCATCACGGCTGCCCTGTGTCTCGCTTTTTACTGCGGATGCAAAAGCCTCCAAAATAAAAGCATCACTGTATGCGGGGAATTAATAGCAGCAGCTTTGATTTTTTTCCTCATGAAAAACTGACAGGATGGGGTCATACATCAATAATAATGGGTCGCTGCCACAGCTGATACATGTGTGCATCAACAGTGTACACTTAAAGCGTCGGTAGCGGAACAACTGACAACAAACGCTACAGCTTAAGACTGGCAACTACTAGGATGAGATCTGCGCTCAGCTCTAATGATAGCAGGGCATTCTGGGTAGGACAGTTTCTATACTCACACTCCTTGGACATCCCGACTTCCAGGCACTTCTGCAGCCGACAGTACTGGCAGCGGTTGCGGGTGACTTTGTTGATGATGCAGTTCTTCTCCCGGTGACAAGTGTACACCATGTTTTTTTGGATGCTTCTCCGAAAGAAACCCTGCGTGACAGAGATGATCGAGAGATCAGGAGAGAGGACAGGTGCTGGTGGAGGAACGGGTAGGACAAGGGACTGGACTGGTTGCTGTTCAGAAAGCTCAGATTATGGGTATCTATTAAAGGGCACTACGCAGTTTTGGAGAAGAAATTCAAACTCAGAATTTTGATATTTACAGCATTAATGAGGGAATAATTCAGAAATATTTATTTTTCCCATAACATAAACAAGCTGATCTTAGAGGAAAATAAGCTCCCCAGAACACTGTTTGAAGCCAGAAAGGTGGCATGGTCCGCCACATATTTATTTATATATTGTTTATTTAGTTTTTGTCATAAAATTAAAAAATAATTCAGATTAAAATTTCTTCCCCCAAAACTACACAGTGTACCTGCAACACTACTGTATTTATGCTTTGGATGCCTTCTGCAGACTCTCTCTTCATATATACTGCCCATGCCTTTATTCAGTTCCCTACAAAAACAAAATGCTTGCAAGTTTAAAAAAGAGGTCAAGCAGAAAGGCCATATGCAGCTGGAGGTCAAAGCTAAACAGTTAAGTCCTTAAAGGGCTTATTCTGTGGCATAATCGGGACAGAGACTAATAGTCAGTCACCATCTCCTGAGGTTGTCCACCTCCTCGATGATGGCCTCTCTCCAGACGTAACACAAAAATGCCTTTGGAGATGTTTTTCAGGACCAGAGGCTTTTGGGGGCAAAAGGCACAGGGTTACTGGGCGCCACATAACCATGGCCTAGTTTACGCCGCCAGAAATAAGCGATTCTAGATCCAGGCCAAGCTCATATTATTAGAGAGAGAGAACATAGGCTGAGGCTGTTGTGTAAGAACAAAAACGGAATTCCCTTTTCATTCTAACTAGATCAAAGGGAATCAGAAAATACTTTTTAAAAAAAAATTGAGTCCACGCGTGTGAGGAGGACGACAAATCGTAATGAGCTCATCTGTAGGCGCTGTGCTGAACGGCAGATCTTTGGGGAGGCTAACGATGTTTCGATTGCGTGAAAGCAAGACACGGTGTCTCTTTCTGATAGATGCAACGCACGTACCGTACACTTAGTCAGTAATAATTTAAATTCTCTGCATATCATCTTTAAAAGTTTCTCTAACAGCCACAAATAAGCTCAGAATATTTGGTCTGAAGAGCAAAGTGTAAAAGCAGCTATCTCTGTTTTAAATAAAAAATGACACCTGGGATTTGTGGTGAGGAAAAAAATGGATACAACTTGATATCTCTGTCGAAGAACATCTCAAAACCCGGAGACTGAACGTTCTGTCTCTGATTTCAAGTAAACAAAAAATATGTTCTTCGTCGGATCATGTGGCCCTCTAAATGCTGCTGATGTGTTACAGAGAGTCAACGATGACAAACCAGTTAAAACACCACAAATCAAAACTTATATTCTCCATAACACCATGCAACCGGAAATGAAATCAATGTTAACCTCTGTGGCCTTACTGCTCCAACATCCCTTTGTGCGTCAAAAAGATAAAAAGAGTTTAATGCAAATCATCCACAACTGAGTGAGTACCCAGCAAGCAGGGCTCGGGACAAATGTATTACAGGTCAATGTCAGTATTGATGTGACGCAGTGAGACACGGGCTGTTTTTTGGTGGGTAGGCGAGTGGGTAGGGCTAGCTAGGGGGAGAGAGGGAGGTGGGGTTGGAGTGTGGGTGGAGGGGTGGCTCTGCCAGGGAGCCGCATCCCATGACGAGGGATTAGCTTTGCTAGCCGACAGATGGCCGGTGGACCTAAGCCTGCAATTTGTCCTTCCCGGATCACCGGCCCTCTTCTCATATCTCCCGGCTGCCACCGCAGAAAGGAAGCGATCCAAGCTTCGGAGGGGGAAGCGTGTGCAAGTATCTGTCTGAGCAAGGTACCAGCACGGGCAACATTGGTGATTACACTTGATAGACGTTGCTTCCGGCTGATAGAGGAAGTGTTTTGGTCCTTAGAGGGTCATCTAATCTAATCCTGATTTCAGCAAAGGCCGAACATCTTCTTAACAACCTGTTGCCACGTTAAAAACAGACCTCAAGGGTGAAAAATCCCAGCATTTTCTGCAGCATGTCCAGCCTGGAAATAGAATGTTTGGTGTCTTCAGTAGACAAATGAAGATCCAACAAACAACAAGGCTTGTACTTCAACGTTATTTCTAGCTGCTGATGCTGAGGGATAAGTCTGTGGCTTTTGTTTGCGCCTGAATGTGTGTGTCTCGTGTCCTCTTTGATCCGATGTTGCTCCGACCCTGACCCCAGTGTCACAAGGGGATTGACCCACTCCCTCCACACATCGACAGGCTCAGGTGCCTACTCGTGGCAACTCCCAATTGGCTGCAGCCTACGGCTCGTGGGCCAGTCGATTGTTCCTGCCCCCCCTCCTTTTAGGAGTCATTGCTTCCTGCGGCCCTTAAGCTTCTTTTTGTATCACCGCTTAATCCACCCGGCGACAAGAGCCCTCAGCGGGCCTGTCAGCCACCCTGCAGTGTTCAGAGGAGATGAGAGCCGCGAGAATCTGGAGAGGGAGGGAGGGATGAAAAAGAGGAGCAAACGGTAACGACACATGTGGTGCATGACTGCATGTGTCATGTGTTCTCCAAGTCATGGCTGTCTACCTGGTGTGCATTTATGAGTGCGTCGGCGCGTTCTGCTTCGCATGTGCATGAGGAAAAGCTTTATTAAGAGGAAAGCAGGGGGGGGGTCTGGGGTTGGCAAGTTCACAGGGAAGCAAAGGAATCCTCTCTTACGTGACTTTCACACTGTGCCCAGATTAAGAGTGCGTTCCCAGCCTCCCACTGCGCCCATGCATGTGCCTGTGCCCCTGCCTCTATTACGAAGCAGCTACTGCTACATCCCACACATTACTAGAGACGGATGCGAGGTGGGAGGGCCATTTTTTTTTTTTAAAACACAGCAAATAGGAGAGATTCTTGTAAGAAGCGGTGGCTGGGGAGTTTGGAAATATGGCCACAGATACCAGGAAGAGAGTTCGCCTACCGTGCGCTGCCATGCCTCCAGGACAAAAACATAAACATGAGGGGGTGGGCATGCATATTTAATGTTTAAGTGTTAATATCTGGAGGGGAATACAAGTGCAATGCCGGTGAGTACGAGCAGGCGGTAGAACTTAAACAACAAACGAATGAGCTGTCTCCAAGTAGCAGAGCTCAACATCCCCCTCCTGTTTCCTCTGTTCGCTGCAGCCCCCAGGAAATGCCTTTGTAGTTTGGCACGCTGCAGCAAAGCCGACGCTGCTAACCCTCGACTTACCCCAGTCTCAGATGAGACAACCATATACATTCACATGCCTGTAGTGTTGAATTATTGAGCATGCTACGCCAAGTCATCTCCTCTGAAGTCAGAGATAGGGGAAAGGCATCCTGAATTTTTCAAATTAGCTCTGCGGCATGTTGAGTGGGCAGGCAGCCGCCTCACGGACGGGGGACTCGGCGAGCGACACTAGCTGCTGAACGGGGGATATTTTTTCATAGTTTTTAGATGGCATTTTTTAATGATTAGGAAACGCTTTGCTAAAAAGCTGAATTACTGTGTTGTTGGGACAGGGTGGCATGGAGCGGTCACACAGCTTCAAAACAACTCCTCAGCTTTAAAACCACTTATTTGACACTGAAAATAAAGTCATCTAATTCCTGGCTCATGCTTGACCTGAGACACTTGTTGGGCACACACACAGTTTCAATGCAAAGGACAGATATGACAGTTTTTCCATTCTGAAGTGCTGCCGTTACACCAACAGCTTTTCCAACTGTGTCAAATCAATATATCTGATTATTCGTTCTGTATATTATTGGATTGAATTCGTTTGACTCTGCTGCTGCTCTTCAGACACAATCTATACGCACGTGTTCTCGCTATGGTTTGAAATAATATAGCTCGGCTCTTTCTGGGAATCTAATTATTATCCATCCAAGAAGAAATGCAGAGTTTGTACAGAAACATGTTATGAAATTAATCCCGGATTTAAGAGCAGACATTTCCATCAAACCTCAAATGCAGAGCTTTAACACTTCAGGGCACAGATGCCAACAGCTGATGGTAAAACCTGTGAAATAAGTTACAGTTCACCATTGTCCTGCACAATGTCCGCTGGCTGATTAATTAAAACACCAGCTCCGTCGCAACTGCACAACAGCCTCGAAAAGCTAATTACAGAGTCAATTCTGACACTTACAGCTCATCTACTGTGTGCCCTCTTTCTGTGCTTCACATCACACAGTTATGGATTTTTTTTTAGCTACCATTTTGCAAATGTCAGGCTATTGTGCATGGAATATGTTTTAAATGCTTCCTTTGTCTGTGATATAACATTGAGACAAAAGCCAGTTCTTCATAGTTTGAGTGTTTGAACTTTTTAGGCCCTGCCTCATACTTTCTATCCAGAGATCCAGGTTAATCTATTCATCTATGACAACGCAGCTGACCACTTTCAACCACACGACCACCGTCTCTGCCTGAGGCGACATGAGATGTTTAACACCGTCACGAACCACAGGACACAGGATCGTACTTCCATATTGGTCAAACACACACACACACACTCTCCACAGAAGCTTTCATTTAGCCTTATTATCGAAGTCATTACAAAATGTAATCAGATGCTATAAGGCAACGGGGAGCGATGTTAAGTGGGCAAATTAAACACATGCAGACACCTTCCACACACGGATGCAAACAGTGCTGACATCATGTCAGTAGTAGCTAGCTTGGAAGCTGGATAACATTAGAAAATTGGGGCTGGGGGGAACGTTTAGGATCTTTCATCTGTGGTTCCCGTTGAACCGCATGTGGAGGAAGCTTGTTGTCAGTTATGTAGCTGATTAAAAACCAATGTGCATTGAATGACAATCACAACAACCCAGCATACAATAAATGAGTATAGCCTATAAATCCTTAATTTGGCAAGTGCATATACCCAGGCTGCCTGACTAAGTAAACTGTATGTGTGGGAAACACCACACTTTCCTATTTGTCTGGTTTTATTCTGCTGATCCTCTTAGGTTCTTTATAGCAGTTACGCATTGTTCTGTCTTGATAGTCAAGAATATGTATCTCCAGTAACCTCAACATTTCAGTATTTGAATTTATTTGAGTAGGTGATTAAATAAAACAGTAATACATATGATAAGTTAATTTGAAAGAATGAAAAACAAGACTCAGTATGGAGATGTTTCATTCACAGGACCCGTGGAGCTGCGTAGTCTGCGTCAGCCTGGTTACCCCTATAAAGCAGCAAAGGGGTCAGCCTTTACTCACTTTGTTAGCTTTTTCTAAGTGGGATTTCGGGACTAGGTTAAGTTTCATGGAGTGCTCACGGGGTTATGTGTTTGTACCAGACTCCTAGCGTTCCTGTGCATTCTTCAGCCAGTCCCCCCTCCCCTCGCCTCCTAGGCTCTGATGCCTCTGATGCACTGACCGTCTTTCTCCTGATGTCAGTGAGTTCAGCTGTGGGCCCCCCCATCCCCCTAATCTGCGGCCCCTCCAACCATCACCACTGCTCCGTTTTCTAGCTGCTCTCTTGCTCCCTGCAGTCTCCCCCCATCTTTGTCTCATTTTGTCTGCATTTCTAGAATACCCCCTGTGTTTCTCCCCTTGCTTGCACTCTTTTTTTTTCTGACTGCTACTGTCTCCCTCTTTCTCCTCTCTCCCCCCACATATGGAAACACACACGCTATTGGCTGAACCGTCAATAAGTCAGAGGGATCTAGCAGGCACCTGTCAACCACCCTGCCTGCCTTCATCAGACCGCTCCCTGCCTCCTCCTGCTACACAAAGGGCTGCTGTCACGAGGAAACCTTGCAGGGAGGCTCCCATTTTTGGTAAACCTGAGAATGCATGATTGCCCCGAAAAGAAAAAAAAAAGCTTGCTCGTGTGCTCACACATATATACATGCACACACCAACTATCAGCTGATAACAGAGCAGGTGGGGGTTGTGAGGCCTCTTCAGCACCTATGCAACACGGCTGTATTGATAACAGACGGCCGATGCGGGCACGTTGTCCCAGCTTATAGGAGCAGCAGCTACACTTGACAGATGACAAAGTTTCACATACTGTATGTGATAAGAGGCATCTACATGGTATCTTTACAATGTGCAGATATAGCCCGGTGTCTTTAAGTGCTGAGAGAGGCGGTTCAACTCGTCCGGCTCAATGAGACGACTGATAATGTTGGTAAATGATTCCCCATGAAAAAGCAGCCACTTTTGACTTGTTTCCAACCTTAGCCTCTAGCGCTCAATACTGGAAAAACACCAAAAGGATGTGAACTATTTGAAATGACGTGCTTTATCATTTGATCAACTCAGTTCAGGCTGTGAAGATCTTTGTGTGCGTGTTTTTTTTTTCTTGTGAAATTCACATGAAGGTTACAAGATTGACCAGCGTCTTGCTTGCTCGGCAGATTCAGAAGAAGGCCAGGAGTCTCACCTTGCAGCCCTCGCAGGCGCTGACACCATAGTGGTACCCTGAGGACTTGTCCTGGCACACAAAGCAGGGCTTGTAGACGCGGGGCGGCGGGGGAGGCGAGGGCGGGCTTGGCACTATCTCCTCTGAGCTGGTACTCTGGGTCTCTATCGCTGCGGAGAGGAGAGAGAGCAACAAGAAGGGGTGAGTGAGCGCTAACAGATGGATTGATCGATATCAGCAGGATAAACACAAATCCTCACGTGCACACTCGCACGCGGATCTCGAACAACCCCCTGGCCCAGACAGATACACTGCTTACAAGACCCAATACAAATCACCAGAAGGGGGATCTTACTGCCGTGTTTGGAGAACAAATAAAACCACAAATGCGAGGACAACTTCTTGATTTGTGGCGTTTTCAGATGCGTCACAGGAAAGACTCCTCAAAAATACCTTCAGAGAACAAACACTTTTTCTCTCTCTCTCTCTTTCGCGCGCACACACACACACACACACACACACACACACACACACACACACACACACACACACATACACACACACACACAGATCATCAAAGCAGCAGTGAAACCAGTCTCTGCAGAGCATTCTTATTTACTGCTGAAATTATGGCTTGCGTGTGTGTGTTTTACAGCAAGAGGCTGCTTTGCTAGCAGTGTTCAAAGACAGGTTTTCTCCTTTGATACAAGGCCCGGAGTTGTGCTTTTTTATTGTTTTTTTTGTTTGTTTGTTTTTTTCCCAATTGCGCAGTCTTATGGAGGATGAATGCTCGAAAATACGAATAAAGCACCAACTGTACCAATAAAAATCAACAGATATTGGGAAGGTATATATAATAATTATAGAGGCATAATTCTCTCTGCCTCTGACCAAGAAGGACAGGCCTTTGTAACTTGTTTACCCCGCCAACCAAATTCAGTTAAACTCGTATTTCCTTTTATTCAACATTTTTTTTTTATTTCATTAGCCTATTCAACAGGGACAGTTCATGTAGCCACAGCCCATTCATATTCTTCGTCCCTGGTTAAGCTTTTATGGAAACACACGTAATACAGGAACTAAAACAGACAGACAAGCGACCGCTATAAACAGTGAATATGACTAAACACAATGATAAAGACCAATGACTAAGAATAATAACAGAAAAAAAGAAAGGATACAAAAAGAAAAGAGAAATAAAATGAAAGACAAACGACTATATAAACCCAAGCAAACTCTGCGTTCATCCAATAACGTGACAAACCAAACAACATGTGAGGGCTCTGTGTGCTCCCGTATTTCTTTTTTTTTTTTTTTTTGGTGCTTGTAAACAAAGATGTCTGGGCTTGTAGGGAAGTACCCTGCTGTTGTGTTCATGTAATATGTATTGGACTTTGACCTCAATATCCTGTGTGTTACAAAACCTGGCTCTTTAATCAAATGTAAGAACACACACTCGCAGCACAGGCCTGCATGCTGTGAACTACGGCTGACGAAATTATGTGCACTATCCCTGATAGCTAATCGGACTATTTTGAGCCAGCACGTGTGCTTATACCTGTAACTAGTCTTAGTTTATATTTTTCAATACAGGTGCCAATAAGCAGCCTGAGTCTTGACATTGATTGTTTCTTTTTCATTTAAAAAAGGTGGAATATGTAAGAATTTGCCAGCTGTTGGATTCATACTCCCACCAAATATGGGCGGCATATCAACAGGGCAACTGCTAACTGCTGCTGCTGTTTATTCATCCATGACTATAGCTATTGTTAGCTGAGTTAGCCATGCAGCTCGTTGGACCGCCCTGGCACTGTTGGTCAAATATTTACGTGTGGCACCCTCAATGAAATTAGCAACTTGTTCAAAATTAAAAACGTATTGATCTAAATCTTATTCCATACAAGTATACTGTACAATATTGCATGTTTACATGTTTTCCGCACCGTTGCTCCACCCTCCCAGCACCATCAACTCAACAGAAGAGGGATTGGGGTGGTTGACAAGCAGCTCAGGAGCTGCCTGCAGCTCAGTGCTTGAGTGTAAATAAGCCATCTATATTTAACGGAGCGGGCTAGTTCAGCAGGCCCGTAGTGCACCTGGGAACACACACTCCAACTGAAGCAGACAAACACTGACACACAACTCTAATCACGCTGCTCGCTGGGAAACACAAAGTATGGATGAAGTTGTTCCCCCTCTGCCGTCCTTTTACAGCGTCTGTGTGCTCTGATCTCCATGTGCACGCAGCAGGTGGTGGAGGGGAAGATTACATTGAGACCAACCAAAATAAACCAACCTGATGCCCAGATATGTTCCTGGAAAAGATAACAGACACAAGCACCGTACACCAAAACCTAGCCTCCGCAAAGCCTGCATGTTATCTCGAACAGCATATCCAAGAGGGTTTCAGGTGACAGGGACAGTTAAGCTAAACAGCAATAAAGCTAACATTGCCTACCACCTAACAGCGACACCCAATCGGGGCTCGGTATATTAAGACATTTCATTTGTGGACGCCCAGATGTCATATCCCACTTTCACACCAGCGACAGCCTTTTAAGCTTTTAAATAAATGTAAAATATGTTCTGGAAGTTGTTTTTTTTTAATTTTTTTGTTGTTTTAATAGAACATTCTTTAGTGAGATTTATTTACAAATGCAGGGGAAACTGGAAAAAGAGAAACGTTTAAGATGACAAAGGGTGGAGGAGGGAAGCTGGAACAGAGAGACAGAGAACTGCGATGTGTTTGAGCAATAAACAAGGGAAGAAACACGAAACAGATGAAGTGATAAAAACGTTTAACACGTAGGGAGTGAAAGCTAGACTGTATTACTTTACTCGTGTTCCTCCATCGACTTCTCAGACTCATCTACACACCGTATTGAGAAAAAAGTATCGAGAAAAATTCAGAACTTGTGTGCAGCTCAAGTGCAAGCTATAGATTTCAGCAGGGATTACAGGAAAGGAGTGATAGATCCAAGCGAATGCTAATGCTAAGGACAATTCAGATGCTGATTATCGTGAATCAAACTAGAGCAATTAGTTTATGATCAATTTTCGTTGGATCAACAAAACCAATCCTTGTATTTTGGTGATTTAGAATTTTTTCAAGCAAAAAGTTGGAAAATATTTACTGTTTCCAGCTTCTTAAAAAGGTGCGATGTATAAGAATTCTGGTTACAAACATTCGAAAACTAACTAACTAAAAATTATCAACTGCATGTGAAGAAACAACAGTGTTGACATTTGCATGCCACCTAGCCCTGGGCCTGAAAACCTCCGTCTCTCAGCTGTCCAAAGATCCTGTGCTATTGGTGCAAACACAAACACTAGCTACAGCTCATGGATGTGTAAAAAGAATAATTGGCAGACATATCTGGTGATAAGCTCCCCTGTTCTTTGTCCGAAAAAAAGCAATTTGAAGATTGTGAATGAGCATTTTTTAATTATTTTTCCACATTAATCCCGAAATTAGTTGGCAGATTTATTGACAATAATAATCATCTTTAATTGCAGCCCTAAATTATACCATTTTTCCCGCAAGTTATGCAACAGCAGTAGAAGGACTATTTATGAGGTTGAGGAGGAAAACGATTCATTCACACAGTGAGAGAGTGTCCTTCCCGTTGCTATTTTATGGGTGTCATCACGGGCCAACTCTGCCCATGCCACTGGGCAATGCAGTCACCACACTCGTGTCAAACAAATTAAACTTAAATAGAGCAGCCCTTACATAACATGGCATATTTTCTCATTAGCAAAAGAGAAAACAAAAGAGGAAAAAAAAGCCATTCACACTTTTCTGCCTCTCTTGATGTGTACTGATTACGGCGCTGCATTATTAGTGCGACCACAGAGCCATTCATCCACGTTAAAGCTGCCTTCATTAGAAACGCTCAGACAAACAGATGTGTCACCCACCCACACGCAAGAACAAAAAAATTGCATCCATGCCCATGTATACACAGGCTGAGGGCTTTCCTGGAGCCATTAAAAAAAAAGCCTCATCGTTTGGACACACACACACACACAAACACATACACACACACACACACAGAGTCTTAATGAGAGCACCCATGGAAATCTGGGACACAAGGACAAGAGTCTGTAAGGGGGCTGGCGACTGTAATTAAATACAATGGCTGGCTTCTGGAGCCTTGTCAAGCTGAGGCATGGAGCAAAAACAATGGCAGGCCTGTGGACAGAGAGGCAGAGAGGACCGAGCTACTTAGGCCTTCAGCAGCCCTCACCCAGGCATTATTCAACACCGGTCTGCATCCAAGCTCTGATCAACACCGAGCATCATACAAGCCTGCCTATTGTGTGCTCCGCATATATCATACACTGGAAGAACTGACTCACACTCGCCTGGAGAGCTTCCCCTCGATATCCCTGCAACATGTTAACACTGGAAACTTGTGAGTCTGGCAAGGTTTCCAGGCCAAAGCCCCTCCAGAGCCTGCGAAGTCACCACGGTAACTAATACTGGAGCTCCAGCTAGAATATCATTCCTTAAGCCAAGAGAGGGCTGGAGCGAGGAGACAATAACGCCCCGCTTTGCTCAGGCACAGGAACACAGTAAGGAGTAACTGATAGGGAATCTATTGTACTTTGGTTGAGGAGGTGAAACACAAACCAGACACACTGTACGGTCACTGAATTGTTTTGAGGCAGACAGAGGGCTGGATTCAAGACTAAAGCCCGGCATGTTGTTGGACCAGTCTAAGAATAAACAGCACAGGCCGTCAGGTGTAACCAGCCAAAACAACCCCGACACTGCACCGCGTCCATACAGCAGAAGTCCGTTTAGAGACAGTTGTGTCCGTCTAACATGTGACCACAGGCTATAGCTAGATTTAAAACGACTGCATGTATTGAAATGACCCTTTCTGACGGCCAATTTGGAATCAACCTGCAGTTAGGATGCTAACCAGCTAGCCCCTGTGGTCCAAGGCTCCTGTGCTAGCGATGTGAGCTCACAGAGCGGGGAACCTCAAGTCAATCAATCACCCCAATCATATTTTTCTTCATTATAATCATAAAAATAAATCATGTCAGCGCATATTGTACAACATGTAAGCCGATATCGATACATCTATAATAAACAAATACTGGGGCTCCTTTACCAATTATTAACTGATTAAATAAGATGGTCATTTTTTTATAGCAAAACCAGGTAAAGAATTGCTGGTTCTGTCTTCTTCAATCTAAAGAGTTCTGCTTTTTTTGTTCATTAATTATTGTTAATGAAGACTTTTGGAATCATGGGCTGTTGTTTGGACCAAAGAAGCAACTTGAAGACGTCACTTCATCGATAATGCAAATAATCGTTAGTTGCAGCCCCATTTCTAAATGTCAAAGCCCCTCGATTAAATCTACTTGGATCCTTTGATATTCACATTCACACACTAGTCATCCTCTCATGCCTCTCGTGTGTGCGTGTACTGTAAGTGTGCACGTGTGGAGCACCCAGATATCTTAATAGCTTAATGTAGCGTGGTGTTCTCGAACTCGGAGCCAAAGCACCGGTGATTTAATTAAGTTCAAGTGTGAGTGGTCTGTAATGTCGCTCTTCAGATTCACTTTGCATACATCATGAGCCACAAGTGCACTTAGAGAGGAGCCGCGCCCTCGCAGCCACATCCTCCGTAAGCAATTACCGCATGCCGAGACTTAAATGGACAAATATGCACAAGACTGAAATGAAATCTATTCTGATGATGAACTGGCCTGAGCAGTAATACTGACATAAGATGGCCTGGCTAACATCAGCACTTCAAAGGCATCGCGACCACAGACGCTCTCACAGAGACACACAAGCCCACCGGCGGCTATTATCAAGCCTCCAGACTCGTCTTGTCTCGGCCCAGTGCTGCAGAGCAGTTCTTGAGGTTCAGCTCTAGGTTAGTCCTCTGAGATTTGATTACCTTCATCCCCACTGGTTACTGGGCCCAGCTGTGAAGCATATTAATGAGATTTCACCATCATTAGGGGGAGCTAACTACATTAGCAGGCTGGCTGCTTGGCCGGCTGGCTGGACTGTGGTGGAGGAGAAGCGGAGAAAATGAAGGCGGAGAAGGAGAGGGAGGGCTTTGACAGGGTCTTCCACTTTGTTGAATCCTACTCCATCATGGACCATTGTGTCCCCCTGCCGTCTATTAGGTTATTTGGACACACACACACACACACACACACACACACACACACACACACACACACACACACACACACACACACACACATGTTTCCCATGTGTAAGATACATGGAAGAACATATAGAGGTCCATTTGTCTTTCCATGCAGTGAGTGTGCAGGAGAGGAGACACCAGACAGACCACCATGCCACAGGCTGCTGCATTAAGGCCCGCTTTGAAGTCTGCTTAAAATAATGAAGTGGGACGGCCAATGGAACAGCCTCGGGTATAGAGAGTTAGAGACCGCCTCGCAGAGCCCTGCCAGTGGTAGGCCAATGTATCATGCATGTCCATAAAAACGACTGGCAGCAACTTAAGAGCTTTTAAGTGCAGCGAAACACACTGGCATCACTAAAGCATGGTGCTTGACTTTTGCTAAATATTCAGTTGTTATTTCTGGTTTCCATGTCAGGAATGTTGGGTAAGCAGCAGGGAAAACGATAAACACACACACACACGCGGGAATGCTTTGTCAGCACTCTTCAATTACTGAAGGGGGAAATGGGACTGTTTCCTTGCTTACAGGGAAATCCTGTCATTCTCTAACTGAGCGTCAGAACAGCTTTCTGCTCAAAATGGATGGGGGCTCCGTTTGCTGCTTTTACACTGATTACTGACAGTAAAAGCCATGCATCTGAATATGAGCTAAGGGCGTGAAAGTGTGTATGTGTGTGCGCGCGCATCTCATGCTTGCAGGCGCACAGACTGACAGCTGTAAGGAGAGCGACACTGGGGTGTGTTTGTGTTCAAACATGGAGTGTGAACAGTTATTGGATGGGAGAGGGGGAGGAATCTGGCGGTGGAGCAGACAAGCATAAGTGAAAACACACGCACACACACACATACACACACATACACACATAGAGAGGAAGGAGCGCTTGTGGAGGTTAACATGGGGCAGGAGAGCAGACAGCGGGCCTCACACCTCCCATATTCACTGTAACTAAATCCAGCCTTTCCACCCCCGTCTCCCGCCACTTTCCATCCTGGCACTCTCTTCGTCCCATTTCTCTCCATACCCTGCATCAGATAGCACGCAGCAAGTCACAGGAAGTCCTCTTTTACATTTCGATATCCTTCCATCCGAGGGCAGGTGGGTGTTAAGCTGAAGCACTGAATTTCAACTGATGTCACAAATTCAGATTTACACATCAGACAACGCACTGAAATTATGTTGGCTAAACTAAGAAAAACAAGCTTATCAGTAATCACGATAAAGTAGCTGCAAAGATATGGAGTTAACTGTTGCAATACGAGTACAGACACCAGACAAAATGGTAATTTTTGCATCAGTATTTGCATATTCACTGAAAAATATCAGGACAACTGTCATGGTGCGATTTTTTTGTTTAAAACATGCAAAAATTGACTAAATATGATGAACAGACTGTGACTGAAAGAATACAGTGTTGACATTATGTCGAAGATGCCTGTGTTTTGTGTTGTAGAGATATCTACTGATGTTAGCATGCTAACCAGCTAGCCTAGGCCCATCCTACCACTTTGTGCCTCAAAAGAGACGATAGTTCTATTGTATAGTTAAGGCCTCCGTAGGTTGGAGCTGACTCATGCCTGACTGAGACAGTAGGCTAGCTAACTGCATGGCTAACTGAGCTAACTTGTTAACAGTAGCAACAGCAGCATTCCTTTGTTGATATGCTTCCCCATTCTTGTTTGAATTCTGCGGGAGGGGAATTCTTACATATTGCACCTTTAATTCTTTGTGTTTGAAAAAAGAAGGTGTAATTTAATCAACAATCAAACCAATTTAAATACTACAGTTAGCTGAATGGCTAGTTTTCATTGACAGTCCCTTCGCCTGGTGTAAATAGGCATTGTAGAATTAATAAAAATAAAAACAGGTACAATAGTATGTGCCTCTGCTCTCATTCGACTTGCATAGGTGCTCTAGAAACCGAAAGCTGTTTGTAAAATGTTCTCATATACACTGTCATGCCTGCCACAGCTGGCACAAGGTCTTCAGAGTATCCAGTATTAGACACAGCAATGTCAATGTCTGGCTTATCTTCCACCTGAAGATCAACAACAAATCACAATGGATCGTGATTATGCAGTTCGTGGTGCCAGCAGGCCATCTGTCACTGCTCACACCCACTCATATAATGTATGTTACGCCACCATACACATGTATGTGTGTGCGAGTTTCAATGAGGGCGAGTAAGGAGGATTACTGAGGATCCCCTTGCCTCGTGTGCTCCACCTAAGCTGCTGCATGTCTAGCTTGCAGTCTACCTTCTGTATTAGAGAGAGGGGGACAGAGAGAGAGAAGGAGAAGGAGGGGGACAGAGAGGAAGAATGCATGGAGATACAGCTGTGCTGTCGCTAATAATGAGTCTCCAAGCTTTCCATAATAATGGAAACATACATGCAGGAGTTTAGGAAAAACCACAACCTGGCATGATGTATGGTGTATCATAATATATTTCTTACTTCATGCATCTGAAAATATGACACCCTTAGTGTAAAAGAATGAAGGTCACAGATAAAACTGAGAGCTTACTCTAATTCTAATACAATTTTCTCTGGTGAATGACACATCACTTCCACTTAAGAGGGTATGTTGTGGTCTACATTTCAGAGAAATGACAGCCTGCTGTTTTGCAACCATTGCAGATATACACATTTTGCAAAGAGAGCAGAAATTGTTGTGACAGCTTGAGTTCCTAACAGGACTGCTCAGTATACTATGTCTGACTGAACTGTGATGGCTCCAAATTGAAGCCAAGTAACTCACCAGTCTACAGCAGGAAAAACACATGTATGAGTGATAGATGAGGGTCCGAGCAGAGGCCGAAAGGGCGAGGCGGTGCAGAGTAAGGAGTCTGTTATGACGATCCCTCCTCAGCACAAGGAAATGGTGGGACAGAAGTGGGAAAACACCGGGCTGTGTGTAACCCATGGCATGTTTGCTTCTCCTTCTACCGTTTGACTGCTTTCAGGAAACACGACGACCTAAATGTGCATCTGCCTGTTTGCATATTTGAGCATGTTGCGTGACGTGTGTGCGCACGAGAGCCTGTGCGTGTGAACCCTCAGCGTGTTCTTGTCTAGGCCACGTCTGGTTTTTATCAGCACTGCGGCCCCCACCATGTTCCCAAGCCCTTCTCCAGGGGCCCAAGATAACTTCCCTCTCCATGCTGCCAGGCCTCTGAAATAACAACACACCAGGTTTTCCTATCACTGCTAACCCAGCAAATGGAGACGGAACTGAGAACATGTGTGGACAAACTGGAGCACGGGGGGGAGGGGTGGCAAGCGGAGCCAGCAGATGGCAAAGGTGAGGTCTGCTGGGGCTAGACTCGGTGCAGCAACTCCATGATAACCGTGCTGACTGCTTTATGCTGCTGCAGTCATATGCTGGCCTAAGTACAGCTGATAGTGACGTAAATATGAAGAACAGAATTCACGGTACATGGTGCACTATGTAGGAAGAACTTTTAATCAGAAGAGATAAATCTTCATTGATTGATCTTCATGCTTAAATAAACTAAATAAACAGACACGTTTTATTCTGTTTTACTTTGTTGATATTTACTGAACCCTGCCACCTTTCTTACTTTTAAATGGTGTGATAGCGACCTTTATTTTCCCTCTCCTTTCCTTGTTTATTCAGTTCCAGAAAAAATGCATCTTTACGAGTTAGTATTATTACCTTATTAACAGTGTAAATGTTACATTTCTGAAATTTAACTCCTTTTTTAAAACTATACAGTGTCCCTTTAAGAGTAAAATGCAAGACCTTTCAAGGTATCTAAACCAACATTTTCAAGACTCATTAAGCATTCGTAGTCACACATAAACTGTTGTTCATATCCACAGCAGTCAGTGAGTGTGATCATGAATTCTGATGCCAGACAAACAAATCACTGTTGTCATCTCAGATACTTAAAAGATTTTTGGTGCACATGAAACAGCAGATTAAGTTGAAAATCAAGCATAGTTCAAGGATTAGGTTCAAATTCAAGCATAACCTTCAAAACTTAACGGTTAAAATTGAGCATTTTCCAAAGTTTCAAACATTGATTTATGGCACGAATGCTATAAACTAAATACATTTCATAAATCCGATGAGCACTCCAGTGTTCATAGATCTTATTGACTAAAGAAAAATTTTAAAAACAGCCGAAGGCCGCTACGTTGCTGGAGAGAACCACAAGTTCCCTGGCAACAGAGCTCCTTCGCAACCCTGAGTAACACGGTGTAACTCTACCCAGCAGCTGCCTATGCCTGCTGACTGACAGCGGGACTATGTGAGTTGGCACTTGCCCCAGGGTGACTGGAGATATTTGGCATGAGTTGATGGTGTGGGACATGGTGGTGGGCACAAGGGGGCAAAAGGCAGCCCGTGTCGGCCAGAGGATACCAGGATGTGGACAGGCATGGCGGTGTGTTTCAGCAGCCTGTAACACATGTCACACTAGGGTGTGGGTATGAGCACTCAAACACATGATATCCAAAGTAAGAGTGGATTCTCGATGTACATTTGGTACATAGCAGGTCTCTCAAGAGGGTCTGACAGGCTGTGCTGTCAATGTATGTGCTTTTTTGTGCATTAATAGGAGCCCCAAAGCTTCATGAATGAGCTACAGAGAGGGAATTTAACTCAATGAGAGAAGCGGCCCTATGATTAGCAAGCCTTTTCCGTGGCTAATCCACGACAAAAAACGGCAGTGTTTGCCCACAACGAGGCTGCCAATGGACATTAATTTTTACTAGCTGATCACACGCATACAGCTGCTGCACACTATCAGCTGAGCGACATCACTGACCCACATTAAGAAACGAAGGCAGAGCAAGAAAGCAGTGAGCAGGAAGAGATGGGCTGCAAGAGAAACGGATAAAGATAGAGAGGAGGAGAGAGCATCTGAGGAGAAAGAGGAGACGAGCTGAGCGACAGGACCGGGGGAGGAGTGTGACACGCAAGACAAACATTTCAAAGGCAGGCCCCAAAATAAAAGCTGTGCACACCGCCTGGCATGTTTGCTCCTAGACACAGTCTTCACAGCGAGAACAGGAGAAGGTATAACTGCAGTGTAACCTCCCTTTGTAAACTCTTTCAAAAGATTTTCATCCAAAGTATCTGGAACTTTTAGTCTAACAAACTACTTTTCCCGGAACTAAAAAGCTAAAGCTAAACTAAAATGTTGTTGTCTGCATTTCCATTGCCACACAGATGAGGTAAATTAGTCTTCTGCTGTATGAGGAAACAGCTGATGGTGCACATCATTTTTGTGTATGGCTAGTCGGTTAATTCCAGGCTGATGTGTCAAAGCACAAGGAATTACAAAACAAGCTTGTTTGGGGAACACCAACAGTCCATAGGTAGTCCGGCTAACTGCACGGCTAACTGAGCTAACAAGCTAACAGTAGCGACAGTCCTGTAAATAAACATTATATGGTTAGCGACAGTCACTCTGGTGATATGCTGCCCCTATTTGTTGGGAGAATGAATTCAACAGCTGGCCAATTCTCACATACTGCACCTTTAAACCACAATAACTTAAATAAATGCTGCAAGTACTCGACCAGCCTGCCAGGCCAGGACTTTTCAGGGGTCCCTGGAACTTAATCTAGATCCCGGTCCCTACAGTGGAAACTGGGCTGAAGTGAATTAATGCACCCTCCCTGGAGTGACTTACAGTTGTAAAACCTTTTGACACATGATTTGAGATCAAGGTCATCACTGGATCACACACACACACACGAGTGAAACCACAGACTGCTACAAACTTCTCTTTAATGTAACCGCTCTGACTGTGAAAACAGCTTCATGAAACATTAAGCCTCTCTTTAACAGAGTACCTGCGCCGGTTAATTATAGAATCGTGCGTGAGTGTGTGCACTTTTTTCCTTCTGTGTTAACAAACTGCACTCATACATACAAGGGACCGGGGGGGGGCCGAAGCAATATTAACCCTGGTGCCTACCCAATCCTGAAACCAATTGTGTGGTCCTACAAAAAAAGATGTTCTTTTTTTCACAGCAACTTAGAATGAGTGCAACAGCCAAATAAGCTTCAATTCCCTCTATTCCCGTGAAAAGAAACCAAGGTTGATGACATTACAAGCGACTGGTAGACTTGGAGTAATCATAAAAAGACAAGGGCTGGAACAGATACAATCGTGGTTGTGAGAAGATAAGACAATGATAACGGAGTGCAAAGTTAAGTCCTTTACGGGCATCGCAGCTGAAAGATTTAGGACGGATGATTTGAATTAGTGGGGAGATCATGAACACATTTCTGCCCCTCAGCATTTAAAAAACAATCACAGGTGGAGAAATACTGGAAAATGCATTTCATACCCCTTGATTCTGTCCGCCTGGGCTGAAATTACATCCATACACATTAACCAGGGATCTATTCATCTTTATTGACCTGAGTGCCACACATAGTGTTTGACGGCCAACAGCCCTTCACGAATGCTTATGCTCGAGTGTTTGCTCTTCACTCACTCTAACAGAGAGGTTATCTGACCATTGATACCCACTAATCCAATGTGACTGGCAGCATTCGAGGCCCTCCGTTCTTAAGCGCATATTTAACAGAGGAGGAAGCGGGTCATAAATATGGAGGGCAGCAAAGGGCTATTTGCATTAGAGGGCTAAAGTGGACTTGGAGGGGCTAGGAGGAGGTGGAAAGAAAAAAAGGGGAGAACAAGGGATCAAGAGGGACGGGAGAAAGAGAAGAGGCTCATGAGGATCTGGGGAGGAGAAGAGAGGATCACCAGGGACGGGCTTTGTCATGTTAAACTGCCTCTCTCGACTCATGTTCTCCCGTTCCCCTCCTCTCCCTCTCTCTGTGGACGACACAATAGTCAATCACAGGGGAATAGATTACGAGGGGTTTGATCTTCTCAGCTTCAGAGCGGGAGCATGACTGGCGGAAGTGGGGGAGAGGTCGCCGGTGCAGTGTGTGTGCGTGACTCCATCGTGTTCGGCGATGCTAAATGCCGTGCCTTCCCCACCAGAACGCTCCTCTTAAAACTCAGACACCCATTTAGGTTTGTCACTTTACGTGCTCGTCAAACGTGAGTTAAGAGCTAATAGTTAAACTCGCTTGTAATTTACCACCGCCTTCAAGCCTAGGCAGGCCGGCGTGCATTCCTCTACTGTACATGGAACCCCATAATGACAACAGTTCCCTTCATAAATTAGCCCGACGTACCGATGTCAGGTTTTGAGTTGAAAGCATATTATTGTGGATGTAAGTGGAGGTATTTTGCGAGGGTGTGGATGAGACGCTGCAGCAGGCGTGCCATTATCCTGTCACGAGTCTGTTAAAGAGCTCAATGATGCCCTGGACCCGGGGGAGGGTTACTAGGTCAGCACAGGGGTTAAAATGACCTTAAGACCTCCAGGAGACAGCTGACATATTTAAAATAGCCAGACGAAGAGGAAAACAAGCTAGCCGCATGCATGATGATGACACAGAATCATAGCCATCGACCACTCTGATCTGCCTTCTAAATGCATATGTAAACGTTGCACACATGACCAAATCCTCTGTATAATAGATTACTGTAGGGGCTTTTAAAAGACTGTTCACCCCCGAAATGTACCTATAGATTGTTTTGGTGTGAGCCATAGAGATGTCTGCCTCCTCTTGACTATAATGGAACTAGATGGCACTTTGCTTGTAGTGCTCAAAGTGGCAAAATAAATAAATACATTTGAATAACAGCAATGTCTCTTTACAGAAAACCACACCCGCCAACCGTGCCTAAGGAAGCTTGCATTTAATCACGGGCGGGACGCCTGGTAACTAAGCTAACCAAGCAAGCTAACATTACGCCCTTCATGTTTACATTCAGCCTCTCACTTATGACTAGATGCACGCTTCCCTCCCACTGGTGATACGAAGTGCCATCTAGTTTCATTATATTTGGGAGAAGGCAGACGTCTCCAAATCTCAGGAACTTTGGGTGGAACGGTCCCTTTAAACACCCCGGCCTTGACGCGGCACGGCCAGCCACTGCTCTCCTGCTCTAATGATGACCGATGACACACATTTGATTCAGCTGTCTGATGTGTCGTGTCAGGGGGCTGCTTAGTGGAAGATTTGGGCAGAGCGAAGGGGAGAGCGGGTGGGCGGGGAGAGGCAGGCTCATTTGTCTTTAGTGTCAGTGCTAATGCAAAAAAAATATATAAATAAATAAAATAAAAAAAGTGAGGTGCTCGTCGATAGCACCGGGAGGTTAAGTTAGCTCAGTGCCTAGGAAAGATGGCTGACGAGAGCGGAGTCGGGCAGAGTCATCAAGGGAGCACAGCGGGGACGTTAGTAGAATTTAATGAAGGACATGTTTAGCTTCCTCAAGAATGGTTTGTGCTGTTCGCCCTTCTCTCTCTGTGCCTCTGTGTGTGTGTGTGTGTGTGTGTGTGTGTGTTGTCTGTGCCTCCACAGACACTAATTTCCTGCATGGATCCCTGACCTTTCAATGTAGCCTGGGGGGAGCCATTTGATCATGACACGCACACACACACAAACGCACACCATTTCCTGTGATATGGCTGCCCACCAGTGAGTGGACTGGTTTTAGTGAGACAATGTTGATCCCTCCCTATGGTGTCGGGGCAAAAAAAAAAGGAGGTCATATCGATAAATTGTTGATATCAAAGGAGCACTGCGTAGTTTTGGAGTCAAGGTCAGAATTTTAGTATTTATGATATTAAAGAGGTAAAAAAGAAAACATGTTTTCTGTAACTGAATAAACTGAAGCTACAAAGGTGGCAGAGTCCGCCAAATATAAACAAAGCCATGGATCAGTTTGTTTATTCAGTTTAATCGGTCATGAAAACAATGTGCGTTTCTTTATTTAGTTTGTTTGTGCATGACAAAGTCAGTCAATAAAGATCTTTCTTTTCTTCCCTTAAACTATCTCCTTTAAGCGCGCCTCCTTCGTCTGTCAGCGCACGTGTGTGATAAAACAGATTCTGCATGTTTGCATTCGCGCTGCTGCCTATGCACACACTGATGCCAAAAACAATGAGTGGAGGTAACCCGAGTCGAGCCCTCAGGTGAGACTGGTGTTAATGCTCCCACTTCTCCCTCTTGTTCCTCTTTCTCTCTGGGGTCCAGTTAACCCCGGCTGGCCTCTGCTGACTGTTGCGTCTTCCTGCCTTGTGACCCGGGCCTTGTCACAACCCTGGGGGTGACTGGTGCGCCGTTTATTGCGACCCAGTTCCACCCCAAGTAGAGAAACGCATGCCTCTCCCAGTTAACTCTGTCCATTAAGCTAAGTGGGGCCCATCAATTATGCAACAGTTTCCAATGTATAATTCAAGGGATGAGGGGAGCTGTCATGAATAGCGACACACACAGGTGAGGAAAGAGTACAGAGCCTTCAATTGAGAGTTGATTATAATATTACACATCTGCGGGCCAAGTTGTTCAATGAGATGAGGTGGAACAACAATACTAATGTCAACCTGTGATAAATAAATAAACAGTGAGCTGCAAAAGAAAAGTGGACAATCAAGTTGGGAAAAGACGGATGAGAGGAGAAAAAATGAGGAGACAGAGTTATAGGAAGTGGGCCGCCATGGGGATGATGAGGAAACAAACTGATAAAGAGAGAAATCACGCTGCACAGTGTGAAAAGGGGAAATGTGTGGAGAAAAAAAAACAGCGTGAAGATAAGGCATTTATTTTACTGCTTAATATATCTTGATTTGAAAATCACAGTCGATTGAAAAACTGAGCTGAGAGCATAGGGGAGAGGAAATTAGGGCAGAGCATTAAAAGAGTGAGAAGGCAGCTTTACAGTACTACCCTGCAACTCCCTCCTCCCCACTCTGCTGTGTAGGCGTGGGTCCTGGGGGAGCCAGTGATGTTAATACAGTTATTAAGCCTCTCCACTGAAGCCTGCTCCACCTCCCCAACCCTCAGCATCAAGGAGCTCTCTGCCTGCCAGGCAGTGGGCAAGCCCGCTTGCTTCTACAATGAGATCAAACAGACCCAAGTAGGCCAGCTCAGAGGAAGCCAGTGATGAAGCTTCCTGCTGAGCAGTGAGGGCAGGTGGGGTTTGGTATGTCAAGCCCAAGGAGCATCCCAGCAGGCTTTACGAAGGAGGGGGGGTTACAGACTTCAGCCTCGCCGTAGTTCCTCCTTCCCTTCCTCCCTCTTTAGAGTCAGCTGACCAAGATTCCCATGCATCTTTTCCTGGTGTCGGGGATTACAGCCATGAAAGGCTTTAGCAAGCATATGGGCAAGAGCGGATTTCTTCTTGCGCCAGCTTCAGGATGTATGTAGTAGTGGAGGTTGATTAGAGGTGAGCAGTGTGGGGGTAAGACGAAGCTGGGTGGGCCAGGTAAGGGAAGAGCACTGTGGGCTAGACTTTGATGTGCAGCCAGGAAAACCCTCGGTCAGTGCAGCAGGGGGAACCTAGCTGGTCACCAACTGCAGCAGGGGTACGTGTGTAGGTGCGTGTGTCTAATCGCTGCATTACATCCAATCCATAATTCACACGGGGCAGAGGGGATTAGTGATGCCACTCCTGCCCGTTGCCAGAAGGAGCAAATTTGGGCAGCCATGCAGATTGCACGCAAAGTAAAAAAGCACAGGTCGGCTTAAGCTGCCATCTATCTGCCCTCACTGTTTAACATGTCTACGGTTGGAGAGGATCGAGCAAGCTAATAAAGATGGTGAGGCTAGAAAGCCCTCGACGCAACTAGGCCACAAACATTAAGGTTATATATTAAAAAAAAACTGAGGAAGTTAGTGGCCGATCTGACGATTTAAGATGGTGATTGATCTTGAAGAAACCTGAATCAACTTTTCAGGCAGATCATAGAGATTGCAGTATTTAATGTCCATTCTGTTCCTAAACCTGATTAAATACATTTTTGTATAGTTTCAAAAAGTGTTCTGATTTTGTGGGCTGATTTTCCTCTGAAAACCGCTTGTTCATTCAGTGAGGGAAAAAATAAATATTTTGTATTATTACCTCATTAATATTGTAAATATTGAAATTCTGAGGTTGAATTTCTTCTCCTAAACCTCATATTTCCCATTTAACATATCAATAGAGAGATGCAGCTTACTAGATGGAAGAACTGCTTCACATGGCTCTACTGTAAACAATGCACCGTAAGTTACAGGCGACATGGCAGGTGAGGATCTTTGCCAAAAAGGGGAACGACCTTAAATGTAATACTGTGCTTTAATGGAGAAATTTTTTGTGCTATTTAAAGTCTGGCTTGCGATTAGATTGCGATAATATTTTTTGGGCAGATGGCCCACCTCTAACTAAGATCATACATTGGGCTTTTTGGCTGTTTGTGCCACGTGAAATGAAATAAATGAGTTCAAGGAGCGAGGAACGGATGAAGAGATGTGCAAGATAAAGAAAAATGCCATAATGTGCTAAATAGGACGAGGATATAGGTCATTCTGTAGACTCAATTTTGCCAACGCTGGCCCGTTGGCAGCCACTGGATGCAGGCCAGGGCTCCATCAGTCGCACTAGAAGACTAATAATATCAGTCACCCAGCTAAGTCTCTCTCTCTCTCTCTCTCTCTCTCTCTCTCTCTCTCTCTCTCTATCTCTCTCTGTCTGTCTGTTGTCTCTCTTCACTTATTTCCTCATTCCTTCCCCTCCCCATTCACTCTCTGCCGCTTTTTGTTCAAAAGGAGAAAAGGGCAAAAATCCAGAGGCCAAAAATGACATTAAACCCCCTGAAAGGCTCCACAGAGATTATTGTTTGAAAATGCCAGCACTCCCGGTGCCCCCCCACCCCCCTTCCTTTCCCGTTGCCTGAGATCTCTCTCTCTTGCTCCCTCTTTTCTCTCTCCTCTTCCCTCTCGTTTTCTTTCAGCTGAGAGGTGCTGACAGCCCAGACACAATAATCCAGCTCTATTGTGGAAGCGCCACAGTGGCAGCAGCGCTGTGCAAAAGGTTTCCCACGTATGGCGCGAGGGCAAAAGCCGGGTGTCACGTCGTGGCAGTGGCACAGAACAACACCGCTACAAGCAAAGAAAGGGGGCTGGTCACCAGTTACTACAGGGTGCCACACTGTGCGACTTGACAACTCTGGTTCAAACTGTTGTCACCTTTTCCATTAGTCAGCTCTGCGGCTAGAGGGGGGGGAAGAAAACCTCCCTGTCAGAGGACTTCAGATTTTATCTCAACAAGGCACACAGGAGGCTTCTTTGATCACAGGGCCATCAAGGGAGGGGAAATGGTACAACTTTTAAAGGTGCACTATGTAGTTTTGGGGAAGAACACTTAATCAGAAGAGAAAGATAAATAAATAAACTGAACAAACAAACTGACCTTAAAGGACAACACAATCTCATACTGTCTTACTTTGTTTATATTTGCTGGATCCTGCCACCTGTCTAGCTTCAAACATGACCTTATTTTCCTTTGAGAACAGCTTGTTTATTCACTTAAGGAAATGAAATACTTCTGAGTTTGTATTACCACCTCATTATCATCATAAACATAAAAAATTCTGACTTTGAATTTCTTCTCCAAAACTACATAGTGCCCCTTTAAGACAACGACTGTTCGACTTTGGTCACACAAATAATTCAGACCTTTTTCATTATTCTTTATCATATCCGTGAGCAACCGACAAACTAGTGCCTCTTTTCATTCTCTTTCCTACACTCCCGTCGTCTTTTTAGCCGTCTATAAAAAGCTTTCCTCAGGTTACTGTTAAAAATCCCGTGGAATAACAGAATGTGCCCTCTCCGCTCTAAGTGCTGCATGGCTGCATACTTCCCCATCAGCCAACTCCTTTTCCCTGATCTGGGAACATCCGGGCCGGCAGGGCTTTTTGAAAGAAGATGACTTGGAATGAGGAATAGACAGAGACATTTATGTGTCTGGTTTCATCCAAAAGAGGACGGCCCGTGTCATCCTGAGGGTTTTTATCTCAGTTTCGTTCCCACTGTACTGTCTCTGAATATGAAGCATTCAGGAACACCAACAGGCCGACGACTTAACCCTGTCAGGGCTCTCTGTGAATGCGCCGGCATCAAAGAGGGTTGTGACATATTTATTCTCTGCCGAACAATGAGTGCTCCTCGACATCTGACATGACCACTTAATTACTATGATATCTGCCAAGCAACTATCTCTCTCACTAACAATGGCCGAGATAAGACACAACAGGTCGCAGCAAAGGTTATACATCTCCCCGAAATAAAAGAGGGCTGCGTGATATCACAGCACCTCCCTTTTAACACACAGTGCCTCCATTCATGACAAACAGGATCCAGTTGTTTCAGCCTCCTCTCATTCACCTCTCTTAACCTCCACGTGTTCGGAGCTGCTTGGCTACAGGGCATCTCTCAGCTCACACAATGCTCACATCACAAACAGGGTTACTGCCTGTAACCCGAGCCTGTCTGCCTCCTTCAGTCGAACACGCTGTCCTATCCATCACTATCCAGCGCCGTGCTCTTCCTTCCCACCTCTGCCGCACTGTTGGCAGTCTATTTCATCCCGGTCCCAGGTGGGCCTTTAAGAGTCAAATGTCAGAGGCCGGGCTCCAGCCAGACACGTAATGAATATGAAATGATTCAGAGGGGCTGTGGGAAAGAGAAGAGAGTGGCGTCCAGACAGGCCTTGCTCCTCTGTCGCTAAGTGGGACCATATTGAGGAAGGCTGAGCTGAGCTGGGCTTGGCCAGAAGAACATGACAGAGGAGAAGATACACAATATGGATATCTAAAGTTACTTAAGAGAGAGGCTTCTATAAATCAAGAAATACAGAAAGGGCCTGTCTACCTCTAACCTTCCCCAGCGTGCTCCCGGGGGGCCTGTTAAAGACACTGACACCAGGCAAATAAGGACTCCAGTTATTAACCGCGATGAGATCATCTGAAACACTAAGACATCTCGTCTATCTCTGGATCTGCTCTGAACTTATTAAAAGCACAGTTGTAGCCGAGGGGACTTTGTTTTCTGTGGGCACAAAGCGAGTGATTCAGAGCTCTGTCTTCTTTCACACATCAAACACAAACACGAGCCGGGCAGAGCTGCTCTCCTTCAGCCCTTAGTTAACAACGCTGACTGAGACGGCAGCAACACGCTGCTATTTTTTGCCCAGACAGCAGGAGAAGTGCCAGGCTCTTGTATTTTTAGCATACTAACCTCTACCCTATTTCCTCGGCTGTCCCGCTCTCTAAATAGGAGGGCATTCCACTGCGGTGTGTTTGTGTGAAGCACTTGAGGTGTACAGAGTTGTCATCCATGTGATGTTACCACAGATCCCCAAAGGGAAACCAGGGGGTGAGCGTGTTCGGTGGAAGCAGCCCTGCAGCGAGTGGCCTGAGAGTGTGTGTGAGGCAGAGGCAGAGGCAGAGGCAGCCAGTGGTCGTCCGCGACTGACGAAACAAGGCAACATTCCATGTAATCACTCTATATATAGCAGGATGCTGGCAAAAGGGGGGTTGGAGGGCAGGAAATCTTGTAAAATATGAGGAAAAATTAGGCCAGGCGAGCATTAAAGATTAATCGCGACACTGACTGCCCAGCTCAGGCTTGCCATGCGGAGAATGCAACCATGGAGATGGGAAACAGAGGGGAGAGAGAGATAAAGTGGGGGGGAGAAAGGAGACACTTTGGGAATGAAAATGCCTCGCAGATGAATTCTGGGGTGATGAATGTCCCTGGTTCAATACCCAGATGAATTTATGTGTGTTCCATTATGAGAGGGTGGGGATGAAACATGGAGATGGGGCGTAGAGATGGGAAAGAAGAGAGAGAGAGAGAGAGCTCTCTCAATGTGCTGGTGAGCTAGCCATGCAGAGCCCATTGCGAACAAGCCATCTGTAGAGATAAGTAAAGAAGTGATTACAACAGGCCCAGCTCAATTTCTGACAGTTGACGCTCGACTGCCCCCGTAGAGCCGAATTGATTTAAATGAAGAAGCTATGAATATTTTAGAGGGTAGAACCCCCCTTTAACCTGAACTGTTTCGATCTCCCTCTCATCCCCTGTATGTGTGTGTGTGCGTGCGTGTGTGTGTGTGTGTGTGTGTGTGTGTGTGTGTGTTGTGTGTGTATAAAAGGACAGACACCGCGGAGACTGTAATTAATGATAGCGAGATTACGGCCCCATGTCACAATGTCTGCAATCAGCTGCCTTCTTTAAGCCCTGATGAATCAATGACACTGCCTGGATCTTTTGTGCGCCCTGCTTTGCTCATCAAAGGGGGCTTTGCAGTGTACACCTACCCTTGTTTGGGGATTTAGCGTCAAACCAAACTGGTGTACAGTACACTCTGACTGAGGCCTCGGGCTAATTCTCTCTACAAACAAGCTGGGGCCCATCGGTGGGTCTGAGCGTGCGTCCGTGTGTTCACAAAAAAGACGGCCCCGACAAAAACAGGCTGAATTTCTGACATGTTAGATATGGAATGATCCTGCATTATGCCAACCCACCCCCCCCCCACGAAGAACTGAAAGTTTCCAGTCAGCTATAGCATTGTTTGTCTCCAAAAGCCAGTTGCTCTGCCAGTGTTCAAGGTGACGGACCACACCCACTCAACACAACTTAAAAGGTGCACTATGTAGTTTTGGCGAAGACATTTTTAGAAGAGAAAGATCATTGACAGATTTGATAATGCCTAAACAAACTAAATAAACAAACTCTTCTTGTTCATGACTGTATAAACGGAATAAACAAACTCATCTTAAAGGATAACACATACTTTTGTATATTTGGTGAACCCTGCCACCTTTCTAGTTTGAAACAATGTTCTCGGGAGTGTTCTTATTTTCCTCTGAGAACAGCTTGCTTATTCAGTTATGCAAAACTACATAGTGCCCCTTTAAACAGCAATGGGGCACTATCAAACAACAATCTCCGTCGCTCCAGGTGAACATCACATTCTGTGGCATCTCTAGTCATGACAAACCGCATTAAAAAGTGCCGCAACAGCTTTGAAGGTTGGTGGCAGTGATGGCAGGTTGTGAAATGCCGCCCCACGGCCTTTCACAGGAGAACGGCTACAGCGCTGTTGAACTCCCTTCACCCCTTTGCCATTACAAACATACCTTGATGACAAAACGCGTTATTGATGTTCACCTGAAGGTGAAAGTAGGCGTGTTCCTGTGGACGCGCTGATCTCTCACTCACACACACACTCGCTCTCTGAGGCGTTCAGGTTAGTAAATCACTGTCGCCACCGCCTGAAAGGGGGTTAGGCAGACGTGGCGCTATGAGGGGCCCGCCTGATGCTTCCCTTCCCCGGAAGAGCAGGGGACCTTGCCTCAATGCTGTCCATCCATCCTGCCAGGCCCATCAGCTTGGGATCGACAAAGCCCCCCAGGAGGAAAGGCCCATTCGCTCATCAGCCTGTCAATGAAAGCACCCAGGTGTACGGGTGTTAAAGAGCACGCAGGCAGCATTACAAGGCTCAGGGACAAACACTGCAGCAGTTCAGGAAAACAAAGAGAGAGATGAGATTTTGAATACTGCGTCGTGTCAACTAAATCAACATTTATAATTCGAATAAGATGTAATCAGCTATGCCAAATAATCCTGAGTGGACTGTTCAAGAAAAGAAATGCGGCGCTTTATGTCATGCCGTCATAGCCGATCTTTTCTCCAGCTGATTACGACAGCGACCTTCCTTCAATGTCAGGAACCGACAGTACTCTGGCCAATTCTGCTCGGGGACAGGACGAGCCTCTCTCTGTTTATGCTCTGTTGTTCATGTTTCTCCCAATTCTCAGCGCACGCTTGCCAAAGAAAATCTGCATATATAAATAAAGAAGGGGGGGGGGGGCAGGGGGAGGAAGTGATATTTGCAGTTCGCTCACAAGGCCAACGCCAATCTGCTGGGCTGCGCAGAGTCCAAACACATCACCCACAGTTTTCAATGTTGCTGTCTAACAAGCACAAACAATTACGGACACTGTTGATGCTGCAGCCCCTCGGAAAGAGAAAACACATGGGTTTGCACTTCACCGGTGGACCTCAAACTTTCTTGCTTTTTTTCCTCCATCCTCCCCCTTCATCACCGCCTGAAATTGCTCCTGCTCTTACAGTCTGTAGTGCCGAAAAAAAACAATAAAATACCATCTGGTTTTTCTTGGGCCTCGTCTCCTGCTAGGCAAAAGGACTTCCGCACTTAAATACCACATGAGTCAGATTAAGCTGCCAGTCACTCGCCCCTCAGACACACTGCAGCGTTCGTGTCCAATAGCCCACTTGGCAGCCCTTGCCCTCTGGAGACAAACTAGCTAAAGTTCGTCCTTCTCTCTATGGAAATCCCTGGTGACCGCTTTCTTTTCGGTCTGCAGACAGCATGAGAAAAAAAAAACAAAGAGCAAGAAGCCTATGGGCTGCTGAGCATTTGAGCCCCTCCTGTGCAATCCCTCTTTCCTTCATACCCCCCATTTTTTTAAGTGTGTGACAGTCATGTGAACAGGGCCACGCACATTCTTTCATGCATGAGCCCATAATTGCCGTAAGGATTCTGACAGGCACTCGGGGAAAAAAAGTGCATTTAATCTGCAAAGACCAGAGCCTTTTCACCATAAAGATTCAGCATCGCTGCTCTGAATATAACCAGATTAGAAGTGGCTTGCTGTCACTGCTTGTGACTGGGCTAACCTGCGCTGACAGCAGCTGGATGGAAAGAGTCAAACAACCGAAGTGGCAGCATCTTTAAAGGACAATAACATCAGGGATGAAGCCTCCATATGATCTGGATTTGTGCCCGGCCACTTAATGGGTCCAGGAGGCCGTTTACTTCAGCCAAGATGTCATTGAGTGCACTCTTCGAGCCAGAGAGCTCGTCTGTAAAGCCTGTAATGAATAGTTACATCCAATGTGGAGAGGCTGAAAAAACAGAGGACCAAAAAGGGAAAAGCACAGAGGGGGTAAGAAAAAATGTTAGGCTCCACCAGCAATCTGTTTCTGAGCCCACGTGCAGAGGATAACATACCACGAAACTACTGTCTGTGAAGTTTGTATTTATAAAGAGTCCAGAAAAAGATGAAGCTGGCTGATGTTATTGGGACGGTCTCGTGCTTTTGAGCCTGACTGGTTTGGGTTCCTGCTTAAGAAAAGGGAGGTTTAAAAAAAAGAAAGAAAAAAGTAGAATTCTTGCTCTGTTTTGTTTTCTACCCCAATGATCCAATAAGCCTCCGAGCCACGTGATGACACTAACGGATGTTGTGCCTCACTACTCTAACCCCCCCACCCCCACCACCACTGCTCGCCGGTTGTGCACTAAATTTTTTATTACATTCAAGCAGTAAGGCAAAGAGCAGCTATGCTAACCCCCACCCACCCACCCACACACACACACACACACACACACACACACACACACACACACACACACACACACACACACACACACACACACACACACACACACACACACACACACACACACACACTCACTCACTCCCCCGCAACTCCTCCGTTGAGCAATACAATGTGGAGTCGAGCGAGGGATCAGAGGTCTTTTCCTGGGCCAAACCCCCACAGCTTCCCTCAGACGAGCTCACATGGTTTGAATCAATGCTGCCACTAGAGCTGTTTACTGGCCCAGTTCGATAAATACTATCAAGCTCGCCGGGTATCTGCTCTGAAAAATGTATGAGACGCGTCCTCCCAGTCAAGAGGAATTTTCTAATCTCATCTGACTTGGAAAAACAAGCAGCACAAAACGAAGAAGACAGAGGAGAGGGAGAATACAGCACAAACAGGACCGTTTTTTTTTACTGCTTTTGTTGTCTCTGCCAAACACCCAGAAATTCCTGTTTAAATTTCCCCTTTGTCGTGTGTTTCTATAGTCTTGAGACGAGGAGGAAATTGGCCCTTAAGGGCCTGTGGAGATTCCTGCTTTTTACACTCCTTCAGCTGTGAAAGACAACAGAGCTATCTGTTCTAAAGGGGCCTGCTCGAGCTTTGTGCAGTGCAGCTCCTTTGAGGTGAAGAATGGGAAGGGCCTCTGTGATACTTTGTTGTTGTAATAAAACTCTCTCTTATTGCCGCAGATACCCTATCAATAAACTGAAATCTCCCATGACTGGCGGCGGTTACTCAACACACACATGCGCCAGCTGAATCACACACACTAAAAAAAGTCTGATTGAGATTTTAAAAAGGGGTGCTTTGGAGAAGAAATTCAAACTCAAAATTTTTATATGTACAGTATTAATAATGCAATAATACAAACTGAGAAGTATTGGTCTTTTCCCCAGCTGATTAACAAGCTGCTCTCAGAGGGAAATAAGGTCCCCAGAACAGTTTGAAGCAGTTAGAAAGGTGGCAGGGTTTGCCACATATAAACAACGCAAAACAGTATGAAATTGTATTGCAATCTAAGGTCAGTTTGTTTATTCAGTTTATTCATTCATGAAAACGAAGAGATTGTTAATCTAGTTTGTTTAGGCATAAAAAAAAAATCAATCGAGGCATTTTTTTCCTCTCCTGATTACAACATCTTCCCCAAAACTACACAGTGCACCTTTAAAAAGCACCATCAGACACTGACATGCTATTTTTAGAGGCGGCAGGAAGCCTGTCACCATCTCTCTCTGCCACTGACAACATACATCTGATTGCAAATGTTCTAAAAAAAAAACACTGGCTCAAACACACGTGTTGAGACAGAAAACGTGAAGACATCAGGAGGAGTCTGATTGAAAACATTAAGCTGTATAAACTCAGCGGCACACCGTGTGCTGTGAGCGCTGACCTCTGGGCTACCTGTCTAAAGATAAATCACTGCTTTTAAAATACATTTAATTAGCGGGAGGCCTGATTGGAACATTTAATAGTGTCCGGTCGAGGCGGCCGCTTCAATTTGGCCTGTGGGTGCTGCTATCCAGATTACCAGGAGGAACCCTGGGGGGGGAAGAGGCATAACACTGGCAGGACGGTTTGATCTGATTAACGCTGGCACGGCTCGAGAAAAAAAAAAAAAAAAAAAAAACCTTGTTTGTATCAAGTGCATATTTCAGGAAACGACGAAAGCTCCGGGATAAACGTGGATCAGTGGCAGCGCCGCAGTCTCGCAAAAAGGTTTCTCTCAGAAATAATTTTAAAAAAAGAGAGAGAGAGACAGAGAGACAGAGAGAGAGAAGGGAGCCAGAGCCTGGGCGCACAGAGGAGAGAGAGAGAGAGAGAGAGAGAGAGAGGCAGGAAACAGGGAGCTGAAACTGGGTCAAGTATATATAATGCAGTTATGGAGCTCGGTGATGGCGTTAACATGCAGCGGTGTTTGCCACATATTAGGGCCGTTAAATAATTGAGATGAGACAAGAGCTGGTAGCGCTGGACTAATAATAATAATAATAATAATAATAATAATAATAATAATAACAATAATAATAATAATAATAATAATAATGGTGATCAATGTGTGAAAACACGCTGTCTGTATGTAGATCATGAACACACACATGATCACAGAGGCTGTAACTCGCCCCACACACTCTCCCAATTAGTGAAATGAAGTTCAGGGCACCTACAGTGATTGGAGCCGTTCCAGTGCTGGTTTCTGATGGACGTGCTGTAGGGATGGGGCGCCCCGGGCACCAGTCCTTTCTCCGGGATCAAGCATCCTCTGCTCTGGTTGTAGTAATCCATCATTAAAAACGGGTTCGGGCTGGGATTCAGTCCCACGACGTCCACGCTCTCATACATCATACGGTGCAGGACGATAGCAGCAGAGAGGGGGGGTGGGTGATTTCTATTATTATTGGTGTTATTATTGTTATTATATCTAGGGGGAAAAAACTAAACAAAAATAATAATAAACGAACTATTGTGGCGCGCTCAGGAGCACACGAGCCGTGTGGTTTTCAGCTCGCCACCAGCGGAGGTAGAAACCGGAGAGGGGGAAAACTGCATCAAAATCGAGGGAAAAGTGACAAATCCAGACACGCCGGGGACATCTGAACGTTTGTCATCTTTCTCATTCAGCTGGTGTTGATCGAGGAAAGAAGAAAAAAAGAAAACCCAAACCGATAAAAAAAAAGGAGTGGGGTCGGCGTGTCTCTGGAGCACCCCCCTAATCGGCTGCGCTCAGTTTGAAAACATAATTTAAAAGCACAGTCTGCATGCTGTCCCGACGCGAGTTATGCACTTGGAAATAAAATAATATATGTATACAAAAATAGTAATAAATAAAGCCGAGCAACTTCAGCAGAATGTGATCGGTCAGGCTCGGCCTGCTTTGCTCAAACAGAGAGCAACATCTGAGGCTGTATCCGCACCATGAAGAGGGTTAAAATCCAAGAGGAGAGGACGCGGGTCCCTCCTGGACGATCGGGCGCAGATATGAGAGAGGAAGATTCCCGTCTAGCCGCTGATCAGTCCTCTGGGTGTTACCGGCCGCTCGTCCCGCCTGCGCTCCGCCGTGGGGTGGACTCCTGTCAGCCCCCGTGAATGAACCGGTCTCCCTCCGTGCACCACAACAACCGGCGGCTCTCCTCGGCCGGGACCCCCGCTCTCAGCCTCTCGGATGTCCGGCTTCGCATGAAACACGCAGAGCGGCGCCTCTTTTTTTGGATTTTTTGTCGTTGTTGTTGTTGTTGTTGCAAAAAAGAAGGGGAGAGAGAAGCCTAAATCATTCCCACACCAAATCGTGCGGCTATCATGTTCTGCAAAAATGTGACAAGGCACAGCAGCTGAGGGCTTTGGCTCCACCTCCACTCGGATTCTTTTTTTTTTTTCCTTTTTTTTTCTTCCTCTCCCAGCCCTCATCAGTCTCTTTTCAGAGCTTTGCTCCTCCTCCGTTTAACCCCTTCAGGGACGTCACCGTGGATCTCCCTCTGTTGAAACCCGGGCCTTTGCATGGGACTGTTAAAGGGGGGAGGTGGAGAGATGTGTGTGTGGGGGGGAGGAGGCAGCTTCCTCGAATGAAGGTGCGGGGACTTTAAACAGGGACGTATTTGAGGACTTGATTAAGTTATATAAGCTCTGTAATGAGTCTGTCATATCTTTACACAGAGTTCATGGACATAATGAGTGCTGCCACAGACTCTATCGTTCTGCTTCTTTTCCTGGAAGTTCCCCTCAATGTTCTCACTCTTTTTTTTTATTTTGGGCTCCTCCTTCCAACTAATTTGACCCTTTCCCCGTGCTCTCATCAGTCCCTACCCTCCGATTTTTTTTCTCCCCCAACCCTGTCTCCCTAATTTGCCTAATGCTATGCGGCTGAACTTTCCCTGAACCCAGGGAAGTAGGCAGCCTCACCTCCTGGTGACCCAATGGCTGACTCGGATTCGCCTTTCTGGCTCGCTCTCATCCCACATTATTCAAGGTTTCCCACCTTGTACGCTGAGTGTTACACCATTGCGCTTTTTTCCTCGAGTGCTGCCCACCAAGCATCAAAGCAACTAAAGTGGCAAAGTCACCCAGTCATGGTGACTGATACGTTTTCTTTTTTTTTTTTCTCGCAGTGGAGTCCCAGCTGGGACGTCCAGGAAGTTGTTGTTGCCGTCAGGGTTGCACCACCTCTGATAAAATGTCACTCCACCTTTACTCTGCAGCATTCCATGCAACATTGTTGCAACTTGTTATGCTGAACATGCGGCCGTGTCATGCGCGAGGCTTTGAGTCCATGCCAACATTAACATAGCACAACTGCAAAGGCGCTTCTCCTTTTCATATTCAGGTGATGCTAATGCTGAAAGAGTGGACTGACAGGCGAGGTCACGCTCCCGCAAAGACAGCCAAACTTTTCACAAACACATCAGCCGTCTTGTCTTGCGTTGTGGTGTTGACAGGGAAACTGAGCTTTTCAAAAGCTTTGACCTGTGACTGTCCTGTCATCTATAGTGCAGCTGCTGGCTCAAGTTACCTGCACATGCCCAAAAGGTAGAAAAAGCATCAGAGGTAATCTACTTTTTCACCTAATACTGGACTCATTTGACCTCTGCAAGAGTTCTGTCGCACAAGAACCCAAAAATTTGTCAGGTGCGCCTATAGATTTTATTGGTCACACCGGTGCCCCGAGAAATTACGCAGTTGAAAACCCCACCTATGCCCTCTCAACGACCCCTTGAACATGATTTTCATACCGTTTTAGTATCACAATGTGGCTGAAAAACACAGCGTGACTTGCATTGTAATCTAAACCGGCGCCTGAACAATACCTCTCCTCCCCCACTTTCCCTACCACCTGAGCCACCAGGCCACAGCTGGGTCTGACCAACACAGTTTTTTGAGAGGGATTATCTGCATGGAGCCTGGCAGGGGGGCTTGGCCTGCTCCGCCCCCACTGACTGTGACACTTATTTAATGCAGGCCTCAGTGTGTTTACCCTGCCTGATAAGAGACCAGTGTGCAGGCCTGGGCCTTGGCGACCCCTCGCCTGCAATGATAGCGCAGCCACACATTCCTTGACAGGATTAGCCCCTATGAGTAATGGCTGTCAGAAAATGCTAATTCTCCATCCAGGCTCTGTTTTCTTCTCCAAGGGGAGAGCATTCATCCTCGGGTAATACCCTGTGATAGCAAAGAACAAGCTAGGAGATAACAGATTGTTGATCGTTGCTTATTATAGAGGGGCAGGGAAGATTACAAACACAGAAGAAAAAAAAATCCCTGCATCTTTCAAATATTTATTTTTAAACAAAAGAGTCACTTAATCTTTGTTCAAAAGAGCTGTATATATCCAGGTGCCTCAAATAAAATAGTTGTAGTATTTTTATACTCACAGGAAGAAGCAGGAAGTGCTCCGAGTAGAGGATAGTTAGTGGATTAGATTAATTACATTACATCAATAAGTGCTGGTTTGGTGCATGGTTGTGTCCAGTCTACATGAGAGTGACTCGTTCTTTACAAACACACACACATGCATACACATTATGAGCTTAATGCTTGAGAACTGGTGCCGCGACTGTATCAGGAGTGAGAGTGACCAGTTGTCCACATTGCATCTTCATGTATGTGTAAAGTAAAAAGGAAGAGAGTTACACGAGGTCCCGCCCACGTTAATTCACCCGTCCAGGTGGCCATTCTTGAGCCAGCACCTACAAGCGCCACACTCCTAAGAACATGGAAAACTACTCTGGCGGGAAGCGATGCCAGACAGAATGAGATTGAGTCTAATTCCCCTAGCTTTACACCGAGAGGGGAGCCTCGGTTGCATGGCTCGGGCTTCAAAGAATTGTGGCATGAAGTCCAAGCAAACCGATGGAGAGGCCTGATTAAAGCGCCATTCGGACGCGGTAAAGGCTTCGCCAAAATAGACGGTTATGTAAGGGCAAATAATAGAGGGATGCCACAAGCGGTAAACATAGCGTCCTTGATTTGGGGCAAGGCTAGAACTGAGAGTCCAACGGAGAGATGGGAGGGAGAGTGGGGGAGAGGGATTTTAGGAGGGAATTCAAAGAGTTTTATGGGTGAAGGCGGAGAGGAGATTGCCGACTGGACCTTGAGGGTGTCAAACTATTTTTACTGCCCCCACTCTCCTTCTTTTTTAAGCCCAATCAGGGCTGTTAGGAAGCAGTAAAAAGTGCTCCCTTTGCCATTCCTCCCCCCAAGGAGATGTCCAGGTCTCCGTCACGCTGTGGGGCAAAAACATGCCGCCTGCAAGTCAGCAGTGTTATCCCACAACCATGATCATCGGCACCATCATCAACTCCACCCCCACTCACTGGCATGGCCCCAGCAGCTACCTTCCTTCCTCCTGCCACTCCCCAAACCTGGACCACATCTCCCGTGGGTGCGTGTCAGCATGCACTCGGCGTATCTTTGCTCCTGCCTGAAACTCAAGCGACCTGTCTGCTACCACTCCGTTCCCCTTACCACCATTATGGTTTCAGCGTGGGTGTATGTGTGTGTTTGTTTGCACAGCTGGTTTTGTGTAGCCTGTACAGGCAGCACCCGCCAAACCCAACAGCTGTGCTCTCCGATGGCGAGCCAATGTGTAATGAGGGCCCGACCCTTCGATGTGAGAACAAGCTGCAGTTATCGATGAACACTGCACTGCTTCCACCTCCTATTCTGTCAGTCTACTGGACACACACACACACACACACACACACACACACACACACACACACACACACACACACACACACACACACACACTGAACCTGACCCAAAGTCAAACTGGTGTATAGATTGCCACATCTGTGATTTGCTATCCTCAGTGGGTGTGTGTGTGTGTGCGCTTGTGTGTGTTTCTTGTCTTAACAGACCGTCTTAGTGGCTGCAGGGATTTTGTGAACGCTACCCCCCGTCATTATCCCTTTAATGTCCCTCTGACAGCAGATTCCAGCATTTATGGTACAGGGCCATATCTGCCCATAAAGCCTTTTATTGTTTGGCCCAGCTCTATGGTGGCCATAACCTGGTTTTCCCATTTTTTATGGGGACCTTCACTATATCACGGGGGGGAGGACAAAGCTGCCCACCATCGGTGTTTACCAAAGTATGGCCTACTCATAAATCCATCACGGCCGGCGGCATTCTAGAAATACCTCAGCAGAGGGAGAGAAAGTGAGAGAGGGATGGGGGAGGAGGAAGCAGAGCTTATTGTATAGCTTGTAATCGTCCACACTCTACGGCCTTGAGTTAGAGGGCCCATCTCCGCAATGATCATTAGGTCTATGTTCCTTTGCACCGAGTCCATCACTCAGCAAATCAAGGGAAAATTGCTATGGATGTTACCCTGGAGGAAGGATATCTCAATATCAGTCATCCTGGACTTGGAATGGCCCCCATTAGCTGTCAGAAACAGGGAAATGTTTAGTACATACGGATGGACACACCGCTAATTCTATTAAGAAAGACAAGAGGGACAGAATCAAACCAAGACACAAGGAGCAACTGTGAGAGGAGGAGGATGAGAGGAGACTGAAAGGAAAGTCGAGGAGGGTAAAGATCAGTGGGCTCTGACATCTCTCGGTACAAATAAGTGGGTTCGATTTAGTCCATCTAACAACTGCAGTCATAATGTTCCTTGTTGAGTACTGGTTTGTTTTGTTTGTTTTCCATTTTATCGCTTAGTGAGTTTAACCAACATGTGGACAGCTATTTCCGGTATTTGAGTGACAAGGAAGTACATAACACCTGCCATCAAACCAATGTTTGCCTTCGTCAGTTTCACTATCGTATGACATCAACTCGGCAACTTGTGTGAGTTTGATCAGACTTTCAGGGTTGTTGTTCCGACTTGAGAGGTTCTTTTTTTGGATAATTCTGACAGTAAATGAACACACATCACCAGAAAGAGATCGCCGTTACGTTCCAGTTCAGATGTATCTGTTGCAAGCAGCATCTAAACTAACCTCTTGAGGAGCCATCATTGTGGTTTTCAAAAGAACGGTTGCTTCTCTCTGGACGTCACATCTAAACCTTGCCTGTAGCTTCAAGTAGTTCTTACTAAGGACGCATAGCTTGAAGCCGGGTATGATGGATTTGCGAGATCACACAAATTTGTGAATCTAGGTGCCACACATAAAAATCGACCCAACTAAATAATCGGCGACAAACTGGTAAATAGTACGGTGAGGCTAGAGACAGAGATCGGCTCTGAGACAGCACAGAGGGAGAGAGGAAAAAGCAGGGAGCGTTAGTGAAGAGGAGAGCAGGAAGAGGCTGGCAGAACTAGGACCTCAGTCCACATCTCTGCTCTGCCAAAACTCACTCCAAAATCGGCATCACTAATGCAATTACAACTCAAGCTGAATCCTATTTATCTCTGTATGATGCCATTCATTTCTACATTTCCTGCATCCAGGTTCTTGACCGCAGACTTGCCCTTGTGGGCCGTCACTCAGAGTTCACAAAGTAGACAGATGAAGTGAGAAAATGTGGGAGCGGGGAAAATAAAAAAAGTCATCTCCTCATCAAAACACTCTTTCAAGCTTTGATTTTGCCTATGTCGCCTGATTTGAGCCGTTTCACCTCATACTAACAGAGATCTTAGGCACTGCTGTCTGGCTGTCGAGGCACCGTGTTTAAAAAAGCAGCTCTGTATCACTCACATGAAATCCCCACACACCCCCCATCTGCCCCCCTCACCCCCCTTCTGCCTTCTCTCTTTCCAGGTTTTGAAGTGCTGCAGAGGGCCGATATCCCGTTTTCCATTCAGAAGTGTGATGCACGGGGTGGCCTGGAGGGGATATGAGAGGAGGTGGGAGGGGGGGTTCGCTTTAAGTGGATTGCCCTCAGTGTTGTTGTGCCCAGCCCAAAAGCATTATAACGCCTCGGCGAGTGACCTCCACTTGAGTGGTGCCCCTGACGCCGGCGCTGGGCAGGGCACGCTGGTTGTTGTGCTTTGTACAAAGAGCGAATGTGTGCCACGAACCGCGCAGAGGTTGGATAACTGCAGGCTGAATGTGCAGTCAACACTCATCGAAACGGTTGTGTGTGCATGTGTGTGGGCGATACGACCATGTAATTCTGCCCTGACTGCTCTCTCCTGCACACATGTGCTTGCTGCATCCCACTTTTTTAATGTTTCTGAGCGTGTGCAGATGTGCGTCCACGCGCCGCTCTCGCCAAGCAATGTGAAATGTACAAAAAGTGCCGCGCTGGTTCAGATGTTAATGAAAGATGTGAAATCCCCTGCTTAGCCAGCAAGTTGGGAGCTGGGGGGACAACAAAGGCCCACGGGAGAGCAACAGACTGCCGCGGCTCAGAGCATGACAAATGCCCCTGCCATCGTCACCACTGTGGCCCCTGTTACCCCTGCCTTTTATAGGGAGGTGGGGGGGGGACAGCGGTGGGGGATCTGCCTCATTCTAACCTGGGGAGGGGAGCAGGAAGAGGGTTAATGGAATGGATGACTCTGCCACATTAAAAGAGAAGGGAGCAGAGCGATGAGGGTGAGGGAGGAGGTGTCATCAGCATTTCAAAAGAAGGGGGGGGCGCAGGGTATGTAGATGGAGCAGCTACTCCCCTCTCTCTGCCATCACTGTCTCTATTATTGTCCACCACCACCATGTGTGTGTGTGTGGTGTGTGTGTGTGTGTGTGTGCGTGTGTGTTTGTGCATGTGTATATATTTATGTGTATGAAAGAGAGGAGATAATTGGATGAGAGACAGCCCTTTTTACCCACAAGTCCCAGAGGTGTGCACAGGTCAACTTCGTCTGTGACTCGTGGATAACCCTGACAGTGAAAGGCGCCATATCAGAGCGCAGATTCTGTTGCTCTGTGGTTGTTTTTCAGAGGGTTTGCTCGGATAAGCCACATGCTCCAGCAGAGAGACTCGTCCTTTGTCGGTCCCAGATAACAAACCCAGAGAGCCGCTGTGAAAATTCATATCAATGTCAAACTCTTTGCCCTCAGGCCCTGGCTCTGTATTCGATGCAAAAACAAACAAATCATCATGAACCTGCATCACATGACATTATCATATGCCAAAACGTGCATCCCATCTCTCAACACGGAGCAACTGTTGCGTGCTGTTGCTTAACTATCTTACACATATCTTGGCAATCCATGATATGTGTGACACGGCTCTCAAGCAAACACATCTGTATTGGCAAGTAGAGCTGTCAGAGAGGAGGTAGCCTTAAAGGGTAACTTTGTAGTTTTGGAGAAGAAATTCAGACTAAGAAATACTGATATTTTCCATAACTGAATAAACAAGCCGTTCTAAGAGGAAAAAAAGGTCCCCAGGACACTGTTTAAAGTTACACAGGTGGCAGGGTCCGCCACATATAAACAAAGTAAAACAGTATTAGGTTGTGTTGTCTTTTAAGGTCAGTTTGCTTGTTCAGTTTATTCAGTCATGTGAACAAATAGTTAGTTTTAGTTAGTTTGGTAATAAATATGTCACCAAAGATTTTACACTTATAATTAAAATTCCTTCCCCAAAACTATAGTGCTCCTTTAAGCGCTTTCCATTCACTACATTTTATATGGAATACATTTCACAGAAAGTACTTTTTCCTCGCCTTTATGTCAGAAAGCTAAAATAAAAAAATACTTTAAATGGTCCATGTTTGCTTGTTTGTTGGGACAATTCAGCACTCCATCTGTGACAAAACTTCACAGAAGGGCTTTGGACTGATGTAAATAAAGCTCAGCAGTCACTATGGCTACCTAAACCATCTGTGTTGTGAACCCGGGGAGAGGGGGAGTGTCTCAATAGTAAGTAAATGGGCTAATACAAAAAGTGAATGGCTCAGATGGGCAGATCATTAGCCGGGCCACATCTTACCATTCTCTGTGTGATACCAGGACAGGATGGGGGGTTGGTACATGAAAAAAGAAGCCTGATAATATTTAACCAGTAGAGATGTATCATCAATCTGGCCTCACCCCCCTCACATCATCAGTCCTCACCCCCACCTCTGGCCTATTGTCATTAAGACCCAAGCTCCCTTTCACTCTTCATTCAATATTTTTGAGCCATTGTTCCACCTTACATGCCCCCTCTGAACTACATTACTTTTCCCACTCAGTGGTGAAAGGAGAGGGGCAACAGCCAGAAAAAACATAATATGTTATAGTGTCACGGGAAACAAAAACGTCAGCCGGCCATGGCTAAAGTCTGGGTCTTGCATGTGTGCTCGAACGCCTCCACAACTTCTCTCTCATACTTGCACAGTTTCCCTCTCTCGCTCTGTCTCCACAAACACACACACACACACACACACACACACACACACACAGGCAGTGACCCTGTGGGCTTTACTAGGCTCTTTGAATGAAAAAGAGAAGTCATTTATCCGACTCATCTTCGCTGCACCTCGCAGCACCTTTTAAAAACACTCTTTATTCCTTGCTAAAGCTGCACCTTAGTGACAGCATGATGGAGAGCCCCATTCTTCCCTCCTTCTCTCTTTCTCCTTCTCTCTGGAGCTTCTCCTCCTGTCTTTCCATCCTCCCTGCCAATGCTTCTTGCAGAAAAAGTAAAAGCTAAGCTTCACTGACAGTGAAAGAGGGTGTCAGCCTGTGTGCGTGTGAACTCACATGTGTCTGTCTGTGTGTGTGATCTCGGGGTGTTTTGGCATGGATCCCTGTCTATCAGTGTTTGCATGTTTAATCGGAAAAAAAGGTGCCACAATAAAATGTGTAAAAAGGTGCAGGGGGGAGTTTGATGAGCTCACTCATGTATGGAGGTGAGAACAGGAGTGCCAGGGGCTGCTGGGAGGCCTGGCATGTCAGAGCTCATCAGGAGTTAACAGAATCATCCTCCAGAAGCTGTCAATATTCCGTTCGCCCTCCTGTCACATCTTCCACTGTTACTTTCTCAAACTGGGAGATGCTGTAGTAGCTTTACATCCACGATTTTTGCTGTCTTATTGCTTTAGATCCAGCTGATCAATAAAGTTCATTGTAGATTTCATATCTTTCACTGAGATTCTAAAGTCTTACATCTTTTCATCTCCCTCTTTATTTTGCAAATTCATCTCCAAACATTGTCCTGTTTGCAGTGAGCATACAAGGCACGATACATATTTCACTAAGCGCCAGGCTGTCTAGATTGTGTTTGACCAGGGGCGTGCATGCTCTCAGGTCTGTGTGTTTATCCGAGGTAGTCTCCATGCGACCAAGCAGACATTAACAATAAAACCTCTAACCTAGTTGGCCGACAGCCCATCTCTTTCTATCTCCCTCTCTCCCTGGATAGATCATTCATCACGGGCTCCCTCCCTCAGCATCCTGGTCCACAACATTAGCCCCACCAATACAGCTGTTGCTACAGATAAGAGCAACACTCGTGGCATGTTTGATTCAAAACTCATCTTATTATATAGAGAAAAATAAATAAATGGAAAATGAAACAGAAATAAAAAACAGGGGAAAGGACGTGACTTCAGCTTGGTTGTTTCAAGGTCATAAAAAAGGAAAAAGTTTGCCTGGTGACAGTTTTACTGCTGTCGTCCTTATCTGACATCAGCATATATATATTTTCTGTGATCAAGTGCATCTAATGGATGTATGGTCTCTTTGTGTGACGTAGCAGCCATCTGGGTATTTGGAGGGCAGAACTTACAGCCAAGGGATGCAGGAGGTCGCTCCAGTAGAGCATGTATTGGCGTTTAACAAACAAGCCAAAGCATCATCTTCATTGCCCTGCCTCAAACTACTGCACCAGATTCCCATGTGACTTATCAGATAAACAGGGAGTATGCCGACATCTGATCTTCTGTATTGGCAAATTTCAGCATTTTGAAATAAGATTTTGCAACACTTTGACACAAGAAAGGTGGGACCTTTCAGGGGCAATATACAGTAAGTGATGTTAAAAAACACCATTAACAGTAATGAGTCATGTTTTCTACACTTCCTTCCTTTTACTGTAACTTCTCCATGTTGCAAAACGGCTCATATCCATGTCGTGTATTCACATGCAACCGTTGTCCGTGTGACTGAGTGCATTTGTGTCGTTACTTGTAGGCGATCGGAACAGATATTTGTGTCCAGATATCATCACGCCAGCGTCGGTCACTATGCACGCTGGTGACATGGCTTTCCAGCACCAAAGAAATATAGATCCGTCATCTTCCCCTCCAAACAATCAGGGGCGCCCCAAGAATTTGTTTATAGGGCGGGCCGGAAGGAGCCACTGAAAATCTTGGGGTGGCCATCCAAAAGGGGGAGGGGTTTGCAAAAATCGCATTTCATGTGGTTACTTGCTGTGTATACCTCTGAAAATCAACCTGGAAATGCCAAAGAACAAAAACAGGTTTGGGGCTGTCTGTCTGAACATAGCTTCAGGGAATAGGAGCTGTCTGAACCTTTTCAATATGGCAGGTCAAACCCTATGCACATCTTTCCACTCCAATTGGACTGTGGTCACAAACACAACACACACATACCTTTGAGACATAACAGGGTCCGACACACACCTTTAAGACAAGGGTCCAGAGTAGTTAGATCTTCTGTGGACCTAATACAGTGTGTTCTGTCGCTGTACGATCTAAAAGAGCTAAAAATATGTACAACGATGTAAATTATACTTATATACTGCATGCATTATGAAGAGAAGTGAAAAGATCTAGATCTAGTATAAACAGTGTAAATAGTGCGATACTTATGTCAGTGTATTGATAAAGGTCGATTATCGTCCGACCATTAGTATCTGTGAGAGAGAGAAGATAGCAGCTATGACATGCGAAGAGACTGCGAGTGAATAATTCATGAAGGACAGAAAGCGACAGTTAACAGGAGTGTGTCATAGGACACTGACGTCCATCCATCCATTCATCCGTCCATCCATCCATCCATCCATCCGCTGAACCACTCCTCATCTCTCTCTCTCTCTTGCTTTTTTTCTATTTCTGCTCCGAGGAGTTCAGATAGAGGATAATGGATCTGCTGACACTCAGCTGTCCCAAAAAAGAGTTAACATTAAATAACCCTGTTGGTTTGGAGCAGCATGCAAATATAGCCACAAGGGAAGCAGACGGAAACATATTAGGCAATAAAACAAAGCACACAAGAGAATTTGAAGAAAAACAGGTTTGTACAGAAACACACACACACTCAAATTCACATGACATGTGCGCACAATTGCACAAACATCTGTATAATATGTATAGTGTGCCAATGCCCATGAAGTGGATTCACATGTGTGGTCATTTGTGCACTTATGAATACCAATTCTCAGTAATCAGGCAATATAGGAGGGTGGCCAGCAAACTTGTACACAAGCCCCTCCCTTTCTCTCTCATGCATGCAAACGCACACACACAAACACACACACACACACACACACACACACACACACACACACACACACACACACACGATGCCCTGCAGGCCTGGTGCTGAGGGAGTTGCTAGACTACACCTCAGGGTTCAACAGTCAAACCCAGGCAGTTAGCCAGAGTGCTCCGGGCTCTGCTTGGACTGATAATCATAATTTGTATCAGAGAGCTACTGCTGAATAACAATGGCCAATAAGGCAATGACACCAATGATGTCACACCCACCGTTTGGATCGGCAGCTGCTACCTAATAACAGATGAATGAGCAGGGTGTGAATGTTGCACTAGAACATGGACACAGAGACAGGCAGAGGTTGTAAACACACACACACACACAAGTCGGCTCCGTATATCTGGATAGACATGAGCTAATTAAACGTATTGAGTCAATTGATTTGCGCAAACAATCAATGACTAGATTTAGAAGACAACTGCTCCAAGCCGCCGCCCACACAGCAACACACACAGACACATGGTCAACCTTATTTTTGTTTCAGATTATAATAGAACTGTGGGTTGTAGGGAACACTGGCTGCCATAAAGCTGTATAAGGTACTTTGCTATAGTCCACCACTGACACACACTTACTCACTCACACACACACACACACACACACACACACACACACACACACACACACACACACACACACACACACACACACACACACGTACAGCAAATCCCACCATCAGCAACATGCAGGTGCACGATCATTCCAGCAAGCAGACAACAATGGAGGCCATCCTCTCTCTCCCTCACTCTCTCTGTCTCTCTCTGTGCCAAAAATCCAGTCGTCTGGCAAAACAGCTGAGTGGGACACATCCTCCAGGGTATTTCTGTTGTACCAAAGCACCGCAGCACAATATGACTGACACATGCAGCCCACAATGGCGTGGGGACAGCAGCGCCACTGAAAAATTCTGTTTTGGCTGTCGTACTTTCAGTGTGCGGAATTTTTTCTTATTGTTTTAATTTGTGTTTTGATGTTGTTTGTGAGCCCACTGCTGTCAGCATGTAGTATTTTATGATATGGATATATTATAGTATATCTAAGCTTTTGTTGAAAGTACTTTTAATAGATTCCCAACATCAGATTAGCTTAGGCAGATTCAGCTATGGTTGTTTTGATGTTGTTTTTGAGCCCTCTCCTGAAATCAGTATGAGGTATTTTTTCATATATATTGTAACATATCTAATATTTTGTTGAGTAAACTTTAGATTCTCAAAATAAAATTAGCCTTGGCACACCTGACTAAGGTTTGTCTCCAGGGTCTCCAGGGTCAACTACTTTGGTCGCACAAGCAGCCAAAAATTGGTGCACCTGAAACCTGAAAATGTATTATTGGATGCACGGCAATTATGTGCTAGTGCACCTAAATGCAAAAGATGGACCAGTGCAACTAGTATACAAAGGAGCCCTGCTATTTGTATACAACTGTGATGAAGAAAAGTATGTGACCAAGATGAATTGTTATCCGTAGGGTAAATCGGACAGAGATCAATATTCTGTGGGGCATTTGAATGCAGTGACTGTTGAGTTTGTGTGGTCAACAGGAAACACAAACAGCTGGTTGTGTTAGCAGTTGGAAACCTCAATGTCTACTAAAAATGGGGTCAAAAAAGAGCAAAACTTTTAGAAACATGAACATGGAAGAAACGTTATCGCTCAAAAATAAGTAATTAAATTTCCCTCTGAATGTTGGACAGCGGAGAAACATGCACATCCAGTTGTTTTTCAAGGTTGTGATCAAATGGCCTTATCTCAAGCAGACTTGAGTACTTTGCTGTGCTTTTCAAAGCAGGAGAAAAACACTTCTCTCGAGACAAAAACATATTTCCTTTCCTGTAACAGACCACTGCTGGCATGGCAACAAATTCGATCGGAAAACTGATTGAAAAAGACATACAATTTGTCAGCATCATCCATTTTCAAGGAAATAAGCACTTAATTCCAAGAATAGACCCGAGTATGGTTCGGTACATAATAAAAGACCATTATCATGTACGTGCAAATACAACTAGGCAACAGTCAAAACTTTATCTGAAAGTGAATTTAGATGAAAACATGTTTATATAAAAGGACCAAACAGTCCGTCAGAGGATGTTGTTTGTCAAAATATGTGTTGCTTAATTAAAACCTCATCCTTCTGAAACACAAATGTTGGACCTGTTGAGGTGCTGGTTTGAGATCTGAGTTGACTATTTTGCAATGATCACTTCATTCTATATCTATAATTTACTTTACTCAACTACTTTTTTCCTGGACCATTCTGCTTATATCTCAACCATAATTTCCTCCTTCCTCTCTCTTCTCTTTTCATACATATCTTACACTAGATTGATTTTTCACCCTCCAATTGATCTTCCTCACACTCAGTCCCTCCGCAGCTGCCTGAGGAAACTTACAACTTCATACGTATAATCAACTTAACTGCTTTGCTGTCTGCCACCATGCTGACCTGCCATGAGGTCCACCGATCACACGGCTCTGCTTCCTCGGCTTATCGCCAGAGGTCCAGGCAGGAGGTGCAAGCTCGGGCAATGGGGCAGCAGCAGCACAGGAGCTTTAGACCAGGGTGAGAAGGGCTAGCTGGTTAGCATGCTAACCTTGGTAGATATCTATGCGACGTAACACACAAACAGAATAAAGTCCAAATCGTTACTTCTTAACATTCTGTTGATCATTTTAGTAAGTTTTTGAATGTTTTCAACTAAAATTCTTACATATTGCAACTTCAACCATTTACAAAGAATTATTAACATCAGTTTCAACTTTGAACTAAAATAAATTATTATAAATTAATGTCATTTTTGTTAACAGTAAAATAACTATTAACCAAGGTTTCATAATTAATAAAGATTATTATAAGGTGCTACCAAAAAAAGCAATCTGAAGACTTCACTGGTGGCCCTGCGAGGCATGTTTACAATTTTCTGATTGAGAATGAACATAATCTTTGGCCGAAGCCTTAAAACTACTCCACGACCTGGGAGGAAATTGGAACATACCGAAGTAATTGAACAAGACGGAAAGACAATTTGGCAGTATCCCTTCTGCGCTTTACAATATGAAAGAGAGGAAACCCTGGTTATAGTCCGATTTCCTCTCTCTGCTGATGCTACGAAACTAATGCCTGCATTACAGTGCGCGCCCAATTTCCTCCTGTTGGTCACTCATCGCCACTCCCGCTCCCACAGAGACGAAGAGCAGATCTGCTGGGTGGAGGGGGAACGCGCTATGTCTAGCGGGGAGGTGCGTGGACAGTCCGACAAGGAAAAAAACCCTCAAGAAGGAAGGGAGGGATGCTGAGGGAAGGATGGGAGGAGGTGATGACGAGCAGGACAGGAGGACGGCTGCCGTGGCTGTGGTGCAATGTGTCAGGGAGGCACATGCACAGAGCCCTGACAGTAATATTCAAGTGCTGACTGATGGCTCTCTACCAACTTTTTCCACCTCTTTCTCTTACAGAATCTTCGTCTGCTATCAAATATTTCACCCTTCCCTCTCTGCGCTTTTACTGCCTCCTCTCTGCATACCTTCTTATCCTTTTTTTCCCTCTCCTCCCTCTGTCTGTCCCGTCCCCTTCCTCTCTGAAGTTATAGCAAACATCTCTTCTCCTCCTCCTCCTCCTTCTCCTCCTCCTCCTCTCCACTCCCTTTCGGGGGAAGCTCAGTGCCAGTGCGGGGTTTTATTTGTGTAATTTACATCCTCTCTGACAGCCTTCTGTGCCCCCTCCTCTCCTTCTACAACCCCTTGGCTTTTTACTGCGGCCAGACCGTCGTAAAGCAGCCGCTCTTTGTGATGAGAGAGAGAGACGGAGATGGGGAGGAGGGCTGTCTGAGCTGCAATCCAGAGAGAGCTGATTGTAAAAACAACACACGGTCACTTGATGCAGGTTGGCCTCCCGGCTGGCTATTTGTGTGTGTGTGTGTGTGTGTGTGTGTGTGTGTGTGTGTGTGTGTGTGTGTTTGTGTGTGTGTGTGTGTGTGTGTGTGTGTGTGTGTGTGTGTGTGTGTGTGTGTGGGCTCAAATCTCTACGTGTTTGTGTGCTCTCTGTCAGTGCACTCCATATGAACGAGGCAGTTGCAGGGTTGGTTTTTCTTTACCAAACAAGCTTTAGTATATCCAGGGATCAAGCATTAATCCAACAGCCATCATGTGCTCACTCTGTACTTAGCTAGCTAGCTGCAGTGGTCAAAGGTCAGATAATAATCCCATTAACAGCAGGTTGGGATTTCAGATTTCACCTGAAGGTGAACAATCAGGTGGCAACAGCGGAGCAGATACTAGTGTGTGCTAATTCAGCGCCAATAACTCGACGGGCTTTAAATGAGATCACTCGTAACTATGGAGAAAAAGATACATCAAAGCGAGTCAGTGCTGACTAAATTCACTCTAAGACAGAATACTAACGAGAGAAAAGGGGGAGAAGTCGAAGAACAAAAGGGAGAAGCATGAAAGAGTCAGGCAAAATAGGTAATGAGGGGAAAAGATCAGTGGGATGTTGCATCTCAGTAAGAGAGAAAACACAGATGAAGGGGAGCGATCTGAAGCAAGAAGATGCGCGGAAAGAATAGAAACGAAGCGCCGCGGTGAATTACAAAGTAAACATTTCTTTCTCTCCTGCTGGAATCCAAAATGTGCTTTTTGGCAAACAAGGTCACAAACAAATACCTGATCGAAGCAGCGCAGCGACCCAATCTCCCTCCATTATTGGGATGTTTCTCACTCTCACCTGCTGTATTAAAGGGGCGCTACATAGTTAATATTAATGAGGTATTAATAAAACTCGAAAATATTATTTTTGTCATGAGTGAATAAACAAGCTGCTCTCAGAGGAACATTAGGTCCCCAGAACACTGTTTGAAGCTGGAAAGGTGGCAGGGTCTGCCACATATAAACAAAGCAAAACAGTATGACATTGTGTTTGTTTGTTTATCTGGTTTGTTCAGGCATAAAAAACAGTCAGTGAAGATCTTTCTCTTCTGGTTAAAATGTTTTCCCCGAAACTACATAGTGCTCCTTAAATCTCCTATCTGGCGAGGATGGTGTCAAGGCGACTAACGCTGGCATGGACCCGCACACACACACACACACACACAGACACACACACACACACACACACACACACACACACACACACACACACACACACACACACAAGCCAGAACAACAGCAGAACTATGACAACATGAGTCTGAGCGGGAGCTATGGGGAACAATGACCCCCAGTGGCTGCGCCGATGTTTTAGAGTAAGGCAAAGACACAAGTGTGTGTGTGTGTGGTGCGTGCGCACGTGTCTGGTTGTGTGTTTGTGTGCGTGTTGAGAGGGCTGAAGAGGAACTCATTAGGAGCACTGACCAGTCAGCCTCTCGCAGCTCACAGCAGCTAAGAATGGTAAACAAACCCAGTTGAGCGCCCACTCACACACACACATGCACACACACATGCAGGCACACACAAACACACAAACACAAACACACACACACACAAACATACACAGCACAACCTGCCTCTGCCTGTACGACATGGCATTTCAAAAGGGAACGTGCCTTATTAAGTCTGTACACACACTCACATACTAACAATCACAACTCCTTTCTTTTTAAAGTCTGCAGCACCTTTGATTCCACGCTATTTGTTACAGCCTCATCTGACAGAATTATTGGAGCTGCAGCGCTAAAATGTACAGCGGAGGGGTGTGTGTGTGTGTGTGTGTTTATGTATGTGTGTGTGTGTGTGTGTGTGTGTGTGACACTAGTGAATGTACAGCTGTTGGAGCGAGGGAATCAAAGGAGACAGGCCAACGGCACGGCAAAGACATAATTAGAGAACGCGTACATGCATCATGTGTCACCCACGAAGGCCATCTGCTTCGATTTAAAACTTTACAAACGGAGGAACGCAAAGACAGAAAAGCTCTGACGGGCTCAGCGAGATCTGACAGGAAGCTGAAAAAAATGTGTGGAGAATCTTCAGTCAGTCATGTATTTTAGCTTGTCACATATACATAAGAACTAAAATGTTACGCAACAAGAAACTGTGGCACCCAATGACTACCTGATGATTCTGTATGTGTGAGGTTAATTAGGAAGTTTACAACAATCAAATAAAAGGAATCATAACATGTTTCTGTTAAATGTTTAATGGCGTACTATGTCTTATTGTTAGCTGAAAACATTTAAAAGCTAACTGAAATAATCAACAGAATGTGAAATAAAATAGCCATTTATGTGTTGTGTTGCAGGGATATATTCTGCAGTTAGCATGCTAACCAGCTAGCCCCTGCCTGTCCGGTCCAAAGCTCCTGTGTATGAACATTGACACAATTATCACCAGGATCACATTATGCACCAATATGAATTAGACCTTTAGGGCAAAAAAAAACTAATACTTTTATCAGACTTTCTTCAAACTTTCAAAACACTATTGGTAATAGTGTTTTAAATCCAGTATGTGTTAGCCTCTCAGTTGCAGTAAATTATCCAAACCTCCATCACCAGCTGCAATGTGAACACCACATGCACTCACACGGTCTTATGCCCATGAAATCTTAATCAAGGTTAATATTACGCATAACTCTTCCCTCTTATGTGGCGTACAATATCACAGCAGAGCCATGCCTCTTCTCAATGAAGGAGACCTGATGTGTTATTTTAATCAACTCGGCCTGCCGGCATTAATTATTCACCAGGTCGGTGAATTGGGACGCCCCGCGGGTAGAGAGAGGGAGGGACGAGGGGCTCCCTCTGATTTAAGGGCTTTAGGGAGAAAAAAAAAAGGAGGAAAAAAAAAGAAATAAGGGAAAAGGAAGAAAGAGGAGATGTAGAAGGAGATTAGAGCTACACCTCCTGCCCTAGTTCTTGTTAGATTTGTGTGTGTGTGTGTGTGTGTGTGTGCGTGCGTGTGCACGTGTGTGTGCGCATGCGAGTACCAGTATATGCGGGTGCCCATGAGGTTGGGAAATTGCAAGGAAAGAGGAGACGACAGTGAGCACTATGTGTGTGCAAGGCTAGGGTGAGGCCTCAGGGTGCCGATCAAGGCAGCAGGTGGAGTGTGTTCGCGCGCGCGTGTGTGTGTGTGTGTGTGTATGTGTATCAAAGCTGAATCCAATCATGATGCTTCTTGATCTAATTCCTGATGGTCAGGCAGGGAGTCCCGCCTCCCACGGAGAAGGGAACCATGGGGTAGGTGAAATGTGATTGGTGGGTGATGTAGCATACACACACACACACACACAAAGACACACAAACACACACACACGCAAACACACACACACACACACACACACACACACACACACACACACACACACACACAAACACACACTGCTAGTGCATGGAGTGTTCCTCGAGGGCTGGGGTGAGCTGAGGCCTAGTAGGACTCTGTGGGACACTGTCCTCGGGCGCAGTGTGTGGAAAACCTCTGTTGAGGCTGCATGTGTGTACGCCTGAGAGTGTGTATTTTTGTGCCCAAACCTCAAGCGTCCCGTGAGTGTGTGTGTGTGTGTGTGTGTGTGTGTGTGTGTGTGTGTGTGTGTGAGTGTGAGTGTGCCTTAGCAGCTTTGAGAGCGATTCTCACAGCAGAGACATGAGGGGGAACAGAGCGCCCCCGCTGACACTCTCAGTGGGCTGACACAGAAAGCTTGTTTGGGGGCATTAAATCTTAATACAAATGAACACTAGGGAGGAGATGGAGAAAAGGAGAAAATGAGAGGAAGAAAGTGAGAGTCTGACTAAAAGGCAGAGGGAACATGATAAAAAAAAAACAGAGGGGCTGTGTCAGATGAGGAAGAAGCGGAGGAGAGAAGGTGAGGGAGGAGAGCATGCAGAGGGGAAATCCTCGGGGGCAGGAAGGAAGGAAGGATGTTGCGAGGGAAAAGAAAACTCTTTCCCCTCCAATCCACAGGAGGATAGCCTCAGATGCCAGAAAAGCGTAGCGCGGCACTAAATCAAACCAGTTAAATCATCATGTGTTAATGACTCCGTTAACCCGCTTCTCCCTCTCCCTCCCTCCTCCTTTCCCCTTCACTAAAAGGCTGTACAGAGGCTCTGTCATCCCTAATTCATCCTCTCAGCAGACAGAAATGCAAGATGGTGAGAGAAGGTAGAAGATGAAGGGCCGCTAACTCTCTCCTGAGACTCTTTAGTTCCTGCCAATAAGATCGCAGTGTGACTACAATGTCAGTGTTGTGCCTCGGCATCATTATGGTCCATCACCGTGTCCCTATGATGGACCGACATGTGGCGTTAAAGCATCTCTTATATGCTGGTTAGCACGTACGTTTCATTTGTGTGTGTGCCAACCATTATGTTGTCAGCTTTACTGGCATGTAGCAAGGCGCATGGAGAGTTAGAACTTAATGTGCTCACTATATTGAGCAGCACTGCTGACAGCACTGTTATGCTAGTTAGCGTAGAGATTAGCAGGATACTGCCGCTGCCTAAAGCCAACAGGAGCTTTAACAGCAGGAAAAAAAATACGCTGATTTAGAGTAAAGTTAACTCAAAATGTTTTTTTGGAGATAGATCTCACTTGTAAAGGTCTACGAAGAGTATACAATGGACATGCGTGGGTTAAAATAAACCCTTTCACCCATGTTAAACATATGTTTGAAAGGATAACTATCTTCCATGTGCGTATTTTTGTGGTAATTTTTGTCGCTAATCTACGCATTTACAAAAAACGTGATTGGTCCATTTAAAGGATGGTCCTGGAAAAAACCATTGGATCTAATGTAAGAAGTGATGATGCATTTTTGTGTGCATGCATTGTCCACATCTAAATCTTAAGCACGAGGTACACTTGTCATGTCTGAAAGGCCATGAGGGTCCACCTACTCACATAATGCAAGAGTCTACATTCCATTTAGTCATACATTTTTGGCAGATTGTATAGATTCAATTACATTTAACACCAAAGTGAACATTTTGATGAGCATTTCAAAGAGCTAGGAGTTTATGCATGAATTCTTGAGTAAAGACAAAATGACTAACTTTTGGGACTTCTAATTGTCATAGAGCATAGTTGTCAAATGACAACGATAGCCCCCCCGATAGATGTTCGGACACTACAAAACAATGGATGAGCAAGAGTTGCCACAAAACAACAATGAGGGCTGCACAATATTTTGTCTCAGCATCAATCTACAAGGGCAGACTGTCTGATATTAGATTCTTTACTCTGACATAAGTGCTCTTGAATACATGGGAGTTGGGAGAAAAAAAATAAGAGATAAATTTAGCCACAAAATAGAACAACTTGACATTATACTCAGTGCCCTTCAGTGATTCAACAAAACAAGACGGGGCGGCACTGTGCAGACCCTACTTTTGCAAAACCAAGGAGCTCTGAAGCACAAGTGTGTTTATCCCAGTCAGTTGTTCTGGATGAAAATTTCCAGCACACAAATATTGTCCAAGCACATCCGAACCCAAATAATTTACTGTGTAGATGTAGTTTGAACTAATGGTCATTTGGCCTGCACTGAATAATTTCCTCAGTTGCTCGCTGGGACTTGCAAGACCAAAATAAAGACATAAACAGAAGGTGAAGATTTCAGAGTGGAGAGTAAATGCAGCCGACAAAAAACTTTCCAGCAATACAAATACGACAATAATACCCAACAGATGCTGATTACATACGAAAAAGAGCATGACTCAACTCTGTGTTAGCACCTTGTCACCATCCGTTGTTGATCAATCGGAGCAGCCGAAATTATGTTTGTTCCACTGGCTTTGCCTTTTACAAACAAGCACAAATAAGTGTGCAATTAGTTTCCAACGATCTTGAACAGTTGACATAATGAATTCAACAAACATCTCCAGTGGCACTGGCTTGTCCTGCGAAATGTGTTCAAGATGTGAACAGTGTGATAATTTAATTATCCTTTTCCAGAGATGGTTCCAGTCAGTTTCAGTGATTCTGTATGCAAATGGGGGATAGGATCGCTCTGTTCCTTTACCCTGTTTTTCCTCTCCCTCCCTGTCTCTCCTTCCCACCCCTTTTTACTCTGCCTCTCTCGGCTGAGTGATAAACACTGTCTGTTGGCCATAAATCCAAGGGGGAGTCCTGACAGGCGTCCCAATAAAGCGCTCTATTTTCTCCCTGTTTCGTGGGTTTGTCAGGGGCCCAGAGGAAGTGAGATAACATTAGGAGGAGGAGGAGGAGGAGGAGGAGGAGGAGGACGAGGAGGACGAGGAGGAGACGCAATTTCATCAGTGCTGCACACAAACACAGGAGCACACAGACACACTCATAAACAAACAGTGGGAATATCCACATGGACGAATTGCACTCGAAGTGAGTGATTCATTTGCTGAGTGGCCAAAACGCTCGAACCACAAGACAGTTGGTGAAAATATCGGCTCCTCGGCTGCGAAAAAACATTCTTTCCAGTCGCCCTTTTTTTTTACACTCAAGCAAACACAGAAAAACACAGCCAAGAAAGCATTCACAAAACACAAACCTCGACCAAAAGGCAAAGAAAACACCAACTCTCTCCCGTTCTGCCAGCAGAAAACCAGGCAGGCTTCCTAATTCATTTGGATAAGACACAAAACAAAACACATGCATACCATGTACCACAAAATATGCTACTTTCTTGCTTATTCAGATGTAGAACAGGGTCATTTTTTTAATCGATCCAATTTCAATCTTGGCATTTCATAAGTGATTACACTTCATATTAACCATCTTCATCTGTATCTGTACCTTGTCTCAACAGGCCCAAACCTACGCAGCCCCTTGCTTCCTTCACTGGGACTCTGTGTACTTGTGGTTCTGGTGGTGGTGTGGGGGGGTCGGCAAATATACTTGTAAATATACCAAGTAAAGTGTATGTGTGGGAAACACCTCCAAATCACCATGAAGCACAACTGCTGTCACTTTGGGGTTAGACAACGGCTTGATACACTTGATTTCTTATTGTTTTTAACCACAACTGTAACATTCGTAAATATAGAGAAAATACATTGATCTGCGTGACACATTCACTTGTACACATGAATTACATGTATACACTTTGAAATAACATTATGAAAAAGGACAATTAGTGTTCTACCCAGAAGTTACTGCAAACAGATGTACCGAACACCTTCAATGGAACTGTCTGGTTCTCACATCAGTGCTTGGATGAGGGGATATCTGGATGTCCAACTGGCTGCTTGCATGTACTGTCGAAGGAAGTCTTAAAAACAGATGCTTCCCAAAGAATAAGACTGCTCTATGAAGGATTATTGCCCAAAGACTGCTTTATGAAGGAATGATGTTACGGTGGGCTGCTGAAGTTCCTAAATTTCCCTAAATGCCTTTTAAACAACCCCAAAGACTAAATATGAACCCCTTCCAATCAACTGAGACAGCTGAGTTGTTGGAGCTCAGTTTATGCTCTTGTTGGCATGATCAGACTTTAATATTCAAGTAGGAAGGCCTCAATTTCACATCCTGAGTCTATAATCATCTACTGCTTCCTTTCTGTCAGCATGTCTGCTTCGGTTTCTTCATCAATCTCTGATCTCTTTCAAGTGCTTCCCCCAAGTCTAACTCCTTACACGCCCAGTCTCTTAATTCACTTCAAACTTTCCACCTGTCCATCTGTCTCAAAGCACACACTCCATCAAGTCCATCACTCTCTCAAGCGCTTGAATTTCACTGCCTCCTTATTTCTCTCAAACAGCAGACTCCTTCTCCGCCTCTTTTATCTTCTCACCACTGACTGATGGCTGTGAGGGTCTGTTTGCTAGCACTGCAGGCTAAGACTTCACAAACACCCCACCAAACACAAGGGCTTAAAAGAGACTAGATGGCATGTGTGCGTGTCTTCATGCTTGTCAATGAAGGAGTGACATGTTGAGGGAAAAAATGGAAAAGGAGACAAGAGTCAACGAGAGGCTGGAAGACAAGAGCAAGCAAGAAAGCTTTGGCTCTTCAGGCTGCGCCTCTCTGCCCTTAAGAGGATTCCCACCTGGAAGCAATTTAGGTCCTGCCTGGTAAAGCAGGCCCTGGGAAGGAAAAATAATGTCTGTGGGGTTAGTGGTTTCATTTTTCAATCAAATAAATCATGACCTTACAGAAAATAATTTTTGTCTTTTAATGGCCTCCCCAGCGTTTGAAGTTCCTCAAGGGGCAGCTAGCTTTGAAGTCTGCAGAGTGAGGAGCAAACTCTCCTCAGTACGTGTGTGTGTGTGTGTGATTGTGTGTGTGTGTGTGTGTGTGTATGTTAATAGAGCGAGCATTCATTCTACTGCCTTCTCAAAAGTCCTGAAACAGAACACCTGAGGTACTCCTGACAAAAGTAAAAGCCCTGTGAAGACCTTTGCATGTCACCACGCCAACATACAAAAACAGCTTCAGATGAAGGCAGTGAAATGATGGCAACAAAATCAAAGCTGCACACTTGCAAACGCCCACCGCACGCATTGTGCATATCACCACACAAGGGTATTGCACAATTATTATAATTTATCAATATCAGTTACAATGAGCCTTAACGGAATGAAAACAAAACATTTTTTTTTTCTAATGAAAAAAAATATGAAACTTACATATAAACTTGAAATATTGTTTTCCTAATTACACTACTACAGCAAAATGTAAAGGAGACCTATGATGCTTTTTCTTTTTCTGAAGTGTTTACATAGGCTCATGTGCATGTGATATATCTTGAAAGTTAAAAAGGTCAATGTCGGCACCAAAACGCTGCTCTCTCCAACAGAGAACACTTCTCCTGAAACGCTTCCTCAGTAGTCCCGCCTTTCATTCCATGAATTTGTGACATCACACTTCATCACTGTGTTCTAAATTTGCATAATTTATGCATAGCGGCTAGTTTGGTATGTAAGAATTGATTTTGCACAGCTGCTGTGTTGTTGTTTTTGTTAGCAATTCTGGCTCAGGCATGTGTGAGCTGACCAGTCAGGGGAGAGTGGGTATCGGAATGAATGGAATTAATGGAAACACTGTTTACTGCTACAGTTTTTTTAAACAGTGGCTGGGATCAAATGGTATGAGTACTAGATCAGTCTGATTAGGAAATCATTGCAGGTTACCAAATGGTGGCTTATGGCGGATTTTATGTTTTATAAATACATATGTTTTATGTTTTATATATATTTGTATATCATATGTATATGTATATATATATGACTTAGTTTCATTTATCATAGTACCATTTATTTGAATTTTCTTTGCTGATAAAAGTAACAAGCACAAAGATATTAATGGCAGTTGTGAGGGGCTTCACCTTCATTAAAAACAACTCAATGCTGTAGAGAAAAGCTTGTTGAGAGGCTACATGTACATCGCAAAATTGCCCTCGCTATCTGAACTGTCTGCTAAACATAATTGCGGTGCTCTTTAATTTCAGCCATACGACTAATCCTTTGTGTATGATGTGCACAAGCCTATTAAGTAAAATTTGTTTGCAAGCATGGTAGAGATTGGAGGAAATTGGGAGGGGGGGTGATTAGGCCTAGAGTGAGGGCACAGCATGTAAACATTACAATGACACAAAAAAAATGGTAGCGAGGGCTAAAAGCAGTAAGAGCTCTTGACCTCGGTTTATGGAAAAGAAATGAAAGGTCTTGGGGCAGGGGTTGTGTTTGCTCCCAGTCCACCTGTCTTCGAAGATGTCCCTGTCGTTAATTTCCTAGTCTCCTATCCTACTTTATAGTTAATGCACATGATGATAATATCAACTTCCTATTATAATTATACAGATATACAGTGCACTGTGCAAGCCTTAAACCAACCCAAAGTGTTGGTATTTGATGACCTGGGGAAATAAAATTAAAGATTATGAATTTGGTATAAAGAGTTCGACACAACTTGAAGAAATAACAGTTTTAATGTTATGTCAAAGACATCCATGTCGCAAGAGCTGATAGTCCAAAACTAAACAACGGCAACACTACCGCAGTTGTTCGAGCTCCCAGTCAAGGCAGAGTCGGCTAATAGGATCGCCCGCTAGCTACAGGGTTAACTGAGCTTACCAGCTAACGGCAGCTACATATAGCAGGAGATGGTGCTATCGTATGTTTGGAGTTGTTCAGAACATGAATTTGGCGGGTGGCTAATTCTTGCATGTAGCACCTTAATAATCAACTATCTTTCTGAATACAATTCAAACTGTGATTAAAGGGAATAATTTACACCGGGCATCATGACTGGAGAGATATAAATATGTCGGACTTCAAATGATTTTCTCTGTTAAAAGCTGTACCGAGTAACAGAAACCCTGCTAGCATGAAATGAGAGACTTAGATAAATATCCAAGGATGTTCTTGATAGTTTCAGACCAGTTTACATGGAGTCTATTCAGCAACAGCAACACGGCCCAAATGTATCAGCTCTGGGTGGAACGGTTTTGAATCCGCTGCCACACACACAGCTAGAAATGGACAGATGTGCATGCATGCACGTGCACAAACACATAGAACAGCACCACAAGGGAAAAGTACGTCAGCTTCTGGGCATACAGTACAAGCAGCCCCACCAAACGTGTCGACAGACAGACGACTACCTTCATGATAAAGACTTAAAATATTCCCCTCAAAACGTTTTCCCCTTGAGCTTTTCCACTGCTTTCCATGTGCACCTTCAGTCCAAGCGAGCTGGTTTTGACATAAAGGCTATTTATGGTCTAAAGGTCTGGAAGACGCCGGCTTTGACAGCACATCTGCCAGGACTTTTTTTTTACTTTAAGGGGGGTGGGGGGAGCAGGGAGCAGAGAAGCCATGTAGTTGTCTTCCCAGTAGAAAACCACCTAATGCACTCCAGAAACTCACTGTCCTGGCACTGTTCACGGCTGTGTACATGCACTGAAATATAGTGTACACAGCTAAACCCACAGGCACAAAGAAAGACAAACTCACACACAGAAAATTAAAAAAGGCGTGGACATTTCCCGGACTTGATCAAATGCTAGAGCACACTCGCTTGTCATGCACACACCCATGAGAACCTCAGTTAGTGTAATATTTAAAGCAACACAGCTCCTCCGAGTCAAACCAACTCACTCGCACTGTGTACACAACCCCGATCGTCGGCTCGATCCGAAAACTCTCAGCCACGCTGGACTGATGTGTGGGTGGACAGACGGATGTTTGCTCTCTGCTTATTCAGAGTTTAATATCTTTTTGACGCATGGCCTTGAGACAGAGAGATGGCAGGGTAAAAAAAAACAAAAACGAAACGGATGAAAGGCTCGCAGTGGTGAGAAAATGGGAAAAAGAACAGAAATAAGGATGAACGATGCGGTCTGGAAGAGGGAAAATACATTCAGTGGAAGTTTACGATTGCTGAGAGGGAATCAGCCAGAAAGACAATCTGGAGGGCGGGGGGAAAGAGAGAGATAAAACACAAGTAGACTGAGAGCGAAAGAGTGAGGTGGTGAGAGCGAGAGTTTGGCCAAGTGCTTACAGGAAATAGTTCTGTTTGATGAGTAAATATTGAATCAGCGAAATCCCATCTCTGGCAGCAGCTGACTTCTCCCTCCCTCTGTTTCTCTCTCTCTCTGTTAACAGTAAACAGAGACATTTTACCTCCACTCTGTGGCACAAACACCAGTTTATGAAACAAATCAACACATGACGTGAGTGGAGACAGAAACGCTGAGGGGGGACAATGAAACGCCCCTCGCCCGCATCACGCTGCAGGTATTTAAGTGAGTCGGTGGTCACTTGTGGAAAAAAGCGTGACTCCGCTCCTGATTCTTTGGTGAAGGGTATGCCTGGGCCTGCCGTGATTTAAGATGCCTGCAGGGGCCCTTCACTTTCCTCATCCACTCTCCCCCTCCTCTCTTGATCTTTCCCTCCCTCTTCCTAACCTCCTCTTGTCTCTTTCTTTCAAAGAATGAGCGATTAGAGGGGTCTCCGGGTCAGAGAGGGAGGTCTTGGGGATGACCTTCGGTATGTTGTGTCGCTCTGTTTCTTTCTGTGCGATCAGTCACCACTGCCTTCTTACTCCTTTAAGATGTCCAGTTTTACCTACATGGTGTTTTTTCGCCATGCAGTCTCAGGAAACGTGAGCCAGTGTCTGCTCACTTAAAGGGAAGATTCCACATTATTACAGCATGGGTTTTTATTTTATTTTTAGCCATTGTTTCCACAAAGTTGTTAAATAATTAGATAGTTTAGCAATATTTCCATCACACATTCTGGGTAACAGCTTGACAGTTTGTTTTTGTCTCCTCTTCTAAATAAGTGAGGGCAGCCAGGTTTGTTTACAGACCCGTCTGTTTGTTTGACTGCTAATGATTCTTGGCCAGTTTCAGCTCTTTGTGGCATTGTTGATGCAATCTAAGATCTAAATGGATGGCCCAAACTACAATACTAACCCCCAGCTTGTATTGAATTGGAACATCCAGCTAACTGTAGCTGCCTTAGCTAGGTAGCTAGAATTTGACTGTGAGCTTGGGGACCTGAGGAGTGTTTTTATATTTACCCCCAAAGCACTGGAGGGGATTGAGCCAGGGTTTATCTAGTTAGCATGCTAACTTCAGCGTAGCTCTGCAACACAGTTCACAGACATCATAATGTCAAAACTGCAGTTTGTTCGCATTCTGTTGATAATTTCAGTGTTGAACATTTTCAACTGAAATTCATACATATTGCCCGTTTAAAGTAAGTTCACTAAAACCTAAAAGTGCTTGTTTTTGCCACGGACAGGATCAGACTGTTATTCTAGTTGTCTGTCAAGACTATAGAAATGAGGCCTACAGCGATAAACCTGTTTGTTGAAGAGTAAAATCCTTTTTGTTTAACCAGAAACAGCCGTTATGGCGCTCTTGCCAAATCCACCAGACTATATTTACAGGAACATTAATTTTATCATCGTGAAAAACACTTCATTCAAAGTAAACATAAACAAAATTAAAACTCATCAAAACCATCTTGGTTCGACTTTCAACTGTTCCAACAATCACAAACTCGGGTCTGGTTGAAATTAACCCCTAATTCACCAAGATAGGTGTAAACAACATTTACTAAAAAAATAATTTAAAAAATGCATTTCCCTGCTCTTGGATATATTATGTTTGTTTTAATTTTTTCTTCAGTGTACACACAAAAAGCGGCTGATCAAGAGACTTCAGTACCATGGTGTAATTATGTGGTGCTTCATTGAAATGTGTGTTGTGTCAGCTTCAAGTCTGTCTGGGTTAGAAGAAAGGAAATGTTTTGTTACAGTCAGCACAAGTCTTTGTGTGCTCCTTATTTGTGTCTGTGTGTGTCCAGCCAAAGACCGGAGATTTTATCTCGACAGTAGCTGATCAGTCAATGTCACTGAACGTGGAATTCCTCGGCAGCTCAACAGGATACAACCAGTTTTGCAACCATCAACAGTTTGTGGGTAACAACAACACTGAGGGTCCACTACCTAGTCTAGTCTAATCCACTACCACAAAGCAGGGTTGAAAACAGAGGTTAATTAAGAAACAAACAATGACGGAGAGGCTACCAACTATGCATTTCAGGTTGACTCGTGTCCCTCTGTTGTGTGTTATACCACAGCCACTTGACTTTTTGTCAAAAATGGCCGCCGTGATTGCCACGTTCCTGGCATACGGTTTTATGACTGGTGTGACTGCGAGAGTGTGCGAACATCTGTTTGCTGCATGAGACAGACCAAATTAGGGGACTAATCAAGGGATAATGCACACCAGTTGTTCAGAAGGCCATTTCAAACGGAGGGCAAAGCCCTCACTAATCACATCCTCCTCTCTGCCCGCTTAGTGTGAGCATGCTTACAGGATGTCTGTGTGAAACGGACGGAGGCCTGGGACACGACGGTAAAAAGAAGGAGCGTAGAAATGTGTGTGAGGAAGAATCAGAGAGGTTTCAGGTGCCTATTAACACTGATCACAGGCATAACTGCTGAACAGCTGTTTGCTCCGGATGAAAAGAAGAAGAGACAGGCCACAAAAAAAAGAGAGAGATCAGAGGGATGAAAAACGAAAGCAAAAGATTGAAAACTAAAGTAGAATGATGAAAATGCAGACACACTCCAAGTTTTGACACGGAGAAATGAAATTCAAGCCCAACAGTTTCATTTTACAGCATAGTAAAGGAACTGAAGGTAAAATTAGGTTTAAGTACTACACTTAAAGGAGAAAAAGCACTACTCCCACTCCTGATTAATTCATGGGAGAGCTTTTTGATCACTAACACGCACATTAGGACAAAGGGCATACAGCACCATTGTAAGTCTGCTCTAAGGACACACTTTACTTCTGATTGTGTTAAAATACAGTAAACTGTTATTGCACTGGACCAGAATTACCTGCGGGCCTCATGTGATTTAGAATTTACAGCCCACATCTGTGTTTAGTGCAGCTATTTCAGACAGGATACACTATCAGATGGAATTTATTTATATAAGGGCGGGTCGTTGATTTTAATATCGCGTGTGTTGATTGGTGATTTTAATCCCGTCTGGAGCACATATGTCAGTGTTTCATTTTCCTCCACGGTAATAATTACAACCCCAAACATCTACTGTTTTCTGGCACGGGCATTGGCCTTTCCATTGTGTAAGTCCTAATCGGCCAGATAACCTTGTAGTTTATAGTGTATTTTAGTTTTTGTGCATGAGGGAACATTTTTCCAATAACCGATTTTATCAGCTCAGCATACTGTTTGATTTCCAGATGGGGCTTTTAGTTTAATATTTACTCCCACTCTCACTTGCATTTACACTCAAAACGCCGCCAAAATCCTATTTTTTCCGATTTACAGGAAGAAAAAAGGGAAACGTTGAGATGCTGCTTCATGTAAGTGAAACAAATATCATCAGATTTCAGAAGAATTTAGGCTATTAGACGCAAATGGCACCTGAGGTTGGATGACAACAAAATCACTATTTTATGGAACAAGTAACATTTTCTATTAGAGGTAAACCAATTAAATCAACTTTAATGTTCCATTAAATGATCTGTCCAGTTTTTATTCAGTCAAATATTGTATGGATATTGGTCATTACACCACAAAAACCTTAAAATCTTACCAAGTATATTTGTCTAATTTCTAGTCAAAACTATCTCATCACACTAAAAGGTGCACTGTGTAAGAATTTGCCCGCTCTTGAATTTATAATCCTAACAGACAGGGGCAGCATATCACCAGAGTAACTGCTTACTGAAAATGTTCGCTTGCTCTGCTGGCAGATTTTTTAAAACTTCTTCCAAGCAAGAAAGACGTCATATTAATGTTTTGAACTTATTTCTCAAGTTCCATTCCTTTTTTTCTGGTCCTAAACTACCCCCTTATTATGGCCTTATGGCCTTTAAAATTCTCCATGAGTTGGAATCTAATTTCAAATAAAAAACCTTTCATTTGCTTTGTGACGGTTCACTGTGTCCCTCACGAAAGACAATACAATACTGCGTGATGAACTACTTTACATCCTTGAGATTTAATAAGCAGTCCACTGGGTCCACTGAGTAATAAAGTACAAAGATGACACAAAGAACCTAACTGACGAAATCAATAAATACACCTGATGGCCTTAAAAGCATAACTCTCTGAAATGCTGATGATAACCTCGGCGCAGCAGAATTCGTTGTGTGTTGGTTATTGGATGGAACACTTCGGCCGCTCACGTGTTCGTGCTGTCACCTGTATTATCTTTCCCCTCTGAGGAGGCAATGCGCTAATGCTAGCAGACAGGCTTGAGGTTAAGTGTGGCCAGGGCCCCCTAAGAGAGGTGCCAAGAGAGAGCTGGTGGCCCCATAAGCTCTGGCCGAACAGAGCTCTCTTAGCCCCTTTGCGCAACACAGCTAGCCATTGTGCTAGGCTGAAAAAGCGCATTAGCTGCTGAGAAAAGGGCTTTCCCTCTGAAACCCCCTTGGACAACAAGCAAAGCTCTGCTTGATAATTCAATCACTCTCCGAGCTGTGCGGGGCAGACCCACACCACCTCTCAGAACCTTTCCTCCACTCTATCCTTTACTCTGCTCCCTCGTCTCCTCCATTAGGTAACTGCCCTATATTTTACAGATGCCGTCATCCCGACCGCTTATCAAAGGACAATAGAGGAATGATGCCTGTGAGAGAGTCATTGACATTTCAATGTATGCGGCAGTGTGAATTATGGCTGCATGAGATGGGTGCTGCAGAAAGGGCAGAGGAAGATAGAGAGATGAGCGTGTGGGGAGGGGAGAGGAGATAAAAGGAAGGAGAAGGGGGTCAGCGCGAGAGTGGGTTGAAGGAAAGGATAGGGAAGCCGTGGAGAGGGGGAGAAAAAAAGCGGGAGTTCTTATCGCGTTACCCTCGTCTTGACTTCCTTGCGGGGCCTTTGAAGAGAGCAGAAATAAAGATGCTCGCGCTGGCACATCAGAGAGAGAGAGAGAGAGAGAGAGAGAGAGAGAGAGAGAGATTTAGATTATGCCAGTGTTTACCCAACTGAGTACTGCGTGGCTGCTGGCGACAGCCTGCCGGTTTTGAAGTTGTTATGGCCCAACTACAGCTTAAAGCGCTCGCTGCTCAGAATATAACACCCATGCTGCAGAGGAGGGCTTTCTCTGCGCTCTGGTGTGTGTCAGCTCGCGGTGTGTGTCTGTACACGTGTGTGCATGTATGTGCCAGTTGGTGTGAATGTTTATGGGAGATAGCATGTGTCCTTGTATTCCTAATAGAGTGTGTGATGCGTTCAGCCTTTTCCTGCGTGCACAAATGTGTGTGTGGTTGTGTGTGTGTGTGTGTGTGTGTAGAACTCTGAAAATGGAGCCATCCGTCGGATTATGGGCAGACAGCTCTTTGAAAAGAAGGGCCTGTATTTGCATAAGCGGCCATGGAAGAGGAAAAAAAAGAAAAACCTATAGAAAGAAAGAGTGAATGAGAGAGCAAGAGATAGAGGGAGAAAGACAGAGAGGAAAAGAACAAGAAAGAGAGGGGGGGGGGGGGGGGTACTTAGGGGTGCCTGGGGAGTGGACCACACTTGCCAAGCCACTTCGAGATAAATCCTGTGGCTCGGATCGAGTATTCTGGGCAGGGATTTGGCCCGAGGACCCCTCAAAGCAAATGGAAAATAACAGGCTGCTAGTAAATAGGTGGCAGGGTAATGATAGCTCTGTCAAGTCCTGAGGTGGAGAAAGGGAGGGTGGGAGAAAAGGAGAGGGACAGAGAGAGAGAAGGGAGTGGGGAATGAGGAGCGTTGATCAGGTACGATGAGAGAAAGATGAGAGTGGGACGGAGCTTAGCGGACAGGGAAGGATGGATCAGGTAAGAGAAGAGGACAGAGGGAGCGGTGATGGAGAGGGTGATGGAGCTGGAGAGATGAGAGGCAGAGAACCAAGAGCCAAGAAAGAAGGGAGTGAGGAAGATATGAGGGAAGGCCAGAGGGCCAAAGGAGAGGGTGATGGGATTTTTCTTGTGGGAGCCTCTCTTGGCGAAGCCGGCCGGTGTTTTGGCACATTATGCTGGCAGGGGACACGGGCGCTGCCAAAGCCAGTGTGTGTATCCATGCACGTGTGTGTATCTATGCGCATGTGTGTGTGTGTGTGCGCATGGGGCTCCCACTCCTGTCACATCTGCACAGAAGCGTCCGATGTTGGAAGTCCGGGCAAAACAGCATTTTGGGATCTATTCCTGAGTGAAATAGGATAGACATGTAGGACAAAATGTTGGGAGGAATCGCGGTTGAAGATTTGTAAGGAAGATAGAGACAAAGGCTCCATGTAATTG